>VXBX01006519.1:1067116-1140646 GCA_013400415.1 Scytalopus superciliaris | reverse complement strand
GGGTGTCCGTGGAGAAGATCAGTGGCAATCAAGGACATGTAATTTGACATGTAGTGAGATTTGCAATGGGTGAAGGTGAAGTCTGCTATGTAGATGGTGGCTCATATCCTGGTGGCAGACATTGGAAAGCTATTACTGTGTTTTTCAGAAAATACAAGATTCTGGAGAGCAAAACTGAATCAGCACTAAAATCAACACTAGCTTTGAAAGAGGAGAAGATTGCAATGTTGGAATCACAAGTGAAAGACTCTCTGAACTTGAACCAGCAGTTACAGAATGATCTAAATATGGTAAGAGGTTAATGAATTTTAATTGTTCACTTTGTAGTTCTGCACATTCACATGTTTGGGGACTTTTTGGTGGTTTTTTTTTTGTTTTGTTTTTAAGAACAGGTAGCTCTGTCTCACCCTTCCCATACACATGCTTCCCAAGAACCTTTTTTGATTGGGCTGCCTTTTCTTGTCCCTTTCTGTATAATGGCACCAAATCCATACAAAATTTTGGGCCAGGGGCACAGCAGAACAGTTGGTTTCTTTTTTTTTTGTAATCACTTTTTGCAGATCTGTTTTCCTATGTTTTTTTTTTCACTGCCATGGTCTTGTTTCTCTAAAGCCTTGTTTGGTGGAGTCATAGGCTGAGAGTGATTGCAGTTGAAACATCTCACATAAGAACAGTCTATTTGTTAAGTGACAGGGAGCTTGAGTCAAAGAGCACCTGACTGGGGGCTGACACATGGATTCTTAAACCTGTGTCTCAGCTTCCCCAACTGTAAAATGAGGGTTGTTGAATCTCTGAAAGTCTGTACAGTGCAAGAGAGGAGCAGCATATCCCATCATGATTAATGCATAATCCCAGTTCACTCAGTGTTGAAGGTTGTTGCTTGTTGGCTTTGTAGATGAAGAAGGACTTCGATGCACTTAAGCAGACTCAACAGGATGGACAGTGTGATCAGAAATCACTGAGGTATCCGAGAGAGGAACTCGTTCCCAACCAGCAAATGAATGAGAAATTGGAAATGGGGCACCAGGTGGCTACCACAGAGCTGCTGAAACTGAAGGACAGGGCAATTGAACTGGAAAGGAATGTAAGCCTTCTGTTTCCTCCTAGATTGTAGATTCCTCTTGCAATCATGAAGGGGTTGCTATAAACCAAATATTTGAGCTTAAAGGAATCTGGTGGGTTTTCTGGAGCACCTAAGTCTACCAAATCCCTTGGGAGTCTCTTACGACTGCAGGGGGCTTAAATGCTTCATGTGTCTTGCATAACATCTTTGCAGGGATTAATCCTGTGCATAACATCTGTCCTACCTTCTTTTAATGCTTAGAAGAGTTTGCTTTTGCACATTCATTGCAGAATGATCATCACTAATTGGTTCTCATCTTTGATAGGACTTCAGATGATCAGGACAGCTGTTTCTTTTCTTCCTGTCACCCCTTCAATGTCATCTCTCTTTCAGAATGCAGCTCTGCATACTGAGAAGCAGCTCCTTAAAGAACAGCTAAAGCATCTGGAAACACAGAATGTCTCCTTCAACAATCAAATCCTGACACTACAGAAGCAAAATGTCTTCCTTCAGGAGCACAATACTGCCCTGCAGACACAGACAGCCAAACTCCAGGTCAGGACAACCTTGTGCCCCTGTGCCAGGAGACTGGATTTGATTATAGTAGTGTAGAAGATGACAACTAATAGGAAAATGTTTGTGTTGGTAGGTTAATGTAAAGATGAGGCCCATAAGGTAGAGCTTAGTTTGAAGTCTGAATTTCTCCAAGAGGGAAATGGGCTCTGTTAGCTAATATCTGGTAGCTATCCTCAGCAAGAAGGTGTATTTAGAGAGAATCTGATAAAAACAATACAGCAAAATCCAGATGTATTATTCCAGAGGCTACACTTCTGAAATAAAAGAATTTTTTCTTCTGTTAATGCTGTGCCTGTGAAAGTTTGGAAGAAACGGAAGGAGGACACAAGTCAGCATCGAGGAGGCATTGTGGCAATGAATTCCAGTCACAGTTTTCATACTTTCAAACAAAATGTCAAAGTTGTCAGTGGAAAACAGAAATACTCTTAAAAATTACTTGAATTTTGAAAACAATAACTTAGCTTGAAAAAGAGACCAGTTTTAAAGGACAGCATTGGATTAGCTCTAGGGTTTTTTGCATGACTTTCTCTTTTCAAGCTTTTCCTCTTGCATGTTCAGAGGTGTTTTTTTTTTTTTTCTGTTCTCTTTAATTATTTCTCAGCTGTAATTGAGTTATATTAGCAACATATAAAATCAATGCACTACCTATCTACTGAAACCAGACCTGTTAGTACTGTCGACGTACATAGTGTTGCAGTTATTGGTTTTGAATTTGGGTGAACTTAAGTTTTCATTACTTGTACACAAATATGGGGTAACTTTTGACTTTGTACATGGTTGTTAGAGATGCAGTTGAGTTGTGAGTATTGCAGCTAATTTTGGTCTTTAGGCTCAAGAGCTCTTAGTAAAATAATTTGGAGGTTATTGTGATAATTTTCATGCTGCTGATAGCATGGTTTTATGTGGTGCATACTACCAGAAGTGACACCAAAATGATGCCAAATTGTGCATAAATGTCTTACATCTACAAGGCAACAGAAGCATTCTTGACTAACTCTGTATGGATGCAAGCTACTACAAAATGTTTGTTGTATGCACCAATAGATGTGAATAAGTAATACACTCTTTTTATTTGAGAAACTATAGGTAGAAAATTCAACTCTCAGCTCCCAGAGTGCTTCACTGATGGCCCAGAATACTTTACTCCAAAATCAGCAGACAGCCAAGGAGAATGAGAATGAAAATCTACTAAAACAGAAGGAGCAGCTGAAAGCAGAGTATGAGTCATTGCTTCAGGACCATGAACACCTTGCTTCCCTGCACGAACGGCAGTCTGGAGAGTATGAAATGCTAATAAACCAGCACAGCTGCCTCAAAACATTACACAAAAACCTGGATCTGGAGCACAAAGGTCTGGGTGAGAGGTATGCTCATTGCTCAGGGGTGTAAGTATAGCCAGAATGTGTCCATGTTACAATTTTAGTCTTAAATGTTGGTCTACAATTACAAACAGAAATTACTGAATTATTCCTCTGGGAAAGTGCCTGCTCATTCTTGCTGTCATGAGGACATTAGATGAAAATACTTGCAAAGCTCTAGACTTTAGACCTCTAAAAGTGACAGATTGGAGATGACTTATGGTATTTAGTAAACATGGTCGTGGGGATGCTTTGTCAGAAGTAGCTTAAATGCCTTCACTGCACTTAAGGATTTGTGCTGTAATAACATGAAGCCTTAAAAAGATTTTCCCAGTTCTACTGTGTGGGGTATCTCTTCTAGTCATAAAGTTTGCAAGTCACTTAGATAGTTGCCTGTGTGAGCAGTATGTATCTTGAGAAATTTAAATAATTGAAGTTTGTGTGTGGCATCAGTGTCCTGTCAAAGGAGGCTTTCTGAAGGAAGCTGTATTGACCCAGCTATGAGATAGTTGATGTATCATTTATTTTCTTCCAGTTCTAACAATCTAAAGCTTTGGTTTCAGGCTCTTCAATTGAATTAGGAAATCAGTAATCTGTTTATTGTTTAGTCTCTAGTCACTGCCATTTTCTGTCAATTGTGTGTGGATTGAACAATATACATAATGTGCTACTACATAAGGGGTGCTCTGTCTGCCTGCCTGTCAAAACCTTTCTTATACCTTTCAGCAATTTTTCTCAAAACACTTGTATTTAGGTTTAATTTCTGTGCAAGATCATGGGTTGGGTTCAGAGCAACTCAGTGGTGATTCTTGATGATGCACTGAAAACCAGTGCTAAACTTTTCCTTCTCCAAGACTAAGGAGCTGGCAAATACAGTGTGTGGTAGATTTTTATAAAGTACAGAAATAAACCTATTGTGATTAAAATACCACTGGGACTGTGTGATGGGACAGCTGCTTGGCTGTTGACTAAATGAGCTGTAAGTGATTTCACAGACGCTGTTCCTGCTTACCAAGTCTCTCTCAGACTGATTAATGGTTCTCATTGATTCAGGCTTTGCTTGAGATTATCACACTGCAGTGTGTTAAGGCAGGTTGCTGTGTTTTTTCTTTGCTTGTTGAGTACCAAATATTAAACAGCTCTAGTCTAAGGAAAAAGTATTTTTCAAAGAATAGGTTATCTGTAGCAATAAGTGCTCCAATCACTGTAATCATTACCAATTTGGACTGTCTGTTCCTGAGATGTGACTGCCAGCGAGAGATGTTGCAGAGGAGCAGATGGTGGCCTTCTCTACACTCAGAGCAGGTTGAGTTTGGCAGTTTTAAGAGTGCAGTGTCCTCCTCAGCAGATCAGTCTCAAAAGAGACTTACCAAGGTGATTTGTCCAAGGACAACCTGTGTCTTCATTTGGCTGTCAGGAAACAGCCACTTTTTTGAGTGCGTGTTTTGTTTTCCCTCCGTCATGTGCTATGCATTTCAGCTGGCTGAGGGAGTAGAGGGGAGAAAGTTAAAAAAACCCCAAACAGCTATAAGAAAACTGTTTTCTTATGCTGTTCTAAGGAATTTAACTGCTAAGATAGAATATCTCACTTTCAACTTCAGCTAGAATGCACTGCCTGCTAAATTTTTTCCCAGAGCAGCTCAGTGCAGCCAAGAAGTTTGCTTGTGCAGTGTTTCAAAGACGGGTTTTTCTTGTCACAGCTCCAAGGTAATTGGTTTTTCTCAGCTGGTGACAGCACTGTAATCACAGTTCTGGTGCTTAACACAGAATTACACTTCTGCACAAACCTACGACTGCAGCTAATCTAGAAAAATCCACAGCAGCTTCAGCGTGCTGGCTGAGGGCCCCAAGGTTTGTGTAGCTCACTCTGATGCATTCTAACCACAGAATGTTTTCTGCACCTGAGCAAACTTGATCAAACCTCTCTTGGTTCTGTCTGCACAGTATTAGCACTGAAGTGTGGATTTAATAATGGGTTGTGTGTAACTGCAGTGAAATGGCCTGTCATAGCTCAGCAAACCACAGACGTGTGGGTTTGGCTTAGTAAGAAATGGAGAGTTAGTATGTTGGGGTCATTTACCATTAATGGCAGTTTTTTGACTTTGTGGTGTTTGGCTGACACAGAAAGGCTGGCCTCTTTGCTCCATTTTAAAATGGCTTTACATCCTGCACATAACTAAGGGAAGATAATAACTTACTAGCTATGACTGATTAACAGATCCTTGGGCATTTCTTTGTGGCTTACTCTGGAGAAGTCTGATCCTGCAGAGCCACTGCAAAAACAGCCCCTGCTGTGGAGGGTTGCAGATTGCAGGGAGTTGTATTATCATGGTACCAGTGCTGACTGATAATTATTTTTCTGGCTTCCTTTTGCCACATGTTTTTTATCACAGTTGAGCACTTTCAGTCACAACTACCTATCCACAGTGTTTCTCTTTAAAAAGTAGCAGAAGGAGTGAAAGCCACAAAGGCTAAAAAGGAATATGATTGCTCAATCCTAAGAATGGATTGTGTCAGAGCCAAAATGGATTCTATTTGCATGTTTTTTAAAAACCCTTCTGTCCAAGAGCTTGATACTTAAAAAAGTGAAATGAACGTGAATGTTGAATAGTCTACAGGATGGGTAACCTTGTCCTTGGTGGTAGAGCTTGTCAG
Source organism: Scytalopus superciliaris (assembly GCA_013400415.1). Lineage (NCBI taxonomy): Eukaryota > Metazoa > Chordata > Aves > Passeriformes > Rhinocryptidae > Scytalopus > Scytalopus superciliaris. The sequence goes on along the minus strand of VXBX01006519.1, from coordinate 1,134,994 downwards.
ATCGCACAGGTTGTGTTCAAGTGGTAAAACTCCATACTGAATCTGGACTACAGGAAAATTTTGCCCTGGGATTTCATTAGAGCTCCAGAGACGCAGAATCACTTGCATTTTTGCAGACAGTCTCTTCTTTCTTCCCTTTCACCTAACAACTAGGAGAGCAGCTGTGGTCTACCTCAGGCTCAGTGTGGCAGCCTGTGGTGCTGGGCCAGGCTGGTAAAACTGCACCAGGATACTGCTTCCCTGTAAGTAGCTCTCCTTAAAAAATAAAGGGCTTGGATGAAAATGAACAGAGTAGCCCTATCATACAGAAACAGCAAAGGAATTGACAACACACTTTCTGCAGAAGCAGCCATGGTAATCTGCCAAAGGACTGACTGTGGAGTTTGTCTTCTCAGACTCTGGATTGGCACGCAGTCTGTTTAAAATCCTTCTTGGAGCTGGATGTGAAACCTTCCTCTGCTTTCAGGTTCTTCCATTTGTTGTACGGACATTGAATTTGAAATGTCCTGGAGCTGAATGGAGGAAGAAAACAAATAAATAAGGTTAATTAAAGTCTACTGCTGTTACTAGGAATGAATAGCATAAAGCAGCTTTTGTCTGGGAGACAGGTACTTTTCTGTGTGGCCCTTCAATGGACTGGAATTTGGGACAGGCTGTAATTTGACCCTGGGATGAAGGGAATGGTAGCTGAAAGAAAAACAAGTTGGCAGGAGCCAGTGCTGCAGTTTTGGTTTTGGTTTGAAGTTTTCATGACTGCAGAGTAACTGTGCTCTGCATTCATCTCTGCTGGCATGAGAGTCACAGAAAGATCATGATGATTCTGGTTCTCTTTAGCTTTTTAAGCAATGCTGCATCTTCCACCTAATTTCTGTTTTAAAATTGCTTGGAAGGATATTTCTCCATTACAGACACAGATGTATCTGATATTTCAGGGCAATACCCTTTTGTCACAGTCACCAAAATATGTGCTGATAACTTTTGACATTCACTGCACCAGTGTCCCCAGTGGCCTCTGCTGGTGTGTGTATATGGGCACAGATCCTGACAGAGGCCACCAGAGATTAAAAGAATTTGGGAACAGCTTCCTGTTTCGTGATCTCAATCCACCTCATTCTTTGCAGCGTTTTCTGAGTGCAGGTGGTGTAACACCTCAGGGAGGCTGAGCCTGCCTAATCAATGCCTGGGCCAAATATCAGGGGAGTTGTTCCACCCCTCTGTTACTTTAGTATTCCAGAGATCAAAATGAAAGACAGGAGTTGATGGCATCAGCTCTGTCTCTGCCCATCTCCCCACCCTGAATGAGTTATATCAAATAACAGGGAAAGCCTGGATGTGAACCCCAGTGCTGCTCTTGGTTTTCTCACTAGTGAACAAGTAGAGCCACTCAAGCAGGTGAGCCAGCCCCTGCTTAAAGGTGTTTTGCTGTCAGCTCACTGATACTCTCCTCATCACCTGTCTGGAATATGCAGGAGATTAGTACCTATGCAAGATGCTGTTACCTGTGCATATAAACTAATATGCATTAGGTTGTTACCTAATAAACTCTTGCTCGTTGCATTGTTTTCTTGTTGCCTTTTGTCTGCTGCTTTCTAGTCAGGATTTTGACACCTGACACTGACAATTTGTTAATAGGATTCCAGTTTAGTAGTGAAGTTTCTACTCACCCTGGAGAATCTCAAGCTTTTTACCAAATGACCAGAATCTGGAATTGAAGTAAGATTCTGGCAACTGTTTTGGGTTATTTTAAAAAAGCCTTTCCCCCCCTCTCCCCGCAAAGCCTTCTCTGCTGACCTGTACATTAAGGTGAATTTTCATGCATAGATGTTTTCATGGTAGATGTTTAACTACACAAATGTGGATGAAATTAAGCAGGCAGGAAAAAAAAGTATTGTCTGGTCCTTGTGGTATTACCTATTAAAAATCTTAACCCAGAGAAAGAAAAATGTTTAAATGAAAACTCAGAGTATGCTGCTACTCCTTTTGCAGATACAACAGTTTAATGAAACACAAGGCAGAACTGGAAGAGTTGGAATTAGTTTTAAAAACTGAAAGAGAGGTTCTGCAACAAGAGAGAAGATCAAATGCAATAACCACTGGGGAGAATCAGAAGCTGAGGGAGGAACTGGACAGGTATGGTTTCTTTGCTAAATTCTTGTATGTATTGTTAAAAGTCAATTATGCAAACCATGGTTGTTTTGCTGTGTTGACTGGTGCTTCAGAATACCTTCATTAATATCCTCTTTTTTCTTAATTTCTGTCTTGTTAATTTAATAATTTTAACTCATTTGAGATTATCAGCTTCATGAACATGGTCAGCAAATACTGTTACTTGGTGGTTCAGACATGGTCTGATCCTCGGACCTTAGTTCATACCAAATAAGGTTCCATGTGTGGTTCAGTTCACAAGTGTTTTCTGTAGTTATTTGTTTCTAAGCACCTTTAGGCAGAACTAAAAATGCTCAACTACCCCACCAGTATCTAGAATTCTGTGAAATGTTTCCTACCCTGGGTTTTTTTCCTTAAGGAGAACTGGTTTATGGTTTTTACACAATATGATTTAGCTCTGGAAGTTACCGCTGTTTATTTTCTGCTGCCCTGGGAAAACTGCCATTCCTGTTAGTAAAAGCAGGCTTAGTCACTCATGATCACTGGGTGAGTGTCAACTCATGGCAGAACCCCTTCTGAGAGCCAGCATCCAAACTCTACATAATGCAGCAGTAAAACACCTGGGGTCCCTCTGTCCTTGCCACTGTTCATACTGCAAAGGTGTGCTGAGAAAGGTTTGGGACAAGTAAGGGGCCAAGACCGTATCAAGTTAAAGCAATGTCAGGTTGAATCATGTTTAAAAGTCACATGTTAAGTCGAGTTACAATTGTACAAAGTGTACTTTAGAACACCACGGAGTTCTGCAGAGGGGGTTTCCTCGGGTTTGCTGTTTCTAACTCAGTTTCTCAGGGACGAAGAAAGATGTTTCAAAATGTTGATTGCAGTGCTGCCAGAGAGCCAGGCTCAGCTGATCTGTCAGCAGATACAGAACTTAATCTTTTTTAATTATCTATTTATTTAATTTTATATCTTCATGATTTGTAGACATTTTTAGATTCATCAAAAGCTGTAAAAGAATGCCACAGTATTATCTTACAACACTACAATGTTTCACAGTTCAGGACACTTAAATGTTCATTCTTCATGCATCAGGGAAAAAAATTAACCTGTGAGTGTTCTTTATTTGTGCCAAACAGAGCTGCCTTTATATGCAAATGCTCTTAAATATGTTGTGCTTCAGAAATTTGTGGTGTGTTTCTTATATATTGAGGAAATAGAAGTTTTATGTTTCATGTATTTTCCTTTCAGTTCTTTTGTAGATTTAAAAGTTTTTATAATGTTATCACAACTTCCTAATAAAATTTTATTAAATGTTTTGAATAAAAATGTCCTTAGGAGTTACTCTTTGGAACTGTGTTTGATTTAGTGATGGCTGCAAACTGATGGTGTGGGCTTTGAATGTGAGGTCCTTTCTGTGAAGTGTCCTTCACAAGCCTGCTGACTTTTTCATGTTCAGGGTGAATTTCTTGCACAACCAACTAAAGGCAGAGTATGAAGGGCTGCATTCACACACTAAAGAGCTGAAAACTTCCTTGAACAACTCTCAGCTGGAACTGAACCGTTGGCAGGCTCGCTATGATGAGCTGAAGGAACAGCACCAGTCCATGGATATCTCTCTGACCAAGTTGGATAACCACTGTGAGGTGAGTAGCTATAGGTATGCACCTATTGCTGCATTCCTGTTAGAGAGCTAAGTCATGGTGTGAAGTTTTTATTATGCTATATATAGAAGGTCAAACTACATGACAACACCCCCATGGACTTCAAAGTTTATGGATTTGTATCCTAGGCTGCATGTTATTGTGTTAGCTTGGGTATGGTGCACTCCAGGGAGGTCAGATGCAGAGCAGAGATTAATTTGTCTTGTTTAACAGCTGCTGTCACGTCTAAAGGGAAATCTGGAAGAAGAAAACCATCATCTCCTAAGTCAGATTCAGATGCTGAGCCAGCAGAATCAGATGTTACTGGAGCAGACCATGGAGAGCAAGGAGCAGTATCATGAAGAACAGAAACAGTACATGTAAGAAAAAAGAGGTTTGAATTGTGCAACCTAAAAACCTGAGGTATTAGAGAGTAATCTAGCACCACCATCTACTGTTGCTCTTTGACCTTTCATGTTTATTGCACAGAAATCATCCATCAGGAAGTTTGGTAGGCTTTTGCTTTTGCCCTCTCTAAACAGCCTGTGAATGAGCTCAGTAGGATTCTGAAGGTTCAGGATAGGAAGATACTTTTCTTTCCTCTCTTGGTGGGCCTTGGTCTTCAGTTTTTTGATTATTCTTAGTTTCACACAGTTGAGTCAGGATCTGTTTTTCCCCCTCACAGTGATAAATTGAATGCCTTAAGGAGACACAAGGAGAAACTTGAAGAGAAGATAATGGATCAGTACAAGTTCTATGATCCTGCTCCAAAAAAGTAAGTCCCACATGGGAGAGTTCTGCTCTTGTACAGATTTGTGAAAGTGAGAAAGAGCTTTCTGTAACTGGGGATAACAGAAACTTGGTCTAAAATAAGGGCAATGCCATCTCCATGTCTCTTCACTGTCACCCTGTAAGCTATTCCTTGAAAGCAGTAGGTTGTGTTAATGTAGAGCACAAGGGCTCACGTGGGGCCCCCCGTATTAATACAGCAATCTGAAACAATATTAATTGTGAAAGAGCCACTTTGCTCCCAATATGGTGATTAAGCAGCACTAGGAGTTTCCAGAGCTGCTCTTTCAAAGGGAATAAGCAGTCTGTTGGTTAGAAGTGACTTAGAAAAATTATATTGAAAACAGTAGAAAGCCAAGCTAACTCCACCATACACAGTTCTGACTGATAGCTTTAGCAAAGACAGGATTTCAACTTTAAAGCAGTTTTCATTTCTTTCTTCCTCAGTCTGTTCCTATAGTAGAGCTTTTCCTATTGTTAGAATGTCTCATGTGGGTCCATATATGTAGTTTAGAATTCTAGGAGAGGGAACAGTTGTCTTTCTCACGTTTCTCATGCTGAAGAAGTATTTCTGTAAAGCAGTTGTGACTTTAGGAGAGAAATGGATCTCAAGCTCTGAGAAATTTGTGCTGCGTTTTTTGAACCGATTCATGACAGGAAACAAGAATGTCGAATGGATTGATGTTTTTAGCGTAGCTGTAAACTTGATGGGGAGTATTTCTTGTACAGTTGCCTGAATTTCATTCACAAAACCTGCTTTTTCAGGAAAAACCACTGGATTGGAGCCAGAGCCTTAGTCAAACTAATCAAGCCAAAGAAGGAGACTACGAGGGAGCGGTTGAAACCAGCAGCAGAAAGCCCCCCATGGCACTCTGAATCCCCAGAGACGGTGAACTCTCCGTCTGCCTCCCAGAAACTGAAGCATCAGCGCGAGGCTCAGGATAATACCTCTCAGGGGCCAAACCCCATGGAAGAGAGAGAGAACCCTGGGGGTTCTTCAAACAAAGGTAAGGAATGCCTAGCCTAAAACTGTGAGCTGAAATATAGTTTAAAAACGTAATATATAGGATATGTTAATAGTCAGATTATATTTTATGTCTTTTTGCTTACTAATACTTTTATTTAAAAAGAAAAACCCCTAAACTAAAAATTCGAGTAAACTCTAAAAGGTAGAGGGTTTGGTTTTGTTTTAATTTGGCTTCTTCCTTTTGTTTAGTACTTCTTCCTTCAACTTCTGTGTAAAGTTTCTTGGTTTACCTGAATGTGTTGCATGTTACTGAGTAAGTTGGTTGAAATATTTAATTTAGCGGGGTTTTGCAGCAAAGCAGTTTAAAGCCGGATCATAAAACAGTGTGTGGCTCAGGAGTGATTGCTCTTCTCACAGGCACGAGCTGGCTGACAGCCACTGCCAGCAGGTGGTGCACATGGAAAACAAATAATATAGCAAATGCCAATGTAGTTTAACTTGGTTATTTTGAAGGACATTACCATTTTCTGACTTCGAAGCAAACTAGGAATTTCTTAATGTAAAATGATTAAATGATTCTTTGGTTTTTGAACACTGAGGCTAATGTAAGGAAAATGGAACAATTTCTTTTTCAGTTTAGTTAGTTTATATGGTAAATCAGGTGTTCCTAATTATGGGGAAAATTAAAAGAAACCACCTCAAAATACTGTCATCCTTATTGAAAGTCATATATATATCCCAAGCTTTGTTTATGCTATTGAGAGAGTTTCTGTCAGCTTCTGTATATAGGGTGTTGCCCTGCAAGAATACTTTTCAAGAGACAATTTTTAAATTAATACTTGAATAATAATTCCTGTCTTCCCACTGTGGAGTGTGGGAAACAAATGAACAGCTGAGAAAAGTAGAACTCTTGTTTTAACCTACTGCAAGTATCTGTCTGTCTGAAGTGTTTGTTTTGATTGGGTTTTATATTTCCCTTTCTCCATTCCAATTCTTCAAGGTCATTTATTCACTTTAAAAAGCATATCTCAGGTCATCCACATGATTATAGGAGATATTAAGTGTTTAACATGCATCCAAAGTTCAACATGGGAATTTGGGCTTGAGTTTCCACAGAACAAGGGCCCTGTGAAGTGCTAGAGACAAAAGAAAGTCTCTGAGGCTCCATTAATTTTGATGTTATGTGGAGATGAGGAGCTATCAGTATTAAAGCCTGGAAGACATCTAGGAAATTTGAGTCTATCACCAAGTAACATACACACACCTGTTTGATTTTATATTGTTAAGTAGAAACATTTTGGGTGATCTAACAGTGATTTCTTAAAGGATTTGCTTATATTTTCTGTGTATGTGTTAATCTATGGGTTAATCTGAGTCAGATTAGCTATGATTAACTGTGCGTTCATCAGTGCTCCAATACGGGTGTTAGTCATTGTTTAGCCTTTGTTGGTTTTACTGGTTGTGTAGTCTTTGATCTGTGTTAAGACACTGAGTTTTATTTACAATGCTTTTATTTTACCTTTTTTCTTCTTCTTCTTTTTGGGATACCTGGGTGATAACAATTTAGCTGCCCAGCGCAGAAAGATTGCCTTTTTGAGAAGCAAAAGCAAGGATAAAGAAAAGTCTCCTAAGTCTCCATCGAACCATCAGTCTTTCTCTAATCGGCTCCGGTTCTGGTCCTCTTCCGACATCCCATCCTCTCCTAATGAACCTCTTTCTTTCTCGGAATTGGGAATTTTCTAACACCTTCTCTTTAGCATTTATCTTCATTTATTTCTGACAAATNAAAAAGAAAAAAAAAGCCACATGCCTTAAAAGAACACGCACATTGATAGAAACACTCAGCATGTCTTTACGGTACTCTAAACACGAGCAAAGATTAGTGAACATGGACTTAAGTTTCCCTGTAGAAGATGAATCACTATTGCACACTGTGGAACATTTCTTCAATGCAGCACATTTTTAGGGGACCTCATGGCATACAGTTTGCGTATGTATATTGGCTGTGGTGCATGTTGTAAGTAAGTGAAGTTGCTGTTTGCTTCAATACTTTCTTGCAATCGTGTACTTGCATTGTGTCCAGCTGAAGTGTTGAACTGATTTGCTGTTGCCGTGCTTTCTACAGTGTTGCAGTCCTACTAAAATACAAATACAGCCTCAAATCCTACAGAACTTCTCCAATATTCTGTGCCACTAAACGATTAAAAAAGACAGGGTTTTTTAACATCTTTGTCTGCTTTTAAGTAGTCTAGCTTTGAATATAGAGTGGAAGCTACTGGAAAAACTATTCTCAGCCAAGTGTCTTGATGTTTGCATTCAAACCTGATATTTAGTAAGGTTTGATACTTCCAGCTTTGAAAATTCACCTTGACCTGAGATGAAGTTTCACATTCTGCTGCTTCAGTTTCAATAGAATTATTTTTGAAAGAAGAAAGTAAATTTGTTCTCTTAAGACAGGAAATAACACTCATTGCCCAGAATTCTTGTTGTCTCACAGTCATCATCTGGTGGCCTCTGAAATGAGCGTGCAGGTCCAGTCCCCACTCTGTCAGAGTGTTGTATCCAGCACGGTCAGTGTGCTACAGGGAGCTCAGCAGAGAAGCCAGAACATCTCATCTCCCTTCTCATTCTGAGAACTGTCCCTCAGTGGCACAGCCAGGAACTCTGTCAGGACAGCCTGTTGCTGCCCATTTTGGGATTTGGAGAGAACTTTTGTCTCCAGGGCAGCGAATATTTCTGGCGTTATGGAAGGTGTTAAGTGCATCTGTGAAGTCAGTTAGAAATACAGATTTGCATGCTAAGCTTCAGCCAGTAATCGTCCCTCCAGGAGCAGCATAAACTTCAGTTCTGAGAGCAAGTGCTGGCCCTGTGCTATTGAGCCCACACCAGCTGGGGAAGAAAACACTGTGCTTGAAGTCAGCTTCCAGCAGCCATCTAAGATGACAGTAGCTTGATCCACTTCTCTGACACACCTTTGCAGCTGCTCTGTGCTTTGAACTGTCTGTCCATTGTCTCTGCGAGCTCTTTATTTTGACTGCTGCGCTCTGCTGTGTTTTCAGCATTTAGTTTCTATTACTTAATCAAGTATTCCATAGAAATATATAAAATACTAGAGTCTTGCATCTCGTTGAGTGTGTTTTCTGTAATAAATTCTTCAAATTTTGTTCTATGTGCCTTAAAAATTACATTCACATTGCAAGAAATGAATTAACCTATCTCATCAGTAGAAAAGAGTTTTTCAGCTTTCTGAATCTAACTAATATTCTAGCAGACAGCTTTTGTTGTTTTCCTGCTAAGATCTCAGGAACTCCACTTAAAAATCATTGCACCAGAACATCAGGAGAGCAGCAGAGTTTTAACCTTGTAAAGACTGAGCTCTTACCCACAGCAAAGATCTAAACCTGAAAGCAGTTATCTTAGTGTGTGGATCATGCTAGATAATTTCCAAATCAGCATTATTTTTCTTAGAGTAAGAGCGTGACTACTGTCACTTTTTCCTTATTCTATTTTATTACTGAAGTAAGTGCTTATAAAATGTACCTACAAGGAATAATGTTATGGGAATTTCACACCTCACTTATCTTTTCTGGATTCATGTCTTTGCTCCTTTTCTTCCTCCTTTCACAGTAATTGTTGCATGTATAATATCAACCCTCCCACCAGCACTAAGCAGCCCTTGTCACGCCCACACTTTACAGAGAGCACACGTGATTGACAAGCTGGTGGCAGAAATTTCCTATCCACTACTGAACTGTTTATGGAAAAGCTTGCAAAACTAGCGCCTCTGTTGTGCAGTTTCTTTGTGCCTGCTTGTCATGTTTGTATGGGCAGATAAATACAAATCCCCTAAAGCTGGTTTTTTTCATTGAATCTTATTCATTTACCTCTCTTCCCATCAGTGCTAATGGATTTAAAGCAAAAAAGGAATTCCCATCATGGAGGCAGCAATGATAATGTTGAAATCTCGGCAGACTCTGCCACAAAACCCTGCTGTGTGGAAATGGGTGCCAGGACTTACTCAACCTCAGCTATTCACCTGCACACTTCCACCCCCATCTCCAGGCTCCAGAGCAGACCAAAAGGTGTGTGGTGCATTTGATACTCCAGCTCTTAGTGCCAGTCAGCTACTTCAGGGTTCCTGCAAGGCTACTGGTGGCATTCAAGTGCAAAACTAGTATTTTCACTCCTATTTTGTCTGTTTAATGGTTTAATTGGTCAGATGCAGGGTTTCCTCAGTCCTGTAATGTCATCAGCTTGACAGACCACATTTGAATGTCAATTCTTCTGTGCTTCCCTACCCAGTGGATAGAAGGTGGCTGTTCTTCCAATAAAACCCTCTTGCTTTCTTCAGTCTTCTACACTGCTAGAATGCATTGGAGACTGACCTGAAGGATTAACCTTTCTGTGTTCAATATTGCCTTTTATGTTTTACATTCTCTTCCAGGCTATAATTCAGAAGATAATCTATGTGAACAGTCCCCTGAGGTGGAGTTGGCAAGCATGAGACCGCATGGTAAGCTTGTGGCATATTGAGTGTTCTGAACATCTACATTAAGGCCTGTTCATTGCATCCACGTGAACTGTCCCAGAGTATTTTAAATTAACATGATAGAAGGAGATTTTGGGAATGTGAGTCTAAGTACTTCTGGTTTTCTATTGAGAAGCTTTTGATGGATGTTTTGCCAAAGTAAATTTCCAAAACCAATGCTGACATGGAGACAAGTTGCCTTGCCCCAGCAACAGACTCTTTAATGCATGTCCTACAGATTTGTTGCTGATTTTTCTGGACAATGTTCAATTCCTTCCTTAAGGGAGTGAATCAGCAATAAGAAGAATTCAGTGTGGGGCTTGTGGGTGCACGGCAGGAACTCTGTTGAAGCAGCAGCACTGCCTGGTTAGAGATTTGTGGAAGACTTAATTTGCAGGCTGGCTGCCAGCTCCTTCCCAAGAAAACTGAGAGGGAGACAGCAACTTATTGTTGAGCTTTTTCAGTATTAACATTACTTTATAGTTGCTATAAAAACAAAACCCAAAACATATTTATTTGTGCAAAAAAATAACTGAGATAAACAAGATGGATGCTAAACAACTTGAAAATGAAAACAGTTTCTACTCCATCCAGATTTTGGCATCCTCTATATATTATGTTGTTAATGTTTGCAAAGTGACTTAATTACACAGGTCCTGTTTTCAGAAGGCAGACTGTAACCAAATCTTTTAGAGAATCAGAGGACTTAAGATCTGTTTGTTCAATGCTTGATTTGTGTTTTTCAGTGTCCAGGCCAAGCAGTTTAGAGAGCAGTAGGAATGCTTCCAGCAGTAGTTCACCTCTCAATTTGAAAGGTAAAGCTTTTACAACTGAATTGTGACAAACAGGAAGTGAAATTCCATAAAACTGCATGGAAAATTACATTTTCCTTTCAATTAATTTTGAAGACTGTTGTTTTGAAATTGTAATGATTATGCAATCTGAACATGGCTGTCTTGGGAATCAAAACTGCTGGCAAGAAGTGCTTTGCTAAGATTGATTCTGGCAAGGGGTGGCTTTTGAGGCAGGCAATATAGTTTTGCTTCAGTCTGACTGGCATCAATATTGTGGGAAGTATCAGGCCACTCTTAGGCTCTTTACCACAAAGGTCTCTGTGGTTCTTACACTGTACACAGCTTGTGTATGGAATCAGCGTGCTCTTGGAGATTTATTTTTGCCAAAATTGTGCTTCCTTGAAGGGTGCCAGGAGATCTGACACTGGAAAAATCCACTTTCTGCTTTCCCACTGTCAGGTTCTGGCTTTCAGATCATGCAGCCAAGACTGGGAGACCTTTTAGTGATGCAGAGGTTCTAAAGAGGCTGCTGGGTCTGTCTGTGATGTTCCTTGGAGAAGCAGTTATGCTGGTCTAACAAAATACGTGCTGTAACACATTTACTAGTCCTAATATTTCAAAGTTCTGATTGCCTTGAGCTCTGTAGGAGAAGTAAGGTTAAAAATGCCACCCAGTCTGTGTGGAAAGAGCCCTGAATGATAAAGTTTCTACCTCTGTGAAAAATCTACTGAAGTGAGTGCAGAGCAGTGTCATTAATGCTAGGTGTGCTTCTCCTCAGGTTCCTTAGACCATATCCACGGCAGAACTGAGAGCCTCAGCAGTGAAGATACGGTGCCAAGCAGAGAGGCAGCAGCCTTGCTCCGAGACACCTACCCCCTTCACTCTGCTTCTGCCGTCCTCAGCCCTGGGGGCAGGCAGGAGTGCTCCTCCCACCGGAACGGTCTGACCTGCTACGATAAGCCTCAGAAGAGTAACCCATCTCAGTCTTACGCAGGCAGGCAACGTTCTGCCTCACCTGGCAGCGAGATGGTAACTTTGGAAGAGTTCTTGGAAGAGAGCAACAAGCTGTCTCCACCAAGTGTAAGTAAACAGAGCTTGATAGCCCATTTCAGATGTGAAAAAGCTGTTCAAAGCTGATTCAGGAGAATGAGGGCATAGGGAAACAAGGAAGGATGAGATGATCCTTGTTCATACGTGTGCTATCAAATCTTGAAAAGTGAATGAAACAGTTTCAAGAACTAAGGCAAGATTAACTTTCACATAGAACTCTGCTAATTTATTTTGATGTATCAGCGATGGCAAGTCAGGCAGATAATTCACTGCAAGTACTATGTATTGGACTGCTGGGGCTTTTTACTAGCAAACACTTGTGGTCAAGGTTTTGTGTTACATCACCAGTTCTCAGCTCCAGATAGTTTTATTTATGAACTGGTAAGTTTTCTGTGTAATTTTCAGCTTCTAAGTCTATAATTAGGAATTAAACCTAAAATAGTTTTCAATTGAAGTGCAAAATACACGGTTGTTAAACCTGTCTCTTAATTAATACCAACTAATACCAATGCATATGATAGAGAATATTTTTCCTGCCAACAAAGTTCTCGATACTTTCATTGTGGTGCATGTTTGTGTGTTGACTGGCACTGCCCTGTGGGTTCAACAACTGCAGGAATACGTTACTCATGGAAGTGATTTGTTCAGAAATGAGACGTTTGTTTTCTAGATGGCATTTGTCTTTCACTGCTCAGACATGCTGTACAGCAGCGAGGCAGTGCAGTATTGAACATGTTAATATCTTAATAATTAATTGGTAGTGTAAGCAAACAGATGTTTCTGTTTCATGAATGCCTTGGTAAAAGTATTGTAATCAACAGAGCTGTACTATTTTATGGCATCAGTAAATTTTGGTCCTTGAATTTTCAGAGCAATGTTTAAATATACCTCCTACTCCCGCATTATCTTAAGTACAGTTCTTAGCTTATAGAGATGTTTAAAATTATTATTTTTGTGTGTGCCTGTAACTACCTGACCATGTCTCCATTTTCACTCTTTCTGTCATCCTTGTTCCTTTTCAGCATCGGCGCAGTTTAAATGAGAGTGAAATGATTTCATTGCACCAATTTCTGTTAGAAGCTGATGCCCTGTATCCCTCTTGCTACTCCCTATGTCCTTCCATTCGTCAGGAACATTCGCAGTCACTCGAATCGCTCCTCAGTCATTCATGTCCCGACAGCGTGAGGCACAGAACAGGCAGGGGGAATAGGAGATCTGCTTCACTGTATATCCCCAGGGTATCCATTGTTCTTGTTATGAAGGCAACAGCTCCCAACTTACCCCAGCTTTTGCTAGCATATTAATACCTGTAGAAGCAGTCTGTAACTCTTTAGTTGTTATTTTAAAAGCTGCCAGATCACTTGCATTAATTGCTCATGAAGTATTTCCAGTGCTTGTTCATACACAGGCGTGTTTTTGGAGGACTAGTCATCTGCAACTTTAATGTGTGTAACAGCTGTTTAAATTGAGGTTAAAAATAACCCTCACGCTTTAACACTTAGTTGAGCATAGAAATCTTCACGCTGCACTGTTACTATTGCTGTGTTTGCTTCTGGAAAACAAGTCTTTTTGACTGGAAGAAATACTTGGAGCATTAGCAAAGCAAATATATTAAGCTTTAACATACCTCCTAGAGAAGAATGAAGAAGTAAATTTCATTAGCTTATTCAGCATGTTTTTCATGAGACAGCATGGCCCTCAACTATTCTGAGCATGCCTTGTACTAATAGTCCAAAGGCAGCTGATCAAACATCCCCACTTTTGAATTGCATGGACCATCCCCATGAAATATTCATTGTATGGGGTTTTTTACTGCCAGATTAATTGTCTGACTTGAAATTTGGAAGTTCATTGTGGGCAATCATATTGCCATTTTTTGTACATTTTATTATATTGTACACACAGCTTTTAACATACATAGTATGTTGACTGGAAGAGGGGAGGGGGATCAATGGAGAAGGAATGAAAATTTATTGTAAAACTGGCACATCTGTCCAGGGCATGGTCTCCTGTTATATTCCTGAAGTTATGGTAGGGAGTTACCAGATGGAACTGTATTCTGGAAGATGACAGACATCATTGATATCTGCTGATACCAATGGCTGATGTCATTAATGTGATTTGATGTCACAGTGACAGTGGCTGATTAAAAGGAGTCAATGTCCAACTTGCAAGCAAAATAAAACTTTTAAAAGTTGTGACAATTAACCTGGCAAACAAGGCTGTCATGATCTAATTATGATGAGCACATTATTCCTTGATTTGGATTTATACCCATTTTAAATATTTACTTCTGTTCCCCACTTAAAATATAAAATCTATGGTTGTGTTTGGTTTGATTTAAGTGGGAAAGAAGATTATGTGAACACAAAGTCCTGCATGATTCTTTAAACAAAAAGTGTTGCTATTAATGTGACATGTACATGTTTTCTCACACCAGGACACCTCCAGCAACAGAGATGACTTGCTCAGCGATTATTTTAGGAAAGCAAATGAGCCTTCAGCTACTGGGAACCTGCTGGTTCAGCCATCCAGAAAGGAGGCTGCTAAGATGCCTGCTAGTCTTGTTGCTCCAGCTGTGAAGATGGGCATTGTCAATGAAGAAGGAAGAACAGCTAAGCCTGTAAATTACATGAAGCCAAACCTCAGACAAGTGGAACCTGCTCTGGCAAACTCCCAGGGGTCGCTTAAGCTCCCTCACACAGCACAGCACCAGCCTGCCAGCGGGGTGAGGCAGATGGCACAGCCTGGAGCCACGAGCAGGAGGAGCACATCCCTGAGCAGGGCCTTTAGCTTGGCCTCTGCAGACCTCCTGAGAGCCACTGGCCCAGAGACCTACAGGCAGGAGAGCGCCCCGAAGCCAGCAGCAGAGCTGCACGGCAGCAAGGATGCTGTCGGTCAGACCAGCAGGGTTTCTGTGCCGGCGAGCTCCCAGGCACCCTTGAGAGAGAGGCCCCAGTCTGCAAAGGTGGCGGGTTCCTTGCAAGGCGTCGATTCCCGCTGCCGGCAGCTGGATGCGAGGCGCCTCTCCCTGGCCCCGCCGAAAGAGGAGAGGCCCCTCTCCTTCCCTCAGTGCTCTGCCTCACCCACTGCATCCACCAGCAGCCTGAATGTCCAGCAGCACGAGCGTGGGAGCCCTGGGCAACACTACTCATCTGCATTGCACACTCCCTCCAAAGTCAAACCCAAGCCAGCCCCTCGTCCTGAGGAGGTGGCCACAGGGGCCCCTGGCAGGGCTGTTTCCAGCAGCACTGAGGGAAATGCTTCCTTAGGGCAGGGCCAGGGTGATGCCCTGCTTACCAAGTGCCAGGGTAAGCTGCTGGAAAGCAGCGCTGGAGCTGTGGAGGAGCCTGTGAGAGGAAGCAGCTCCAACAGCACTCCCGGGTCCCCAGACCCCCAGGGGGATCAGCAGACGGTCTGGTATGAGTATGGCTGTGTGTAACCCACAGGTGCAGCTGTGGTACCTGTGTTGCCGTGGCTGTCCAGGTAGCATTGGTCTAGACACTGTCAGGTCTTAAAAGGCATCACCTGCATGCTGCTCTGAGTGTTCTCTGGGGACTGTTCTGTAGTTAGCCAGAGTATGATTAAGAGAAGCAAGGAGCAAAATCCCAGCCCTTCTGTTGTGCCTAAAACAAAGTGGAAGCCTGACCTAATCTCACAGCTGACTTGGCACCTGATTCTCACAGGTGCTGAGCATTCCCCACTCCAGGAGAAGGTTACCAGGGTCCTCTGTCATTGCTGCACTCTGCATCCCTTCTGCCTGCATTAAAGAGAAGTTTTGCAGGTTGTGTGTGTGCTAAACCCAACCCCACCATTGATAAATCATTTAACAATACTGAAAAGGTCATATAAAAGCCAAACTTCTCCCCCAAAACCAGAACCAAATGCTTGGCTTAAGTAATGTAAAGAAAAAACTGAAGGGCAAAAGTGTGTGGCTTTAGCCATGAATCTGGTAAAATGAATCCTTTTTGCCACAGCAACATGATACAGAGGTATTGTGTAGACTTCAAGGGTCACATCTCAGCCTTCCCCAGTGAGACTGTGTAAACACAGAGGCCAGCCTCGTTGCCCCACTGCCTTCATTATAGCTGCAGCTCAGTGGATCCTTGAGTCTGCAAGCAGAGTGGTGCTGCCTTTTGAAACTTGCTATACCTTTTATACAAACACTGGAACTAATGCAGCCTTTCAGGGGAGGTGCCATTTCAATTGTAAAGGTGGCATCTCATGTACAAAAGTGTCCTGTAAGTATGTATATAAGAAGCTCAAGTACTGTATAGGAATGCTGTGTAAATTGTATTATTACATCCTTGTGTGCATGACAGCCCACATCCTAAGTGGTATGTGGGATTTTGTCTCTTAGAAATCCTTGTTTATGTCTCCAGGAACTTTTCTCAGTATAGAAAGCAAAATAATTTTGTATACATGTGAAAGAAATATACTTCTAAAAATCTATTTATGTGCAAAGAAGTTTCTTGTATGTTTCTGTCCAGAGTGTCATCAGCTGCTTATGTATATATGATCAAATGTGTATCTTTAATTCCATGTTTGTAAAGCTGTTTTTCTTGCAATAGACTAAATCCTTAAAAAATAATACTTGTTTTGCTGGTTCTGATTTAATTTAGTAAAAGCTAAAAGTGATTCTTTTGATGATGTTTTTGTTATCTAATATGTAGCAATCCCTTTCTGGAAACTACATAATTGTTTATAATAAAGATGAAGTAAAAGAGATTGATGTTGTGCATTTTTTTCTTTTTTCTTGGAAAAATAAAAAAACCCAAACTGTGATTCATAGTGCTGGATGGACATCTGTGTGCCCTAGCTCTTTGTAAGCCTCAGTATTGGTTTGCATCTCTGTGTGGCAGAGTCACGTTTGTTTTTCTAGTGTAGCCATGGAAGGTGCATCAGGGGTCTTCTCATTTGATAGTAACCTTCTTACTGAAGCCTCTAGGAGGGTCGATTATGCAAATTAATTGACTTCCAGGTCCCTGTAGACTCAGGCCATTAGATTTTTATGTTTCTCTGATCACTTCAGACAAAGCTAAACATGCTGTCAATTTTGACCAGGCTTGTGTTTTGTACAATCTGTTTTGTGCTTAACTCTCAGGATGCCTTAAAAAATTGAGAAATTACTCATCTTTCAACATGAAGAGAATGGCAAAAGGAACTTTCTGCCTTCTCTGCTATTTTAATTGCAAACCATAGTTTTGCAGCAAATTTAAAAGTATGTGCTATATGGCAATTTTAGAAGATACTGAGTGTTTTTAGTATACTGACATTCTTCCAGAAATTTGCTCTCAAAATGGATTCTTGGCCAGACCACTAAAGGTTTAAGACTTGTGTTTCTCCTTTATTTCAGCCTGTTCTTGGAGGGTGTGTGCAGGCTGGACTGCTGAGGTAGCGACCTGTGAGTTGCCAGTTACTGTACATCTGCTTTTCCTATAATACCTGCCAAGTGACACACCTTAGTTGTCAATTTTGGAGTTATTTACCTTCTCAGTTCTAGTGAGTTTGAATAAAAAGGTACTAAATACTTCCACAGTACCCTTCAGGTATGGGAGAACTCTCAGTACAGAAGTTATACCATGGAACAGCTGTTGAAGCACACAGTGTGGTGCTTAGGCCTTCCTGGGAAGGGTAAGTACAGTTTTGGGTTGGGTGCTTGTCCCGCTGTGGCAGGTGCTGTTACTTTGCAGTCTGCTCATCCACTGTGGTCAGTTTTCCTTGGATGCTCAGGAGGTTCCCACCATGTGCTGCACCACAGGTAAGGAACAAGGTGGGTGGAAGGCCTGCCCCAGCTATGGTGCTGCTGTGCTTTGTCTTTCTGAGGTGCCTGGAGCCCTGATGGGGAGGATAAAACGTGTTTTGGTGTGCGAGAGCCAACACAGGGAGAGCTGAATTGCGTTTAGAGAGAGAATCATGGGCAAATCCGATTGTGCTGGTGGAGCTGGGCAGGTAGAGGTGGTGTGAGGCAGCAGCTTGTGTGAGGTGGCAGCTGCTGGGAGGGGTTTTGCTGTGATGGAAAGGGATGTGGCAGGGTTGCTGAGTAGTGCCGTGTATGGTTCTGGATGCAACACTTAAAGCCACGCCGTTCAGTGATGGGAGTGCCTCAGTTTGTGTATGTGGCTCATTCATTCTCTAGATTGTGTTTTCTATTAAAGGACAGATTTTTGAAGGGGATCCCATCTCAAGGAGGCAGCTTAGTTGCCAGTAGGTTTCCAAGAAAGTCAAGGGGGGGCTGTGCCTTTGCCAACACCCTCCCTCTGCAGTGTGCTCGAACTCTGAAGTCAGTGAAGCTGTTCAACACAAGGAAACAAATTTTGCTTAAAATTGCACATGCTGCATGTTGGTGTTTGAAGTAAAATAAATGGCTGCTGTGGAAATTGCTTCTAGGGAGTGCTCTGCAGGGGCAGAGTATCTCCTTACCAAAAAACTCTGGTCCTTTACAGACACCATGTCATGGGAACCCTTTTCCTATTAGATACTCTTCAGCTGTTCCTCAAACTTGGGACCTGATTGTGAAGTGAACAGACCTTTTCTGATTTCATTTGATTGAGTTCAAAAGGTAAAGTCTCCAAAAGAAGAATCAAAAAATAGAGTTTACTTTCTTTTCTGTAATGAGGGGAGATCTAAGTGCTAAGGGCATTATAAACTAAGAAAAATGGTGCATCAGAAAACAGCATGTGGTTGGAAATTATTTCTTGCTGTCCATACGTTTGGGGGCATATTAGTTCAGCCACAGGTAAAGGACTGTAAGAGAGAACATGGAAGGAATGCTTCAGAAATCATTAGTTCATTGGAAAGGATTACAACACGGATGTTAAACTGATGTAAAGAGATCAACATAATTTCATAAGGTTTTTTTTTGTTTTTTTGGAGTTAAACCCAGCTGTCCTCAGAGCACTTGAGTTGTGGTTTTGCATTTTTAGATGAAAGGGCATGGAATCAGTTGAAAATTTCACCAAAAAATGTTATCCTAAAAATTGCTTCTTTGCCCATCAGAATAATGGAATATCAGATCCCAGCAGCACTGGAGATGTTCAAGGCAAGGTGGAAAACTTGGGGATGTTTTTACAAATTGCCAGTACTAGACAGAATTACCTGACTTAACAGTTCAGAGTGAAATTGTTCAGTTACTAAAAATAACAAAATTATCATTATGAAGGGTTGCTGTACTGGAGAATTAGGTTGGGATGTGAAGGCTTGTCTTGAAAGCTGGTACTGAAGGCTGCCATAAGAACTAAGAGAGAATGGCATCAGCTGGAAAAGGGTGGGAAAGTTTATGATTTAAGAGGGTACTGATAGGAGTTTTAAGTGACTGGGAGAAGCTATGGCAACTTTTGCAAAACTAAATTGTATTTTTTCAGGCAAAAATATTTTTTCAGAAGAATGAAGAGAACAGTAGAAAATAGAGAACTGCTGTTCAAAAGCTCCTCAATTTGGAAAGTCCTTTAAAGGCTAGCTTGCGTCCTGAAGACTGAAATGTGAGTTGATGAAGTGTGACAGAAAACTGAGGTTTGTTCAGATGTGGAGGGTTGTGAAGAATCCCATTAAAGAGTAACATGGATGAGTGAGGACCCCAGAGGCAGACTACTTGTGCTCACCCCAGCTGAAATACAGAGGAGACAATATATTTATTGGCTCTTGGGGGGTTTTAGGATGTAGTGGTAGGGAAGCAAAATTGGGTTTTTGCTGACATCAGGACAATGAAAATGTGGTTATTTCACAGAAACTAGGAATGTTAAACATGTCCAAAACAAAACACAGAATGCCATGGAAACCAATGTCAGCTCATCATTCCCAGATGTTCTGATCAGCTGTAGTTGAAATACTTGTGCATTTTCAACCAAAGATTATCATAACTGTGAATTACGTAGCTCTGATGGCGAGACTCTGCCAAAGTACAGAATGTATGTTGCATACCAGAATGAGGACAAGCCATAGGTCTGAGCAGTGGCACTGGCCTGTGAAAAGGTGTGTTGCATAAAGGAAAACCAAAAGGATCCCAGCTCCATCCTCTGTGAGTGACATCCTATGGTGTGATCTGAAAGTCACGCTGAAGGAGAGTCCTTAGAGAAAAATGAAACTGTTGGTGAGACTCATTGCACTAGGCTCTTATGAAATCAAATAGATTCATATAATACCATAGTGTTATAATGGCTTTGATTTATAACATAAGATAGTTTATGGGAGAGCTAAACAGCCTCTGCTTTAAGAAAACATCATCAGGTAACATATAAATGACCTCTCCCTTCCTCTCCAACATCAGGTGCTGGCTGCCTTTGGATTCAGGATGGAGCTGGGCTACTGCACCTGGAACAATGAGCACCTTCTCCGTGTAAAAATCCCTGAAATTTGCAAGTTAAACATCACCTCACTTTGTCAGCAGTTGACTGCTCTGGAAGTGTGAGATACATTATTGGCAAGTAAAGTACAGCTTGCATTTGGGAACACGCTGCTAAGGGAGAACCTGAGAGTCTGAGAAAGATACTCCAGCCAGAGAAGCACAGCTTCCCAGTGGACTGCTGAGGCATCTCTAGAGGCTTGCACTGGAGGGAAGAGGGAGTTGTTTTGCAAGGGGGAAAGCATGTCTGTGAAGAACTGAAGTGAGCATTTCATAGTGCTACTGCTCTGGTTGTTTTACCATGCAGCAGGGTAGTTTGAAGGTTACGGAATGTGGAAGTCTGTGTTCCCTTGCCATTTTCAGTATCTCTGACCAAAATTATCCCATTCTTCTTAAACTCCTGAAAAATGCTTCCTTGCACCTTTGCAAGAAGATTTTTTTCTCTAGTTACCTAAAGCCCTCACTTGTGTGTGTCACTGTGAGCCCACAAAATACCTAATCCACAGGTGTGTGTGTTTTAGAGCTGCTGGTTACCTGGGGATGTTCAACTGCAGCATCTCAGCTTCCACAGAGATGGAGAGCTCCCAATGAGTTTGAGAGTGCTCCTGAAGGGCCTTTTGGGCTGTTTGTAGGTAAAAGAAGAAGAAGTTATGCAAATCAGGGAAATGTCTGTGAAGGCAAAATCTTGGGCACTTGTTTTACAGCTGCAATCCTCTAAATAAGGATTGTTTGCTCGTAGCAGAGCAAAAAAAAACCTGTCAGAGTTCACGGAGTTGCTCTATTTGTGACATGTGATGACCAAGCCTGGAGGCAGCAAATACACCACGTGCTGCCAATCACTGCAGGTATTTCTGATATAGAAGGTGCATGTCTGTGTGAAATCTAGACCTAGTCTGGTTTTCAGATTTCAAAATCTACTTATTGAGATGTCTTTCAAACGTTTCTTCATTCAATAAATACAGAATCCTACCATCTGTACAGGGTTCTAATGCAAAATCTTACAATAATTTCTAAGCTTGCTTGTTATACATTTTAGGACAGCAGATACCTTTGATGCTTAAAGCTTCGTGGGAATTTGTGAGCATTTGAAAATACTAGCAGGATGATAGATGCATTCAAGAAGGTCCGTATCACTTTTGCATATTCAGGCAACATTGTTACTATTTAGTCTTCAGTATTTTTCACAGCACGAGTTTCCACATCATTTTCATTGTTCTAGGATTTCCTTCCTTGCTTATTTTGGCTTCTTTAATTGAAAAAAACTTGGAATCCCTGAAGCCCAGTTCTATTACCCACATTTAGCTTCCATGAACACAGATCCTTTTCCTTGTTTATTTAACCAGCCATATCAATGGTAACAGAGTCCCATTTGGCAGATCCTGAATTCCCTTCAGTCTCCCACCCTGTCCTATACAAACAAGTGCCTGTTCTCTTCTTATGTAATCAGGCAAATGAATGAAAACAGGTATCACCAAGACTTTATTGTATTAAATTTCATCCACACGAAGTTTTGTAACTAAAATCAGAAGAAATGTTCCCCTCACATGTTAAACCCCCACAGGTTATATCTCCTTAACACTGTTTATCTGGAAAAGGAGAGTATACTTAGAAGGGGATCTAAAACTGAAAGTGAGAAGGAAAGCAAAACGTGAACTCAGTGACCCTTGTCTATTATTTCTAGCACAATGTCTTTGTAGCAATATTTTATGGCAAATGCCATTATCTGAAGAACTATGTACATCCATACTTTGTCTGGCTACTGCAGGTACTGAAGATCAGGGGCAGGTTTGTCCTTGAAGCATTGGTGCAAGGGCATTTAGACCCCATCTTCCTCACTGCATAGGGACACTGGTGTATGGGCCATCTTATGACTACACTTCTTAAACTAAAATTCCCAGGGAAGAACAGCAGCACAGGAGTTCAAGTACACATAGCTATCCATCTTGAAGAACTTACCTGTGGCCAACCTTCTTTTCTGCAGCTGAATGGAAGTTCATGCATACATTTGTAGTGGGTCCAGCTGGTTACTCCCAACACATCCACAGTCATCCATGGGTCCTTCACACTGCCAGTAGTTGCAAGGCCACACATCAAAGCCAGTGTCTCTTTAGTGACATAATAGTTGGGGAAAGGATGAATTCAGTCTGTTCTGTAGCTAGCAAGAACAGGGATATTCTAGCCTGGAGTCTGGAGCAGCTGTGATGACTACAAATAATTTCACTGCCCTTGCTGCCTAGATTTTTGACAAAACTTTTTATTCATTCTGATAGCTTTGGCATAGAAATTTCTACATTCTCAGCTTCCTTTGTGTCTGTGTCTTTGCGTTTTTCAATACTGTGAACAGAAACAGGCAGAGCTCCTGGATGGCAGTGTAAGGTCCGTAGCACTTCGTTCTTTACTCTTCCTGTAACTGTGAGGCCTTTCTCCCTTTATAGGCAAAGAGAAGAACCAGGTACCTGCAGCTGTACCACAGGGCATTCTAGGACAAGCCAACTGGCCCTCTACAAGTCCTAAATCCTCCGTAGATGATGACTGCTAATCCATACGTAGCCACCATACAGTGTTAGTAGGTCTCCAACTTCTTACCCATGAAACCCATTTCTAGTGTGCAAAATGAGGTTTCTGTGTTAGATGTTCACAGTCTGGATGCAAAAAATTGTTAAATTGCACTTTCAGTGTAAACGAAACATGTTCCCTGCCTCAGGAAGGAACTAGAGGGGCATACACATACATACTATCTGGCAAAAACCCAACTAACCTTGTGGGGATGGCTTACTCTCCCTATCTATATTACTGACTCTGCTGCCCTCCCAGGTGGGCTGCTGAGGTGGGCCGAAGTAAGAAATTCTGAGTGCTTTTAAATTTACATTTTGAAGGAGCTTGGAAAACACCACCATGGTGGGGATGGAGAGAATTTCATGCTGGTCACACATTGCTGTGACAAGCTGAGATGGTCTCAATCTATGTTAACATGCTGAGCTTTAATTTCTGGCAGAAGATGCTCAGGTTTTCTGAGTTCCTAAAGGTGTTGCCAATCTTTTTTCACCTTCCAGAAAGTAGCTGATAGAAGGTGCAAGTTGAGAGCCAGTTTGGTAACCTCTGAGCCAGGGGAGAATTTATACCTGATCAAGGATGGTGTCACAAGGAGGATCCCTGGCAGGGGATAAGGTAAGGTGAATTATCAGTGTCAGTACCCCAAGGTAAATTGCCTGGCCCCAGACTGTGTTTCTAGCCCCACAGAGCCTGGCTGATACCCAGCTGGAGTTGTGCTGACCAGTGTGAGATAGAGCTGAGGCACTGACCCACCAAGTCAGCTGACAGGTGCAGCTCACTGTCAGTGAAGGCTGTGAAAGGGGTCCCCTGCATGTCCTGACTCAATTTCTTCCTCTGGGGCATGACAGCAAATGGGATAAAAGTCCAGTCAACATATGTTACTAGCAGAAATTAAACTCTTTAAAATAATTAAGGATTGGGTACATATTCAAACAGTCACCACTCGAAGGATGGAAGCTTCCAAGTAGCCAGTGTCTCACGTGAGAGACCTCAGGAGGATACTCGAGGTGCTGCTGACAGGCCACAGCCTCACATATTCTCATGGTGTCAGCAGCAATTCTTCAGGTGATGCTTTGCATCAGTGCTGGCTTTCCCGTGCTGCTGGCAGAGCACTGACACACTCGGTGCTCTGCCCAGTGAGCACTTTGGCTCCTCTTTTTTCTGTCTCAGGGACACAAGTTTGGTGCTCTTCTGTTGGAACACAGAGCTGAGCTGTAGGTCTTGTTCTGAGTCTGGAGGAATGGGAATCCTGCAGGCTCAGAAGGGAGGCAGGGAAATCCCATGAAGCCAGACACTGAGAGGGAGGAGACTGTGTCTAACCAGACAGCTGCCAGCACAGTGGCAAGGGCAGACACCTGAAGTTTCTTCTGGAGGTAGAAAGGGGACCTGGGTGATTGAGCTTTTTTGTGAGATGGGTGTTAGGCAATGGCATTTTTCATGGGGAACTCTTGAAACCAAGCTCGCCACTTGGGACACATTCTGGGCATAGATTCTAGGACACTGGTCCATGCATCTTCCCAAAGCACCTGAAGGGCAGATCTGAGGACTGCTAATGTGCTCTGTTGCCCTTCTAACCTGTGAAAAAGGTTAATAACACGTAGTGCAATGCAGACAGGCAAGAGCAGAAGCAAGGGAAAATAGGAGGATAACAGCTAGATAAAGCAAGATGCCAGGATGCAGTGAAACCTCTGACACAAGGGAAGCTTTGTGTTGCATGGCCACCCCTCTGGGCAGTGTAAGGGCTGGCCCAGCAGGGGTACCAGGAAGAGCAGTACCAAGTCCTTGTTTCTCAGCTACACAAAGTAGGAATGTCTGTGTGGCTTGTCACTGAAAAAGAGAGAAGTTATTTATTTTCCACCTTTCTTCACCGAAATGGGTGCTTGAAAGGATTTAAATAAAACTTCATAGGAAAGTTGACCCTCATAGTCAAAGCATAGATCAGGTAGTTGGAATCAAAGCCAACACTGCCAGAAAGGGCCTCCACTGGAAGGAATATGCTTAGAGAGGGATGCTGATGACTGGAAACGAGACCAATATGAATGAGCAGAGGTCTGGAAAACATGATCCACAAAGAACACTGGAAAAGTGGGGTTGCTTAGTCTACAAAAGCTTAAGAGGGACAGCATGATTAATCCTCAGACATTTAAATTATTGATATTGAGATCAGTAGTAATAGAGTGTTTTTCATGTACATTCACAGAAGGACAAGAAAAAGGTGAATTAATTGGAAACATAAAAGATAAATATACTTATATTAGTGCAAGCTTTTTAAGAACAGTCCTAGCCAGGGGTCAGAGACATTGCCAGAGGAGAGGCAGAATCTTCCTTAAAAGCAATTTAAGAGAAGCTAAAACTCTAGAAGAGAAAGTCTAGCTTTCCTCAATAAGGAGATGGTGTTGATGGCCTCCTTCCTGCTGCATTTCTGTGGCGTCTGTGACATTTCTAATGCCAGTTTAGCTCCACTCTTTTTGAAGCTTGCTGCTTCTGGTTTTGACACATGCAAGCCAGGAGCAATTCAATTCAGTAGTTACTTAATCATCACACACATTAAAATGATTTGACCAAAGTGAGCAAAAAGCTAGAATTGCCACTTGCACCGAGTAATAGCTATTTGTCAGTTTTAATAACTACTGTATAATTCATGAAGATAAAAGTCTACAGAAAATGTTATTTATTTTCATTTTTAGAGTTTTAAATATGGCCCAGCATACAATTGCTGAGTGTTTGTGTGTGATGGAGGTGGCAACAGATTGTTCTGCCCCCTTGGAAGTGATGAGGGCAGGTGCCCATGCCACCAAAACCCTTTATTTTACTGACCTGCTTTACAGCATCTGCATGCTGAGACAAGCAAAATAGAATGTCTGGATGAAAAATATAAAACCGGAGTTTTTCTGGAGTTTATTTTGTTCTGTAACTTTTGAGAGGGAGGGTTGTTGAAGTGATGGTTCCTGCTCCAATTGCAAGGCATGATTTACCAGATAGACCTATATTGTGTCTGATGACCAAGGCTCTGGCTCTACTTTCTGGGTATTCTGGCCATCTGTACCCAGCATCTGTCCAACATATCTTTGAGCAAGTGCACAGTGCATCGTGACAAGACAATTGCAGTAAAGGTGGCAATTAGGAGAGATACTGCCCATGATGTCACTTCTACCAGTGCCTCTGCCTTCCCCAGCACCCAAAGAGTAATCACTGTCTCTGGGTCTTCTCAGGGCTTGATCTCCATCTGCAGCCTGGACTCTGCAGCCACCAATGAGAGCTGGATACCACAATGACCTCTGCCCCTGGCAGGCTCTTGGGGAAGGTAAGTAGTCCAATATAATGTCCTGTTGCTTTTTAATGAAGAGTGGCACACATACTACTAAGGAAGTAACTGCACTTCATTTTCTTAATATCGCCTTTTATAAATTCTTAAATAAAAGAGTTAAGATATCCAAGAGTCGTAACTGTGGTTTAAAAGGCACCGGAACAAAGGTTTTAGTTCACTTCCTGAAAGATCACAATCTGTTTGATTTCCTTAATATATGTATTCTTACATATGTGTGTAAAAATATATATAAAATTAAATAATAAAGACTAAATGAGTATAAAAAGAAAAATTTAAAACCACAAAAACCCATCCTCAACAACAATAAAAACAAATCAGAAGAGAGAGCATTCCAAGTAGTCCTGATAAATTTTACCCCAATCATTTATATTCCTTAATATTGCACAGGATATTCAGCCTCTGGCTGAGCTCCCAGGAGCCTGTGCCCTGCCTGTTCAGCCAGGTATGGTGTCTGCATCTCTGACATCCTCCGAGCAACATGGTGAGCCTATAAAGGATTGTGCTTGTTGCAGCCTTCTCTGGCCGTGTTCAAGAATTCCCTATTTTTTATGGTGCATCCCTCCTCAGAAACTCAGAGGGGTTCCTTAACCCTGCAGAAAATTTTAGATCTCTGATCTGCCACAGGCCCTGGCAGAGGAAGGGCCTCTGCCCTCTGGTAGCCTGTGATACCTGAAGAGCCCTTTCCCTGTGTTTGGAATGAACAGTTATTTTTTATGCTGCTTCTGATATTAGCCATGGGTACTCCCAGAATACTTTCAAGTTTTGTAAATGCTCTTGTATCCTCTCCCTGTTTGGGTTTGTTTTATTTTTTTTTCTGTTTTGCTTCTCTCCTTATATCATTCTACTTTCCACCAGGTTGGAAATGGAGAATAAATCTTGGAGTTTCCTGCTCAAGATTCCTGTTTCCAGACTCACTATCCCTGGCCATCCTTGGAGCACTGCTGCCCATTGCAGTGAGCAGAAGGGACCTCTGGCTAGGTGCTCTCCTGAGCATGCAGTGCCTCTGGGTGTCCCTACAGCAGCACGGCAGAGCTCTGCAGAGGGTGAGTTACAGACCAGTTTAGAGCCTGAACTGCTCACAGCTTTTGTTTCCAGCTTCAGCGGTGTAATTCGTATCTAACTGTGTTTTTAACAGTAGTGTGTTTCAGTTTAAGTGACAGACACTTTAATACATATGCCATGGTGCAGCTTTCAGTCCTGTGGGAATAAAAGTAGTGGTGTGAGTTAGCAGGTCAGCTTTTTCATCTGCTAGAGTCTTCCTGGGTGACCTTGGACAAGCCCTTTGATCTGTGCATGCCTAAGTCTGTCTCTCTCTGTAGACAAGAGAGGAAGGAACTGTCCCCTCCCTTGCAGCCCTTGCTCTTTCACCGTCAGAGAAGATGCTTCCTTGTGCAGAGATCACCTTCTGCTGTGTTTGGAGATAACGAGGGTCTGATCTTAGCAAGCTCTAGAAACAACTTTCTGTAAATTATACTAATAACAACACTAATGCTCTGTATACTCTTTCATACGCCTCCATGAGGCAACATCTGTGTGTGTTTGGATAAGCTGTAAGCAGCAGTATTTGGGCTGTTTGGGCTCTGCAGCAGCAGCTGCTGCGATCACAGTGCAGTTACGTGCTGGTCCGTGCCGGTGACAGCGGGTACCGCTCCGAGCACCACTCCATGTGCAGTGCAGTCTCCGTGTGTAGTGCCTGCTTTTGACACTCTCATCTCTTTCATTTATGAATGAGTGGGTGAGGGAGGAGAGGGCTGGGCTGGGCTGACTCCTTCACAGTTGAACCATAAGGAGCACAGGAGCTGAAACACAATCTCCTCCTCCTTCTTTCCTGTGCTGTTTCACCAACAGCCTTGCTCACAGCTGGGAGCAGGACAGCCTCACCAGCAGCCTGAGCAGGAGCTGGGAGAAGGGGTTTTGTGCTCCTCACACTGCAGGCAAAACCTCTTTGCATGAACTCTACTAACAGGTGAGTTTCATTTTTAACTACTAATTCTTAAAAGAAAGTTAGTTTTCCTATCACTGAGCCAGGTTATACAAGGTTACAACCCCTGGAGAGGTGGTAGGACAGTTTTTGGCTGGGTTGTTAAAGCAAAACAGTGAGGTGCTCCAAGGACTCAACCAAAGCAATGTCCAAAAAAATTCACAACTTCAAAATTAATTTCCTTGGCAAAGTTCCCACTAGTAGGAACTTTGAATAAAAGTTTTTCTTGAGTTCCACTTAGGCACAAGGAGAGCTGAATGTTGAAGTTGTATTGATGAAAGGAAATTGTTAAGATAAACTGGGAAACTATTTCATGTTCGCAGCAAGGAACCAGGGAAGTAGCCTGTAGATAAATTCCAGTAGTCATTTTCAGAGAACTTAATAGTACTATATAATTTGAGTAGATATAGATATTTTGAAGGACTAAAAGTGATGTAAATACTTAATTTCCCCTGAGAACACAAGCCAAAAGTTACACCTAACATGAAAGTGCTAAACCACATTGTGTGTGGGTGCTCTGTATACACCTCTATAGTTTGTATCTCAAAAGTATGTCATTGCTACATTTTCTAAACACAAAGCCACTTTTCTTGCTGCTCTTTAGAACCTGACTTGGGAAACTTGAAATGTGGTTTGTTTAGTGAAGTGAAATCCATCAAGTCAGAAATCAATCTGATCTCCTTTTTTTTCCCATTTTTTCAATAGGATTTAAAACTTTTGTTCATTACTGTAGGTTCCCTGTGTTATGAGAACATTTTTCTGGTTCTTGTCAGTCTTTGTAAAGAAAGTACAAGTAATTTACTGAGCCACCAGCTTTTTGTGTTGCATGGGAAGGGGAGCTGAGACATAAAGATTTAGAAGAACATAACAGCTTGTCCTCTCCTTTTCTGTTCCGAACACATGCAGATATTTATTAATAAAAATGTAAGGAAACTTAACAGTGAGGCAAGTAAAAATGGCTACACAGGCTCATAAGACGTGACAATTCATTTTGAGCACTATGGGACTTTCTGAGCAGTCTGTTAATCAGCACTCACTGTGAATTTTTTCCACGTTAGCACCCTCTGTTCACACTGGCTTGAGAAGTGTACAGTGTCTGACCACTTCTTCTTTCAGGTTTGTTTTAATCAAGAAGCCAATAAAAGTTGGTCAATCCTGTCTATTTTAACACCCACGTTCTTCTCCGAGGAAACAAAATATTTTACTGTTCTCACCTCTGTCTTTCCTGCCTCCCCATCTGATTGCTGTTACGTTGTAGTTCCCCTGTATCAGGCTGCTCCTACACATACAATTGTAAGGTCTTTCTGTTATATGAGGAAAGAGGCAAAAGAGTACCATTTCCAGTTTATTTTACACTGGGTGCTATACAGCTCTAAGTAAGATGATAACATACAAAGTACATCCCCAAAGTTTTAGGAGTCTTTCTGGGGCCTGGGAATATACTGTAAGAAAATGCTGGGTTTATAGGATCAGTGATAGTGAGGCCCAGTGGGTGGGGGTGGCAATGTTTACATCACAGTGTTGTGATTTGAAAATCACAGCTTTAAATGAAGAAAGACATGGTGGTTCCAATAACTCGTTAAAAACTTGGTGTCACTTGACATTTTAGTGAGGTGTATTTATCTGACTTTGTGGCTGGTGGACAAAAAATTACTTCTTTCTTCCTGGGATGTAAGGACTGTAAGCAATCTTATAGCAGTGGGAAAAGAGAGAAGTGAGATATGGGGAAAGAGGAGAGAAGGGGGGAAAACGTGTCTCAACAGACAGTTGTCACCATACCAGGTGTCACTGATTGAGGTGAGCCTGGGGGATGGCTGGTTTCTGGGGTCAGACAGAGAGGACACTTCTTCCCTGTGGCTGGGCACAGTTGCACAGGGCTACAGGTGTACAAAGGTTGGGGGCATTAATGTAAGTTTTCCTCGCCTAAGCAGCCTTGTGCATGGTGTCACTCAGATTAACCAGCTGATGCTGTAATTGAAAGTTCTCTTGGCATCCTGGTAAACGGTGCATGGAGAAGGTTTATTCCCTGACAGTTTTTCTAGACCTGACCTGAGGGTGCATTCATGGTGCCCTGGGGCTTCACTTGTGATGACTAATCTTGTGTCAGTGTGGTGATAACCAAAGAAAGTCACGTCCACTCATGAGGACATTTACACAACTTCCTAATTATTTTTCAGTGAAGAACTGTGGAAAGATAACCCCAGACATGGTGGCCTTGTGAGGCTCATTACCTTCATAATTAGCTGAATGTCTCCTCTAAGAGGTTTGTTTTTCTTATAAAGCCAATTCTAAGTGGCTTTTAATGCTTGTTATGAATTATTCTGCCAGCTGAAGCATTTGCAGAACTGCTGACCCTGACAGCTGATGGTGATTGTTTTTGAAAAGACACAGAACAGCTTTAATGTTTAGAATAAACTGGCCAATAATTTTAACTAAAGGTATTAGTAAGCAACAGCAGCTAAGGAAAACATTGCTGTTTATTTCCTGAGGGATGCACCCACTGTAGCTCTTTTTCTGCACTAGAAACAGTGTTCTGAATTCTGTTAATTTGTCAGGTAGCAAAAGGAGAGGTCTTTTAGGGACTTCATCTGGAAACTGTAGCTCTTACTGCTAGGATGAGCCTAGTCCTTCATTCCTGAAAATTGTCACTTTATTCTGCAAGGTTCCAAGCTTCCTTTCTCTTATGCTGTGTCCTGTGGGTCAGCAATAAAGATGCAGAGCTTTGAAGACTGGTTAGGTAGCCAACAGAGGAAGGGCACATAAATAATGAATGCATTACAAAAGCAAATGTAATTGAACTATCAAACTTAAGTCACTTTAATGACACCTGAATGAAAACCTAAAATAGGCAACAACATTAGGGAAGAATCAAAATGTTACAGAGATATCTTGATTTGGCTTTCTTTTAATTCAATATTTGAGTAACAACTAGAATTTGATCATTTTATATCTGGAAACATTTTGTCTTCCATCTGCCAAGGAAGAAGGAGAGGTTTTACTCTGTGATGGATAATGATTTAGTGTCTACTCACATATCTAATTAGAGGACATATCTGTTTTATGCTCCATATTTAAGAAGGGTTCAGACATGGCTTTCAAAATAGCCATTGTCTTTTAATCTTTCAAGAGGCTTAAACTAAAATCTTTTAATCTATCATGTCAGGCCATCACTATTTGGAATTTGAACTTGGGTCCAAATTTCAGAGGTGGTCTTACACCTCCACGCCAGAGCAGGACCTGGATTTCTGAACAGCTCTCAATTTGGAATCTCACATCTCCCGCGCCAGCTTTCCCATCGCTCACTCAAGAGCTCATCAGAACTCCCTTGTAACAAGTATTTGATTCTCTGTCTTTTCTCCAGCCAGAAGCATGTTGGGAAGAATGGTTCACAGCAAGGTTGTTGCTTTTGCTGTAAGTTGCCTCTTTTATATTAATAATATCAAAGAAGGGCTTTTCTCATTTCTATGAGGCCATGCATCTTCAACTATTTTTCTAATTTTTTGTGTTGAATCTCTTTTATCCAGATTAATATTATTATTATGGGCAGGTTTCTCCTCCCAAGTTTCTTTAAAAGAAGACTAGAGAAGGGTCAGTCAGATTTCAAGCATAGGGATGGCTGAGTTTGTGCCTCCAGGCAGGATGCCGGGACCTGTCTCTCTGGAGAGAGGTGGCCAATTGGACAGGACTCTGACAAAGGGCAGTGGGCAGCCACTGCTTGTGCAGATGCCAGTGTCGTCCAAAAGGTGGGATGGAGAGTTGCTAGAAAGAACATTTATGGTCTTCAGGAGAATGCTGAAGTACCGAAATTCAGCAGCTCTGTGCTGAGGAAGGCTTCTTGCATCATATGCAAGGGTTATAGAGAAAGTCACAAGGTGTGGCTAAAAAAATGGAGGAGGGAAGACAAATTCATATACTTCATGAAATGAGGGCACTTGGGAGTGAGGGAAAGCCAGACTTACAAAAATCTTAATAGAAAATCATGAGAGTACTAAAATATTTTTTTTTAATTATATTGCGGGAATTGAGGAAATGAAATTCAGGAAATGAAAATGTAAGCAAGCCTGCAGATACAGATGCCAACACTTTGTTTAAAATGATTAATCCACCAGGGACTTGGAGTCATTTATCCTCAAGCGAAAATAAAAAAAAGGTCTGAAGTTTTCAACAATCACCTTGGGAGCAAGAGCAGCAATGAGGGAAGGAGAACAGAGGAAAACCTTCTGCAAGGCACATTGCTTCTCGTGAGAAGCTGAGAAATAACAATGGAGAGCATGCCTTGCATGTGAATACTGAGTCAATTCTGCAGGAAACTTGGTTAATCTCCAAAAGGAAAACTGCAAAAAAAGAAAGGAGCTTAATTAAAGATAGCAAAAAGGGATAGTTTAGAAGAGTTAAATCTCTCCAGACTGGAAGGGGACTATTTGAAGACATCCACAAATGCATATGCACAATGCACGGCACACACCACCCCCCCCCAATGCTGTATCCAGGGAAGAAATACAGAAATACAGACCAAGAGCCAAAAAAAGACTGAAGTGAGCCTGAAGGGAAATGAGCATTGCTAAACAGCAGTGCGTGGAAGGGCGGGTGGTGTGCTAGACTAGAAAGAATTGGATCTAGAACAGAAGCATGTCTGAAATGCACAATGGTGATCAGTGTAAGCCGGAAACACAAACGTAGTACAAAGGCACAAAAGAATTACTCCAGTTTTAAATGTCAGCAGTGCACATGATGTTAGGGGCTTCAGTTGAACAGGCTCCTATCCCACGATGAATTTTATCTCTTTGATTAAAATAAATCCAAACAGAAGAAAAATAATGAAGTCGAAGAAAAATGAGGGGAGGAAGGGAAAAAAATCTTCAAATATTGTTAACAGCTTTTCACTTTACTGTGTCTCAAAACTTTTGCTGTACGAAATGAATCACATACTGAATCATATATGCAGAAAATGGCATTTTAAAAAGAGATGACTTTATTGAATGTATCATTATTTGCTGATGCGTGGAATAATGAAAATGTTAACACTCTCCTTGAACAGATGTGCTCAATCTCTTCAGACATAGCAGTGTTTCAACCACATTTCAGCTAGACTTAGCAAGCCAAATCTTTCTGTTAGACAGCCTTTGCTATTTGTCGAATTTTATTAGTCAAACATTGATTATTGATGTCCCAAGCTCCTGCTTGTCAGCAGCATTGCACAATCAGTCCGATACACTGAATTACCAGTAAAGGAAGAGAAAAAAATTGTACAGATGGATGTTTGGTTGCCTTTTAGTTAATGAGAGAGTTCTGTTTGGAGGGTATGATGTGCTGATCCTTGGGTTTGAAATGGCATTATAAAATATGCAAGCAGAAAGGTAACTTGGTGCCTGCTTTGGTTTCCAACTGGTTAGTTTTTGGACAAGTTTTCCCTTGTAACCAGCGGGCGATGCTGGGGAGGCTTGACAGGAGGGACTGCCTTGCATGTTGCCAGCATTCCTTCCCGCTGCTGTGAGAGCATGTGGGTGCAGAGAGCAGGTTGCTCCCAATACCCACATCGGCTCTAGGGCCATAAGCTGTGGCTGAAGGTCTGGGCTGGCAGCCAGGGAGCTTTGCTCAGCCTCGGTGCATGCTGACCGTGCGGGTGCCAGCCGCTGCTATGGCCCACAGGCTGGGAGCGGATGGCTCGTGCTCAGGCTGCAGAGAAGTCTGTGGGGTGGCTCCCCCACAGGGCCATGGCACCTCTTGGGCAGCCACTCTGTGAAGCAGGAGCTGTTTGGCAGTGCCGGGGTAGACGGGCATGCTGGCAAACCGAGGAAGGCAAAAATCATCGAAAGGCAGTATAGGTATGACTTAAACCTTAAGTCACTGACTTGTATGCAAGATATCTGGCACTGCCTGATGAAGCACAGTGCTGGTGTCAGAGCAGGCTGCAGCATCAAAAGAGGCAGTAATAAAGAGTTTAGGAAAATGAATCAGAAGGGTGATTTTCCCCGAGGCTGTAGATGGTAAAATGAATCAGAACTCATTTAGCTCAGAAGGGTGAAGTTCCTATTTCTCAATCCCAGGATCCAACACAGTTGTTCCAGTCATTGTTCCTTACTGGTAATATTGCACATTGGTCATGGTTTATGCGGCTTCTAATAAGACCTTTATAATCTTGGCTTTGTTTTTGCATTGTCTTTTTTAATGAGGATCAGCATACAAATTTGGGAATATAAGCAGTTCTGTTGCCTAAAAGTGATTATTATTTACTTGCCTGCTGCTTCTACAATAGCGACAGGATGATTCGTTGGCTTCTGTGTCAAGGAGGGTTGTATGGGAAAGGGACATTGACTTGGTTGAGGGGAAGGAAGATCTGGAGGTTTTTCTCTGAGTAATACAATGATTTAAGATGTCTGCAGGAAGTGATGTGACATGTTTTCCTTCACCCACTGTTCTGTACTCAAGCAAGTCACACACAAAGCTTCAGGGAGATGTCCCCTGTGGGTAGGAGCTGGCCACAATAACTCATCAGTGAAATACTTGGAGGGTCATGCTGTCTACCTGGTTGATCTCTAACAGCAGGAAGTGGGGGGCAAATGAGGGTCATTTCTAAAAGCTTTGAGGCAGTGATAGCATGACTAACTCCTGTTATATGATTCACCTCCCTGATACTACTTGGACTGCTTGCCTGAAATTACACATTGTATGAACTTCTTATTACCATAAATAGGGATTTTCCAAAGTTTTTTTTTTTGCTTTTCAGCACTTCCCTGTGCTCAGCCAGTTGTTCAGACCTTGCATTTGGTAAAAAGGCCTGGCCTTAATCCCAGATAAAGAATATGTGGTAGTGTGAGATAGAATGAGTAGTCTGAGGGAACTGGCTGATGCAGGTGCCAAGCCACTCTGCATGATATTTGAAAAGCTATGGCAGTCAGGTGAAGTCCCAGGTGACTGGAGAAAGGGAAACGTTGTACCCATCTTTAGAAAGGGTAGAAAGGAGGATCCTGGGAACTACTGACCTGTCAGCCCCACCTCTGTGCCTGGGAACATCATGGAAAAGATGCTTCCTAGTGTACTAGAAGTTACGCTAAGGCACATGGAGGACAGGGAGATGATTTAAGACAGCTAGCACAGCTTCACCAAGGGAAAGTCTTGTCTGACCAACCCAGTGGCTTTCTATGATGGAGTGAATACATCAGGGGACAAGGGAAGAGCTACAGATGTCATTTATCTGGACTTCTGTAAAGCCTTCAATATGATCCCCCACAATATCCTTCTCTAAATTGGAGAGAGATGGATTTGATGAGTGCACTGTTCGATGGATAAGAAAGTGGTTGGACAGTGGCATCCAGAGGGTAATGGCTTAGAGTCCCCAATGGACATCAGAGAAAAGTGGTGTCCCTCAGGGGTCCATACTGGGACCAGTGTTATTTAATAGCTCATTTAATTACACAGACAAAGGGATTGAGTGCACCCTCAGCGTGTTTGCAGATGACACCAAGCTGAGTGGTGCAGTTGACACACCTGAAGGATGGGATGGCATCCAGAGGGACCTGGGCAAGCTTGGGAAGTGAGTCCATGGGAATCTCCTGAGATTTAATTAGACTAAGTGCAAGTCTGCTGCACCTGGATCAGGGCAACCCCTGGTATCAAAACAGGCTGGGGGATGAACAGATTGAGAGCAGCCCTGCTGAGAAGGACTTGGGGGTGCTGGTGGATGAGAGGCTGGACATGACCCAGCAGTGTGCACTTGTGCCAATGGTATGCTGCCCTGCACCAAAAGCAGCAAGGCCAGCAGGGCAAGGGAGGGGATTCTGCCCCTCTGCTCTGGTGAGACCCCCCCTGGAGTGCTGCATCCAGGTCTGGAGTCCCCAGCATGGGAAGGACATGGATCTGTTGGAGCGAGTCCACAGGAGGGACACCAAGGTGATTAGTGGGATGGAGCACTTCTCCTGTGAGGAAAGGCTGAGAGAGCTGGGATTGTTGAGCCTGGAGAAAATGCTCCAGAGATACCGAATTGTGGCCTCCAGTACCTGAAGGGAGCCTACAGGAAAGATGAAGAGGGACTTTTTACAAGAGCATATAGTGACAGGACAAGGGGGAATGACTTTAAACTAAAAGAGAAGAGATTTAGATTAGATATTAGGAAGAAATCCTTTACTGTGAGAGTGATGGGGCACTGAAACAGGCTGTCCAGAGAAGCTGTGAACACCCCATTCCTGGAAGTGCTCAAGGTCAGGTTGGATGGGGCTCTGAGCAACCTGATCTAGTGGAAGGTGTCATTGTCCATGGTGTTTGAACAAGATGATCTTTAAGGTCCCTTCCAACCCAAACTACTCTGTGATGCCATGATACTGGACTAACTGGATTAATTATCCTATCTGCCTTCCTTACCCTTCATCTCAAGTTGTCCTTTGTATGTGCACGCATCAGCTAAGAAGTCCAAAGTGATAAAAACCTGAAAGGAAAATGTACTGAAACAGAACATGGAGTTCCCAGAATATCAGAGTTGGAGCAAATGGAATTATTTACCCAAGACTGTGAATAATTGTATGTCTGTGTCAGGGAGAATTGGGCATCGATGACTAATTAGTCTTTTGTTTATGTGGATTCTGAAAAAATGTTGCCGACTTCCTTCTTTGACAATAGGTTTATAAATGGAGTCATACAGTAATGGCAAAAGTTATTTGTAATTTACAGAATACTTTTATGGTCTTCTTCCACTGAAACAGATACACAGAGTAGTAATTATTGTACTCAGAGGTTCATGTTAGAAGGATCTCCTTGCAGTTTAACAAACATTGAATGAGTTGTGTATAGATATAAATTCACTTTAGTTTAGAAATTCAGTCTAAGTAGGAATTGCAGTTTTGTCTTTTTTTTCGCCAATTTACGTAAGATGGTTTTAGAGGTTTAAAGGATACATTTTTTACTGCGTGACTCTGGTAAGATTCCCTTGCAAAAAGGATGTACAGAGTTTGTTCTGCTAATGTAAAAAAAGAAAAGAGAAAAAGAAACAAGGAAACTAACCATAGCAGAGAGGTAGCCTTTCTGCTTTACAAACAAAACCAGCAAAAGACAGAAACAAATCTCCTTGCAGCCAACTGCTCTTCACACAGAAGTTTGACAAAACCAACATTTCTGCAAAATTTGCAATGTGGTTACTTGAAATTTACATTCTTATGGACCATATAGCTGTCTTTAAAGTGGTATACGTTTATTTCCAGATTCACTGAAAATGGTTTAGAAACTGATCCAATTAAAAATACATGGTAGGGTCAGTAGAGAAATTAACCCCCTGCACTTAAAAGATACATTCATGGTGCACATAAAATGAGCTGCACTAAAAGAAGTTGAGCATCAAGGTCAAGTACACTAGGGCAAGTAATTAGATATCTTAAGGTCTCTAATCCTGCCTAAATTTTAGCGCACTTGCATATTTTAATGAGGCTATGATCTTTAATAATTTTTATTTCTACTGGACTTTTGTCTCAATATAAGCCATGCCATTTGTCTGAGATCGACAGAACTAGTGTACTGCTGTGATGTTTGAGCCAACTTTAAGGTCCCTTCTTGTAGAAACATAATGCAGTAGACTGGAATTACCTTGTTTTTCTTCCTGCACTCTTTTCCCTTGATCTGCCAGGCCAAGTAACAAACTGCTGCAGTTTTGCTGTTTTGTGTCCCTGAAATAATAGCCAGTGTTAGCTTGAGTGCATCTCCATGGCTTTGCTTTGTGCCCCTAAGAGTAGTCATTTCACATTGCCTTATCCCGAGGGATGAACAAGAATAAAACATCTTATTCACTAGCATTGTTTCCATCTCCAATAAATACACCTATCATCCTTTTTTTTCCCCCCTTTTTAACTATAGCAGTCATTGGAAGGACATTTGAGTGGTTCACAAGCACTATCAATTGACTGAGAAAACTCTTGACTGTAAGGGAATATAAATTTGAATTTGTGAGGACAGAGAAATAGGATTATATAGTTTGGTTGCTCAAAGTACTTGGTCCTTTTCTTATTTGCCTGTGTATTACAGTGCAAAGGACTGCAGCACCTTCATCCATGGTGAGTAGAGAGGACACCTGACTTTGTGCCCTTTAAGTACTGCATCCCACTGTAATTCTTTTCTTCTCAGCAGTAACAGAGTGAACCTAAGTGCATTGTTATCCATCCTGCTGCATAGCCAGATATTCCCCATTGCATACTGATGATCTGATTCTTCTTCTTTTCAAGCATTTGTCCTCAAAGGATTTTAGTTTGTTTCCACACCCAATATCATCTTAAATTCTGTTTGTATTATATACTCCTTCCTAAATTAGTGTAATATGCTGATTTATTAAGCACATTTTCTATCCCATTCAAATGGAATAGAAATGATGGTATTATGAATACCTGAAAATACTGACTAGCATCCTGAAAAGGAGAGCACAGTCAGCTCAGTCCAATAGTGAACTATAGTTGGCTGCTTTCTGAGTGTGGTTGTGTAACACACCCAGCAGTACACGATGCCTTTACAATTTCCCAGGTGTAATGAGAATGTGCATTAGGATGTGTCGAAAGTCTTTATAAAAAGAGGTTGTATTACACATGTTGCTTCCTGTGTAGCTGTTCAGCCACATACCTCATGAAACAAGGAAATGAGATTGGCATGACACTACCATTTCATGTTGAATTGTGTCTCCTCTTGCAGCAGCATCTCTAAGGCAGCCTTCCCAGCTGGTTGACTGCAGTGCTCTTGCCCCTTGCTGCCTTTGTGCCTTCCCCCTTGTCTTCCCTGGCTCTCCCCAGCCCTCAAGTGCCACTGCTGACTCTGGTCCCTCTCAAGTCCTGCTTTCGCCCCATGCCCTTGTGCCTGGGTGCTCAGTGTGAGAAAAGAATTGTTAGAGTGTCATGGGAGCTGAAAGCTGTTGAGGAGGAGACTGTCATGTCTGAGATCAGGCTGCAGAGGCCATGAGGACAGGGATGGCACTGAGCTATGGCTGAGGTGGTTTCTGGAAGCCGGGGAACTGACATGATTGGGATATTTGTGGGTTGATGCTGTGTGAGACAGGACTGTCCACTGTCAGGGAGGGGAGGCAATGGGTTCATGGATTAATCAGGGGACATGAGACCAGCTTATGCTACCACCCTTTACCATTTTCAACTCTGCTTTGCTTTCTGCTCACTGGAACAGCAACATGATGTGCAGACCAGCCAGTCTGCACATTGTGAGGGAAATAGGACCCATCCATGCCTGTGCTGGTCTTCCTATAGAAAGCAGATAGGACTGAGGATGGAGGTTCTCTCATATTCCAGAGGTAGGGTGTGAACTAAGTGCAGTTGCCAACCCCAGCCCAACGTCATCTTCTCCTGAAGTATGGAAGGACTCCCCTGGGGTGAGTCATCACTGCTGTGAATGCATGGAGATGTATATTGTCTGATGGCCTGTTCTGGTTGAAGCTATGCTGACTGGTGTATAACTCTCCAACTACTCTTTTTCACCAGACAAGACTTATGTCTGTTTTACTCCAATTTTAATTTCTGAAACATTATCAGCAATAATTCCAAATTGCTCTAGCTAATTCCCTGGGAGTGCACACAGCCTTTCAAAATATCTGTTAGTCTTTGTTTATCTATTTTCCTCTATGCCTGAATCCTACTGTTAAAAGTAGTTTTGTTAGATGCTGAGTCACAATTTTTGTTCTAAACATTGGAATAAAAAGTAACAGCAAATACTTCAGCTATCTTTAGACTCAAAATTTGTGCTTATGCCTTAAATGTACTTATATTTCTTTTCCTTTACTAACCTTGTGTGTTAACAGTAACATCCTTCATTGCCTTTAATGGCTCTTTCTATTAATACTCTTTTAAAATCAGAATGGTTTTGGTTTGAAGAGACCTTTAAAAGCCATCTAGTCCAATCCTCCTGCAATGAGCAGGGACATCTTTAATTAAACCAGGTTGCTCAGAGCCCCTGGCCTTGAATGTTTCCAGGGATGGAGCATCTGCCACCTCTCTGGGCAATCTGTGCCAGTGTTTCAATACCCTCATCATAAAAATTGTCATCCTTGTATCTAGTCTGACTCTGCCCTCTATTAGTTTCAAACCATTACCCCCTGTTGCTGTAAGTCCTATTAAAAAGTCTGTCCCCATGTCTCTTCTAAGTCCCCTTTAGGTACTGAAAGGTTGCAACAAGGTCTCTCCAGAGCCTTCTCTTCTCCAGGCTGAATACTTCTCAGTCTTTCCACACAGGGGAGATGTTCCACCCCTCCGGCCATTTCTGTGGCCGTCCCCTAGACCCACTCCAAAAGGTCCATCTTTTGCATTGTAATTCTTCTGATTGAATCCAAGCATCATTGTGCCATTTCCTCATACTCAGTCATGCACTCCACTTTCCACTTTCTTCTATTTTTTTTTTCTTCCAAACTTGCTCTAAGGATATTACCCTGTTTCTGTCCATTTTATGTTGTTCAACCAGTCCCTAGTCTCTTCTGCTGGGAAGAGCAGCCTCTTTATCTGACCTTCACAGCCCCTTTATCCGACCTTATTCTTCCAGGCTTTGTGAAACAGGATCAAACAAGCTGTCAAACCCTCAAGAGCAGAAGGAAGCTTAGTATGTGAATTTAAGGGCTGGTGTTTGTGTAGGTAATGACCTGAACAAAATGCTAAACTGAAACAATCCCAGGTTTCTGGTTCCAAGATAGGGAGCACAGTTCATGTCCTGCTGTGACAGCTTAGTGACTCAGGCCAGTCTGCAGTGTCTGACAGGTGCAAGGCCAGATTAAATAGCAAGAGAGCTACCATCACATAAAGGCACGCGACCACGTCACGTTCCCTGGTAATGGAAATGGGTGCTTTGTGGATGAGACAAGCTGGGTTGCACAACTGTTGCAAATTCCAGCAAGGGAGTCTTTGACATATCCTGTTTGTCTCTGCCAAAA
This sequence comes from Scytalopus superciliaris, assembly GCA_013400415.1. Taxonomy (NCBI): domain Eukaryota; kingdom Metazoa; phylum Chordata; class Aves; order Passeriformes; family Rhinocryptidae; genus Scytalopus; species Scytalopus superciliaris. Next base: position 1,094,028 of record VXBX01006519.1, on the reverse strand, counting down.
AACATGTATGTCTTATTGCAGACATATCTCTTACAATGAAAACTGCAGCAATGTTCACCAAAACTGAAAAGCCTGTGTGGGCTCTGTGCTAGTACATGCTCAGAGGTGAAGAGGCTGTTGTTGTCTGTGGCTCTGAGCTACATCCTGTGCCATTGCTAGCAGGCAGCACTTAACATGTGAGGTGCACCATTGTTCATGGTGCAGGAGGGAGTCCTGTCTTTGTCAACAGCTAAGGCACAGAGGAGTTGGGAAAGAAGAGAACTGCTGTTGAACTGTCCAGTGAGTAAAGTTAGCTCATTTAAATAATGAAAAGGTGAGGCTTTCTGAAGCCCAGGGATTCTTGGCTTTATTTTTAATCCAGGAACAAGAGAGCTGTTTGGAACTCATGTAGATGGAGAGAGTCTTCTAAGCCAAGACTTGGGCTTAGATGGGTATAATCTAAAAGATGTGGGCATATATGAGAGAGAAATATTGCCTGGGAATGTCTGCAGACTCGTGATACTAAAGGTGTTACATAAACTATGCTCAAAAAAGTCACACAGCTGCACTATATCCATATTAAAGTTGTCTAAATGAAATGCCTGTGTGTTCCTGTTCAAAACTGCTTTCAGCTTTATGATTGTCTGGATTCCAGATGTTTTTCATACAGCAACGTTCTTCATTTTTCTCCACTCCCTATCCAGACAGTGAGTAATGGGGGAGCTATTAGTCTTTTCTCTTCTATACCCTGCATCACCTTTCCTTCAGTTTTCACTTTTTCAGACAGCTTGTACAGTATTGTGTCATATGTTCTTAATAATAGGGTGGGTTTTTCTGCACCCATTGTTTAAAGCTGCCATTGAAGTCCTTTGATACCAGGTTTGTTTGAAAAAGTCCTACAGTTTCACTCCCTGGCTGGTTAGAGCTATGTTTGGTGTTCCTGATGCTGGGGCAAAGGTGAACTGCCTCCCTATTTCCCACCTGGCTACTGAGTCTGTTCTTAGCCCCACACTGAAGAGGCTGAAACGAGGGAAGGATTTCCTGGCTCACTGCTGCCACTGACCAGAGGAGCAGTGTAAGACAGCTAATGCACAAGCAAGAATCTGGACCTTGGTTTTTCATCCCCATCTTTGAAATCAGGGAGGGTTTGTTAGCACAAGGCAAAGAATCACAGAATCATTAGGTTGGAAGGGACCTCTGGAAATCAAGTTTTGTTACAGCCAGCCTTCTCTTCCTGCCCCTTCAGACAGCCCACTCCAGCACTTCCTCTGGGAGCAGGAAATGTTGCCATAATGATAAGTGTATATTATATTAGCATAATGTCATATCAATAAGACTTTTGCTGTCTCCTTCACATTCTGCATTCTGACAAGACATTAAAACTAAATAGAAATTATTTAATAATCATGTTTTCTGTATGTAAACATAATTTAATAAAAACACTTAGAGGAAAAGAAACATTTTCAAAAAACAGTGCAATTGTAGAGCACATCTGCTTCTCCTCATACTGTGATCCATAATGACTCACTGGGTAACACTGAATGAAACTCAGTGCTGCTGAACTATAAAGACATAAAAAGACAGTTCTGACCTGTAAACAGCTTTGCATACTACTTGTATTTTGTATTATACTTTGGCCTCATTAACAGGAGGTGGATACTGTATGGACACTGAGTTCATAGATGTGATGACAGGTCTCAGATTTTTAGGCATTTTAGACAATAACTAACGTGTGCCAAGCATCCTGTGCAGGCAAACCCTTACATGTAAGAGTCACCAAATTATTATACAGAAGTGCTATCAAATACGAACTCAAGCCTAGAGCTCTGTAAGTAGAGGTAGGGTAAGTAGGGTATCAAACCTGCCTGGGCAAAGATTCTGTGCTCTGTCCTTGTGTGTGGGGAGTCAGGTCTTCTGCAGACTGAAGAGCTGTGTGATGGTTCTGAAGCCTTTGAGAAACTGGACAGTGTTCCAGGAGAACCAATGGCCCCTAAGTAACAGTGTTTTGGGAAATTTGCACATAACCTTAGTGATTGATTTTTGCTGTACGTGTCAGCACTGCTAACATTGTCATCTTTATTCCATGGGAAGGTTATGCCAATTTCCTTGGACCAAACTTCGAACTGAACCAAGCATATCTGTGACTGGGTCCCTTAAATGGCAGTTCTGCTGTGATTGATTTATGAGCTATAACTATTGTGACACCCACAGTGGAGCAGGTGAGTCTCTTAAACTCCAAAGGAGCTGCTTGAGAGTGAGAGGAGAGCAGAATGCTAGATTTGACCAGTCTTTCACACAAATTGCATTGGACAATGGAGTGAAGAGCTTTGAGAGAGATGAACTTACCTTGACCTGTTGTTTAATCAGTGAGAGTATCTGAGATCCCCAAGATTACTTCCACCAAAACCAGGGCCGATGTTCTGTCTGTTGGAAAGAAAAAGGAACAGTAAACAAATGAAACACATTCTAATTCTTATTTACATGTGTTTGTTGTGAATTCACTGGTTCAAGCTAGACAATGTAAGCCTTTGCAAGTCTGATCACTTTATCTGCCAGGCAATTCTTTTAAAGCCTAAAGCAAGTGATTTTCTTTTCAGTTTCTACAGGGGTAAAGCCTACCACTATAGAAAAAAAAGTATCTATTAAAAAAATTACTTCACAGTAACATCCTCAAATGCTGCAGCTGACAGTAATTTTACTGCAGTGTGGTCATGTTTTCATAAGGGACTCCTTGGAGGAGATTGTATGTTCCTAGATGGCACAGAAGATGAGAAAAAACCAAATTAGGATAGCAAATAGGAAAAAGCGACAAGGCCTTATCTTTGTCCTTGGATAATGCTCTTTTAGAATCCTTAGGAACCGAAGTCGTACAAAGAGCACACAGATTGCTAACCTTACAAAAGTATACATCACAACCCTGCATTTTCTGAGAAAATATTGAAAGAAATAGTCTTGCTGTTCTGCATCATCAGGTAAAACATGCATCTCCCCCAGCCTAGGCACAGTTTGTCCTGCTGCTTTCCAGTGCTGAGCACTTGAGCCAGTGTGAATATACCACATGAGGTTACAAAATGCTAAATGTAGTCCTTTGTTGTTTAGTTTAGGGCTTGCTCACTGTGAGCTGGGTCCAGGCTGAACACTTGTCCTAGCTGAACTGAGTGCTACCCCATCGTTGGCAGTGATTTTTGTATCTTAAATAGTAATACTATAGTGTAGCAATGGCTTGTATGGGTGTGTGCTTGGATTATAGAAGATTCTTCAGGTGAAAACATTTATATTCATGTTCAGTGAAGATGAAAAGCAAACATACAAATGTATAAGTAGTATAGTAAATGAGTGGTTTTGAGAGTTGATGGCACAGAAGGAATATGTAATAACATATACTGTAGGACTGAGACCATGGGGATACATTGTACCTGTGTCCTTCCGACAGAGGAAGACAGCTTGCTTTCAGGATTGTTTACAGGTAATTGTAAGAGAAAGTGCTAAAGATTCCAATTTTTTTTTCATCCTGATGAATTGAACAGTATATTACATAGCATTTTGTATCTGAAGGAAATATTAAGAAATGTAAATTAAAAATCAACTGTTTTGTGCACCCTACATCCTCTAAGAAAGTCCAAGTGGACTGCTGGTTTGCCAGAGATATTTTTTCCACTGTAGACAGATCTGATTACTACTTTTCTTCCTCATCTGCAAAACAGAGACAGTATCTCTTCACATTTTAGATACGTCCAAAGCTAAAGCAACAAATGTTTGTAATTTGTTTGGGATTCAGGGACAAAAAATTTTCTAGTACTTTTCCAGTAAGTACTAGGACTTACATGAATCATGGTCTCCCAGACAGGTTTTATCTTCCTTCAAGGACTGTTAGTAATTTAGGGGTAGGGAAAGGCAGCTTTCTGAAAACTGCACTATATATTTAGCAATCATATTCCTTCTAAAGATTTTCATGTGTTTTATCTTCAGGTTATTAACATCCTGCAGCAAGTCATCACTTCAGCCCAAAGGTTTGTGGAAGAAACAAGTGATGCATGAAACTGGATATAATTCAGTCTAACATTGAGGACCCTGATGAGTGATACACAGGGAGAAGCAGAAGATGGTGAATCTCACAGAGAATGCAACTACGTGCAATATTAATCATGATATCCATGAGGCATTATCCCCTGTGGTGTACATATTTGTATTCATAGTAGGCTTGCCAGCTAACTGCCTGTCCCTGTACTATGGGTATTCACAGATCAAAGCTAAAAATGAATTGGGTATCTACCTGTGCAATTTGACTCTTGCAGACCTGCTCTACATATTTTCTTTGCCTTTTTGGCTTCAGTATGCCTTACAGCACGACAACTGGACCTACGATGAGCTGCTGTGCAAAATTTGTGGCATCATCTTGTATGAGAACATCTATATCAGCGTGGGCTTCCTCTGCTGCATCTCCATTGACCGCTATCTTGCCGTCGTGCACCCTTTCCGGTTTCAGCAGTTTCGGACAATGAAGGCTGCTGCCATCGTCAGCATCGTTATCTGGACCAAAGAAATACTGACATGCTGCTTTGTCTTCACACATGCGGATATCAGCATGGATGCCGAGAGCCACCTGGTGTGCTTTGAGCACTACCCCATCAAAAAATGGGAGCACAACGTCAATTACTACCGCTTCTCTGCTGGATTCCTCTTCCCCTTCTTTCTGCTGGCCTTCTCTTACTGCGGCATTTTACGAGTTGTCCACAGGAGTCCCGGAACTCAAAAGAAGAAGAAAATCCAAATTAAAAGACTAGTTTCAAGCACCGTTTTCATATTTTTAGTTTGTTTTGGACCATACCATATCCTACTTGTAGTTCGTAGCTTGTTGGAGAACAGTTGCTCATTTGCTGAGAAAATATTTAATGTCTATCATATTTCCCTCCTGTTGACTACCTTTAACTGTGTTGCTGACCCCCTGTTGTACTGTTTTTCCAGTGAAAGCACTTACCAGAACTTTGTCAAGATGCGAGACTCTTGTCTAACATGCTTAGGGCGTCTGAGAACTGAGAGGAAGGAATCCTACCCACTGAATCCTACGGGAACTTCCAGCAGGACACAGCATGAACAACAACCTGGGGTATTACAAATACCACTTGATGGTACTGGAATGAAGGACTGCTCCCCAGCTAGCATAGGCAACCTATAGCATTAATCAAAAAAGGACATTCATTAATCTTAAACCTGCAGCTATGGCTGTGTTTGTGTATCTATCTGAATTATATCTTCATGAATTCATGTATTACAACAGTGTGACCTCCCATGAGCCATGCTGTACAGTGAGGTTGTTTCTGGAGGTGCTGGGACCTTGGCAATAGTGAGGAAAGCACATGCTAAGTCAGTTCAGTTACAATTATGTGTCTGTTGTTGTTGTGCTACCACTTAAAACCTGCTGTCTCGATGACTGCATTGACTGGAATAAGCTAGTACTCATGGTGTGTGATTCTGGTGAATTTGTTTTGAAAAGCTTTCTGTTTGCCCCTGTAGCATTTAGAGAAAATAATTCTCTACAAGCTGTCATCATCTTTTGAAAAGGTCAGGGAGAGAACAAATTAAATGTCCCTGTATGAACTTATCAAAAGGAAAAAAACATTCCTGCAACATTTCTGTAACCCTCTGAAGTAACTTCTCCTTTCACCAGTTTCAAAGCCTGCAGAGAGCACGCCAGAACCAGACTCCCAAAACAACCAGTCCGATAATGTGAGATGTTATGGGAGAATAAGGACAAGGAACTCAGCATCTGCTGAGACCTTCAGTCTGTTGTTTGACTGTTGAATCTCAGACTGTTAAGGCTCTGAGAGATTTCCAGAAGTATGAGAACTCTTGGCTCCAATGGGTATAAATAATTTCGTTTGTTGACTTGGAAAAGAACAAGAGTTTAGTAGTACGTGAGGCACTTTGATCCCATGTACTTCTCTGAGTCACTGTATTCAAAGACATTTAGTTACATCTAAATTCTACTGCACCTTGCTAAGGTTTTGATTGTGTCCTTTGCACTTTGTGTGTCTTGTGCAGCACAGACTATGCAGGCAATTAAATAACAATGTTTTTGTCAGAAAAACTGTTGAATGAATTCTGTTTTAACTGTTTTTGCCCACAAATACTATAGTTTAGGGTTTGGTCACTGTTCAGTAAATACAATATCAAAAATATGATGAATGATCTACGTCCCTTGGTTTAGACAGAAACAAAATACAGGAGTAAGTGGAGAAAGATGGCTTTTAAAAATGGGGGGCTTGTGCTCTATAGTATTGTTTCTACCACCACCTCCTGTCTAGATTGGGTTTGGGGTTTTTTTTAGTAGCTTTTTTATTATTTTTTTTAACCATGCTAATAAATCCCCTGTGGTTGTTCTTTGTGATCTGCTCATCAGACCTTCTTGTATCTGTAGCTGTTATGTCATGAATATTGTGTTGTCCTTTCACTTCTCTGGTTTCAGACCTTTCTTAAAACGTCTCTCTCTCTGCAGCCTGGAACTGATAACTTCCAGCAGTATAATCAATTTTGTTTCTTTGGGGTTTTCTTAAGTCAAAAGATTGCCTAGACAGATGGCCTACTCCTGGTATCTGAAGTACGTTGTCATAACACAGCCTTGCTTGTCATCAGATTCCAAAAGGATTATATTCTAACAGTTGTCTGGAAATCACCTTGGGAGTGCAATATTGGATATAATTAGGGGATGTGTTTAATAAAGAATGTTTTTATTATTTTCTTCAGATATTTTTTCACTCTGTGTTTGACTATTTTATGGCTTTGGCCCCCAGTTTCTATTTGTAAGACTACAGATCCTCTCCTCCCTCCTCTTGCAGAAAGGATTCATGTCCTCACTCCCAGGAGGGGATTAGGTTTGTTTAGGTTAATGTTTGGTTTGTTTAATTATTTTACATTTCTTTATATTTAGACCACTCAGCTGGATTAATTACCTTATATCTGCATTTTTTTCTTGTGACTATTAGTGCTATTTAGCTTTATTTTCTCCTAATCTTCCATCTAATCTCCTGTTTGCTTCAAGGGGGTTGTGAGGCAGGGACTCCTGAGTGCCATAATGCTGTGCTTGTATGTTCCTAAGCACCAAGCCAACCACTTGGACTCCCACGGCCTGGCAGGCTGCAAGGCACACACGTGGTTTGTGCTAGGATTAAATATTTGTTGTCATGTTTATGCTTTACTTCTCTGCAGTTACCGGTGTTGTTTAAATTAGCCAACTGGAATGCAGAGCACGCTGTATTACATGGAATTGTCAACTGAGGGATTAAGGCTTATTTGAGTTGGCACTTTGATGTGGTCAGCCTTTGGTCAGCTGTTTAAAATCAGATGGAAACTTGTATAGCGGAGCCCAGCACTCTGCTACAGCTCTCAGCACTTAAGCTGTTAACCCACAGCAGAAGGGAGGGAGTTTTCTTCTCCCTCTCCCCCTTTTTTCTTCCCCCTCTGAAGTCAGTATTTTATCAATCCTTTCTCTACTGTAACTGTTCAGCTCAGGCTGCAGAACTGGAAGCAGTATGGCAGGAAGGTAACTCGCACTTGGAGCTTTTCCTTCCATCTCAGAACACAGCCACCCAGGGGTCCTGCTGCAATTCCTAGAGACACCCCACACATTGCTGCTGCAGAACATACAGTGCTTGGGACTGCATGTGAGAAGGGATTTTAAAAGCATGCATTAGAGACAAAGAGAAATAAATTATTAACTGTTTTATTTCTTAATGAAATCTCACTATTAAGACTTGTATTTTGGGGAAAAAAGAACAAAAAGTTACTAAATTAAATTTTTTTTACAAAAGTTAGTGTTTGGAACGAATAATATACATGTCACATGTTAGTGTAATATGCCAGTAGAACACAGAGAATGAAAGCAGTTGCTTCTTTCCCCAAACAGACATTTTAAAATTATGTCACTTTCACTTTGTGGGTTTTGTGCAGCAGTGAACATATGCCATCCTGTGGGGTTACTGGCTTTGGCAAAAAGCTCAAGCATTCATAAGAAATATTTCAGTTAATACTTATAGTTTAGAGACTTATAAGGATGATATTTTCTAATTAGGAAACTTTGCAGATAGTTTTACTGCAACACCCTTCAAGAAGGTTCTGAAGAAAACAAATCTCAAAAAAATGACTGATCTATAAAATAACCATTGGGATCTTTTGCTGCTAGACATTCACATTCACCAATCTGGTACCAAGATTTCTTTCTGTCACATGTGTTCAACTATTTAGTCTTTAAAGGCTGCGTATCCTCGGAGACTTCAGAAGATTAATATTCAAAATATGCTGGTGTTTGTATGAACAGATTTTCCTCATTCTCATAAAGTTTAGTTGTTTGTCTTGCATCAAAGAAGGAAAATAAAACTCACCTGCCAGAAAGGACAGCAGATACAAGGTGTTGCTGAGTGCTGGAAGTGCAACTAAACACAGCTGCCATTCTTACCCTCTTAGAGCACAATGGTGTGATGCTCGCCTTTTGAACCCCTACAGTCATTTTAGACATCAGTGCCTGAGAGGTGCAGTGTCAACTATACCCCTGTCCTCTCTGCTGGGTCATCTGACAACCAGAAGAACTTCAGCCCTGACACTCATCTGGAATTAAAGTAAAATCACAGCTTTAAATGACAAAAGTCAGGCACAGTTCACTACAATTTGCCCTTTATTGGTTTGGCATTAGTAGTTCTATGAGATCTAATTAATTTTACTTCACTTCGTCTTGTCAGGAGCTGAATTTCTATAACTGGAATTCATGTAAATGTTAACTTACATAATGTTATTTCATACTGAATGCAAATGTTTATTAATGTATAATCATGCTGTAATTTTTAAGCACTAATTTTAATCACTGTTTATGTATTCGATTAATTTATTCTTGACAACAGGATACTCTGAAACATCTACAACCTTTCCGTATCACCCAGAACAAGAGAAAATATATAAATGACAAACTACTAATACAACAGAGGTCAATGGCATGGCCTACCCTTTACAAGGAAGGTCTGCAATGCTGCCATTATTTTCATTAGCTCAGTTAAAGTCTTCTCCTTATCTCCTCACACTTCCACAAGCTAACCCCCACCATAAGAAGACAGTATTAGAGGGGCTACAGGAAGTGTGCAAGGGAGCTTTCACTACTGTAAGTCTTACTGGAGTTTTGTTTTTAATCTCCCCTCTCTATAGCAGCTGTTTTCCCCACCACAATGTATTTTTAAATTCAAGTTGCTACGAGAGTTACTTCCTGTTGCAATTATGAGGTTAGCAAAACTGGAACAGCAACACAATAATATTTCATTGTAATTGCAAACTTTCTTTGTAAAAGCCAGATCACCTCTTATTATATAGTATCATTTAACATCCATTCTCCATTATAAAATCACAGAAAAGAAATGAAGACCAAATCCTTGTGATGATATCCTCCTCTTGCTTCACAGAGGTGTTGTAAGGATAACAACGACAGGTGGTGTGTGGCCAAGACACCAAAGATGAAAAGTCATCTTTTTTTAACCTTTAACACCTTGTGAGAGCCTCAGGAACATGGAAATGACACGGGAGCAACTCCTGATGCAGAAATCCTTAGGGGCAGTCACTGCTGTACTTCTTGCAGCAGCTTCTCAATCATAAGTGAATGGGTGTTGTAGAAGGGCAGCCCATCCACTTCCATTTCCAGACTGGCAGTTTTCCCACTGCGGATCCCGTGCCGCACAAGTGTTTTCAGAAGCTTTTCTTCCTTAAAACCCAAAGAAATAGAGTAGAATTAAAATTTCAAATCAGACAAGAGGATTCATCCAAATCCTTATTTTAATTAGGTGCATCATCCATATTTATTTTGTTATCAATTTGCTAACACTTTCTTTATCTTGTCCCAAAGAACATGTTTAGCAATTGGAACTTAAGGAGTGTCAGAAAGCCTATATTCTTGACTGCTACTTAATTACTGAATTATATTACTGTTCTCCACGCTCCCTCAAACAGAATATTAGTGTCAGTTCAGAAATGCGAATCATTTTTTGCCTGGTTTCAAGTTCCTATATTGCACAAATCAGAATGAGAGGAACCTCCACCCAGAGTATCTCAAAATCCATCTGTGGTTCCCCCAGTGAGACAGCTGGCTGCAGCTGCATTTTTAAAGAAAAAGAACTGAGTGGAAAGAGGATGGTACCAGGAAAAAAGGTTTCAGAGAGCACCTGGATGGGCTGCACACTCCCTTTCCTATAGCTTCTGTGATATCTGCACACCTTTTGCTCTCTCTCACCATTTTTACTATTGATTTTATGAGAATTCTGGTTGCTCAGGAAAGAGGTGGGGAGAAAAAACATTTCTGAAATTATGCTTCCTTGGCATGCTCTGCAATAGGGTATACTTTGTTTAGAACTAGTTAATTTCTTGCTTAACAGTAATATAAACAGATAACAAGGCACATTCCAAGTTGAGCTGTTAAAGCACACAGAGGGAACAAAATCCTCATTTGTGAGCTGTGGGCCAGTTAGCATTGTGGGATGAAAAGGTAGGATAAAATGAGCTCTGAAAAAACACTAGTTCTAGGAGCAGTGAAATTAGAAAACCTAGATCCATGTCAAGAATAAACTGCTTTGCTTTTCATTTGCAATGAAATGTACACTTTCTACACTCCTGGCATTTACTATAGTGAGAATTTATTTCTCTGATTCGGTTAATAAAAATGTAAGAAAAGTCAAAAGCTAGTCACTTCTTAGCTTCCCCTACACCAACCCTGAGATAAGTTACATAAGACTTTGAGACACGCACATACCATCTTTTCTTCCCTCTGCTAGGAATGCCCTTTCTGATCTTTGTCTACTGTTCTGTTTCCATTTGCATGGAAATTGCTACTGAAACAGCAGTATTTAATATAAGCTGCTCTGTAAATGCACTTTCTGAAGATTTGCCTTGTATTTCCTGGTAAGACATCCAAGTTCTTAGCTGCAACAAAATTAAATGAGGCACTGCTTTTCTATTAAAGCAAAAATATGCATAGTTACATGGTGTCAGTCTTGACATCAGCTAACAAGACAGCAATGACACAGCTATTTAAGGAAATTATCTGGATACACTGGTAGCGTGAAAATTGCTACTTTCTAATTTATAAAATTATAAATATACATCACCTTACATCATACAGATGATCATATATACAAATGCAAATATATGCACCTGATCTTTCTGCATGAGAGAGGTTTTTCTTAGCACTGAGTGTATCTATATACAAAGGGACAAAGTAGAGCTCGTGTCACAAGAGACACCTGAATTGGATATGCAGAATGTAATTTCTAATATGAATTGTTTCTGCTACGTATTTGCATGTTAGTGTTCTCTGATCTGCTTATATGAGGAAAAAAAGGCTTGCTTAATACTACATAACTACGCATGACAAACCATATTCTTCATCAAATGCTATTGCTTCCATTTGTAATGAGCATGCACAATGTAAGGTATGCTTCCTTAGCTGTGCTGGAATTTGCTCACAGTTCTCTCTTCAGTGAATAACTATTCTGGGAGTGAGGTAACCAGAAAAATAATTGAATTAATAGAAAAATAACTTCTAATTTGTGCTTTCTTCAAGGAAAAACTCCCTTATGAATGACAAAGATAATAAACCATGCTAAACAACTCACATCTTTATATATTTACAATGTAGTTCTTATTCTTATAGGTCATAATTTCAAAATAAATACTAAACAGTTAGTTTGTTACTATTAATAAAGAGTTCAGTAAAAGAGCAACTGCTTAATGTCTTAACTTGGTTGTGAGAAGAAATGAAATGCAGTTTAGTAGGATGTTTAGCATTAGCTACATTTGGATATGTAAGAATTAATTAATTTCACTATAGTCACTTTGGTATAGAAGTACTACAAACATCTGAAAAAATCAAGCCAATACCATAATCAAACATAATTATGATTCAAATTCACAACTGAAAGGCAAGAAAAAAACTGTTTAGATCAAATTGTTTCTTGCTCCTCAGTTCTCAACAAGGAAAAAATGCTTTACAATATCTCTTGCTAAAATACATATAAAGGCTAATCCATGCCCTTGGAGCAATGCTGGCTGTCTGTTCAGTGGGAATGAGAGCTCCACACTTCTGGGCTTTGGGGCAGTGCAATCCTGACACTGCTTGAGCACGAGACTGCAGAGAAAGAGCCGGTGTTTCAGGAGAAGTCCTCACTCAGTAATTATGATCTGTAGCACAGAAAGACTGACTTTTTTTAGGAAAAATGAAGCACAATATAAGAAAGCTGTCTGGTGCTTAGGCATTCCTTCAAATGTCCTCTTTCCAATCACAAACACAAATACAAACACCAAGGTGGATATGTGCAGTGGCGCTCTTTATCTTACTTGGGTAATTATTGTAGCATTAAATAAAGCTGGATTTTGCAGAAAGTAGCCACATAAACATAAATGCTCTGATGTTTTATACTAATGGAGTATGTGAATACTAATGTGTTCAATCTTCTGCACTGTTTACTGTTACATGATTTATAATTAAAGATATCATATTTTCTTGTCAGACATTTTGTCATTTTCTCTCCTCCACAAAACTGTTTCCATTAATTTTATCTCAATAGATTTCAGAACTTCACTTTCAATAGCCCATTATTGGATCATTAATATTCCCAGCTGTAGAGCTTAGTAAAACAAAAACAAGAAGGATTTCCTGTACACAACACATTTAATTACAGTATCTCATTGCCAGGAATTTTTACCATAGTAGTTTTTAAGATGCATTAATTTAAAGATCAAAAAACAGTAGATGCAACTGGAAAAAAACATTGAAAAGTGAAAAGTAATTAATTTGTATTTTTAAAAGATTGCACTGAAAAAGGCCATACACTTTGTTCAGTCAAAGGATAAGTGGCTATATGGCTGTGCCAAATGTTGGGATCAGTTTCAGTTTTATGACCTGTTGATGAAAAATTAAGAAAGAAAAAAAATTTAAAAAAAAAGAAGAAATACCTAATCTAAAATACGTAAAAGGTGCTTTGTTGGAATTCCATGCAAAATGTACTGTCAGCTCAGGAGAAATATTTCATTGTTTTGGGCAATATCTACGGTAGATGGAGCACATTTTGCTTAGCACTTTTGGAGGTCACAAACTTAACAGCTTTGTCCAAGTCTCTATAGAGGTATTCTGCCAATAAGGCTGAATTTTGAAGTTCCTACATTATTACAAATATGGGGAAAACAACGTTACTTGATCATTAAGTGTGTGTATATATACATACATTGTATATATATAAAACACTGCCAAGTTAAAAATAGAGCCATGTGCTTAGCAGGATGAGTACAGATCACAGTCATTTCTCGCCCCTCTCAGTTATCTTACTTTTTCTAAGTCTGAAACCTTTGCATTCCCAGAATATCACACTGTTCAGAGCTGCATTAGTCAAAACACATTTAAAAATATTCATGTGCAAGTCTTTCTCCAACTTTGATTTAGAAACATTCAAAACTACTTATAGAATAGTTCCAATATAACTGGAAAAGGTGGAAAGACCAGAAGCAAGGTGGAAAGATCAGAAGTAAAGTGCAAAGATCAGAAGTAAAGTGCAAAGATCAGAAGTATGAAGTGGCTTCTGCATTAGAACTGTGACTTTTGATTTTGGAAGCAGAATCTAAAGAAGACTACAATAGAGATTAGTAAAATCATAAACAATGCTAAGGAATTGAGCAGGGAATTTTAATCACCATATCTTTATACAAAGATTTCTTGTATTGCCCACAAAACTGTAGCACTGTCTTGTGCTTGAAGTGGCCAAGGTATGAATACGTTCATATTTAAGCATTTTTATTTGCAATCTGTCTTGAACCCTTTGCAGAATAGTCTAAGTACAATGTGGCTGCTTGTTCTCAAGGGATTCCCAGAAATCACCAAAAGACCTTGTGCGAGCAAACTATTGAACTATAGGCAGGATTTAGCACTGGCAGCCACTTCCACCTCCATGAGCTACTCCCAACCCCCCGGCCCCCCAGGCATTACCTTGGGCACGGAGGGCAGCGCGGAGAGCCAGCCCACCTTCTTGGACAGCTGGGGAAAGCCAAGAGCCTTCCTGAGGTAGCGATCGTGTGTTTCACAGGCACGGAGAATACACAGGGCACAGGCGATGGCGTAGCCACCCCAGTTGGAGACCCCTGCGAGGAACGGCACCGTCAACAGACCGGCCCAAAGGCCTGCGTTAGCATCAGCAGGGTTGGGAACTTGGAAACCTGAGCCCGAGGGCACTACGGGCCATCCAGTTCATAAGCTGGTCCTTGCTCAACACAAACACAGCTCTCTCACTGTGAATTTTACATCATGCTGGTTTAGAAGAGAATTTTAACTACAACACGCAACTTTTGTTGTACATTAAGAATGTACCTTTGCTGTTGAAAGGACTTATCTCTTCACGTAAGAGCAATATGACTAATTTATGCCTAGTATGGGCACACCCACAGAAGTTTATCAATGATACTGAAAAGTCATATATGCATAGACATCTTAAATCTCACACAGATCAGTTCTGCAGTCTTTCTTGTTATTCTTTGTTATTGAGCAACCTGGTCTAGTGAAAGTTCCTTGCCCATGGTGGGGGGGTTGGAACTAGGTGATCTTTAAGGTCCCTTCAAACCCAAGCCATTCTAGGATTCTGTGATCCTGTGATTTTGTTTAATGTTTGATTTTACAAGAACACTCAGGATTTGCCCAACTATTTCAAACTAAATGCACTTTCTTCATGGAACATTCTCAATTTTCAGTCAGTTCTTCTAGAGCCACAGGTGCCTAAATCTTCATAAAATGTACATAATACAGAGATAGAGTCATTTGCAAGGGATGACTTAGTCATACATAGAAAGGCTTAATAAAAATTACTTGTAAAGACAAATGTTTCCTTGTCAGTTCTATTCTCAAGCATCAGCTCCTCTCCCACCCCACCAAAAATCCCTTACCAGCTACAACAGTAAAATCAGCTTCAACATCACAAGCTATAACATCTCCATTTTTTATGTGCTTCTTTACAGCATCTTTTACTTTGCCCATTCCTAATTCATTTCCTCCATCTCCAACACCTTTAGAAAAGAGAAAAAGACAAAAATGAGCATGAACCAAACATGTAACTAACAATCCATTTAAAAAGCAGCCAGTGTCTTCCCCAGTCACTGTGACTGTTTATAGCTCCATATGAGGTATATCCTTTTTCAACCACAGTGCCTAAAATCAGAAGTCTGTGAATGAAATAGCTGAAAGCACCACCCATCACATGTCAACCTATAAATGTATACATGCAATGTACACTGTACATTGTGTGCATGCAAAATAAATCAGAATTATCAAGTGCTTGTGACCTGCAGACAGAAGACTTGGATTACACAAGGCCTTAAGTGACTGTTCTATATAATGTGTTATCATCAGTACACTAGCACAAATGGACAAAGGAGATAGAAAATTAATGCAAAATAAACCTGAGAAATTAGATGATAATTCTACAATAAGGAAAACTTTGGTTTGTTACAAGCTCCAATTGAAAAAAGAAAATAAATGCAGAAATTATTGCAGAAAAACCAGCAAAAACATATGTAAAAACTTTGGCAGAAGTAGGACTGACTGCACTGCTTATCTGTTTTACACAGATCACTATTGTTGTGCCACAGCATATGAAAAACCCAGCCCTGTGTACTGTTACTGTTTTAATTTTCCCTAGTCATTTATGAAAAAAAAAAAGGTAGTCTTTACAGGATGTGGGACCTTGATTGTTTTTGTCCAACTGGAAACACTATGTATTTGTCTTTAGTAAAATCAATGGGACCTATGTCATTTCAGCAAAATTCTGGACAACCCTAAGGTTTGTGATGTAAAATTGTTGGATGACATTCAGAGATCTGCAGATGGGAGTAACATATAAGCTAGCAGTTTACAAAAAGAACTGGATAGTACCTTTAGTCTTTCACCAATATATCAAAAAGCACACAAAAAAATTTCCATGTATTTAGTTGGAAATTAAAATTGCTCTTTTACCTGTTAGTCTGAATGGCATCTTGTTAAGTTTGAAGATTTTACATAATAATCCTAATCAATGTCTGGGAAACAGAACAGTGAAGAGCTCCAAGTCCTCACTGCAATGTACCAGATTTGAATTTGAAATGTGACTGTGTTCTAATGCAAAGCATGTGTTACAGGAGAGAAATTACAATATTTATACTTTACACTTCAAGCCCTAAAAATTGGTAAATTTAACACTTTTAGTAACTGCATAAATATTTCACATGTCTGTAACAAATTTCTCCTTTAAGTGAAATGTAAAGTTATTTCTCAGCAGCAATTTTTTTATTTAACTCCTTAAGTCTATACAGTCAAGTGGAGTACATATCTTACATAAAAAGATTTCCCATGGAACAGGTAATTTTTCTTATCTGCTTTAATAATCTGTTCTATTCAGACTTAATGGTCCTGTCTAAAATCTGTTTGTTGGTAGTACTTTTCAAATAGGTGATGATATAATCCCGGTGCCTCTATCCTTATATATAAATATGGAAGTTCTACTGTTTTGTAAGAATCCCACAGAATGTTTTGATTTTTCTGATGTTCAAAATCCAAATTTTTAATATTATTTAAAATTTTAATATTTAATTTAATATTCTTTTAAAAGGCTAAGACGAATTCTAATCCTTTTAAGATCATCAACAGCTTCTTTAACTGAAAGGCACTATTTTTCAGGGCTTTTTGTATCAGTCCTGCTTTGCTTTTCTTGTCTTTGTGGCAGTGCTGTCACCAGGATGGCTGTGCAATTAGTAGCTCTACTGCTGTGGATGGATCCCATTAGTGTGACATTGGGAGGAAAAGAACACCACACTGAAAAGCTTCCTGTACCATCTGTTTTCTTCTTCTTCTTCTACACATCAGCAGAGGACTGCATTTTACTGTGCCTCTCCAGAGTGAAACTGACCCTACAAAACGCAGTCAGTTACACATGTGCTAGTCAGCTCAACTTCTTTTAAGCTCCTCAGAGAGAAACAGACCCTTCACACATTCAGTTCATCTCATCCCAAGGCAGACAGCTCAAATATAGATGTCTGAAAATAGGCAAGATGAATCCTCTTCTAAAGGCCCGAATGCTTTCCAGGCAGAGGAAAAACAGTTTTGTGGATCTTCTATATAAGTTTTCACTGACTACACTGGTTTCTCAAACTACATTCATGAAATATTCAGGAAATCTCAGTCTTCTGTGCTACAAATCTTTTGTATGAAAGGGAAATGTGTGACCCCATTTTTTCATGCAGTACTTTGGAAAGCTTTCAACTAGCTCCTATATAAATAGCATACAACTATGTCAATTGTATGACAGCCGGAAAAAAATAGCATGTGGTTCCGGTAACATCTCTTAATCTTTTATTTCAGTCTTACATGAAAAATGAGTCCTTCCAACCTCAGCCTTTCATGTCTTCTTGTTTTGTATATTCCTGAAGGTTGCTGCTTACTCCATGAGTTTTTATGGTATCAGTACCCATAAAACTGCTGGCATTGCTCATGCTTTGTCTGTGGTCAGACTATCAGATCAGATTTTTTAAAACACAGATCTTATTTTAAATGCTTGACAGCATTAACTTGACAGCAACTAATCAACACACAACAAAATGTTATAACATTTCCCCTCTCCACCTACTGACATAGTACTTCTTTCCACTGAGCACACTATATAAAGACTTCTGTAGGCTGAAAACTTGATCTTTCTAGTCTATAAAGTTATCCAAGTACTTCACCCTAATGCTGTACAGGATTTGCATTCCTTTGGAACTAGACATATGCCTTCCATTTCCTACTGACCATGGAGAAAGTCAAAGACAGCCCCACTGGAAGCAAAAATCATCCTAATCAGTAGCAATACATTGCCCTCAGTAACAGGTGACAAGACACAAAGGCCACGGCCCAGTGGCCTCATCAAGTTAAGCTTTGAAGAAATACATTGAAACACCCAACAGCCAACCCAAGAAATTGTAACCCAATTACAAAAGACACACAAAAAGTTAGTGTGATAAGCAAAACAAGAAATGTTAACTAGGTAACAGACAAGGTAAGAAACAATTACATTCTTTTTCTAGGGACATTGAATTTGTTCTCCAGTGTAGAATATTCACACACACAAATCCCACAGGAGATCAGAGCAGATCCCTTCATTATCTTTTGAAGACTCTGACTTGTTAAACCATGTTCTATGTAGATATCTCTTTAGAGAAAGTTCACAGCACTGAGACATAGTGAATCTGGGTAACTGCTTCTTTTCTTCTTATTCACAAGCCTGTGTTATTTTTAATTAATGACACTTCATAGTATATTTGAATATTCAGAGAATGTTTGAAACAAACCACTCTGCTGAATAGACTAAAAGTCTCACCTGGCAGAACACTCCAAACTCTGCCAAATCAGTAATATACTTTGAGCTGCTGTGGAAGAGACTTGAAGAGGTTATTTTGATCAAAGGACTCAGGTTGTGATGTTATGTAAGTAGCTAGAGAGACCAAGTCCTTGTATCAACAGCTTAAATCAGGGACAGGGGTTGCAATTAACTGCAGCAGATAAAGCTCCAGGGCATTTTGCTAGACATCTTTACAAAAGAGAGCTTTTTCTATAGTTCTTTAGTCAATCCTTGGCTTCTCTGCTGAGATTGCCAAGAGAGTGCCATCTAGAGTGCTTCCTTTTGAATGTTGGATGTTACTCCTCATAAATCGGAAAAAAAAATTGAATTAAATCCAAATAAAATATATTGTAAATTTAAAGATAACACAAAAATTACCAGTGAATTTTTCTGCTACAGAGCTTTTAAATGATACCAATACCATGAAATCAGACTATTAGCTCTGCAGGAGCTCTCTGCATTCTGTGGAAACATTCGAAAAACGACAATAGTAAGAAGCCAAAGTTTCTGTGCTTTTGATAATACTTAGGAGTGAGTCCACAGCACCATGAGAAAAAGCCAGATCAACAGACATGTTCTGATGAGACTGAAATCAGCCTGGCATGGATACTTATTTCTAATTTCATTTTTAATATTTATATAGATTATGTATCTCCAAAACTCTGGTTTGGGCCACATAGGGTAGCAGGAAGCATTTGATTGTACAAGGATGTTGTACAACACTTTATAGATACACCTTGCTGTATTGTATATTTTTTCAAAACTAAAAACAAGTAAGTTTTCAGGAAAAAAAGGGCTATTGACAAAAGAGAGGAGCGCCATGGAGACAAAAGTATTCTTATTAGATGCATTAGCCAAGGTAAATGTAGTTTTGGCAGGAAGGACAAGATACTCGTCTAAAGATTCTTACTGTATACATGTATTTTGTTAGAGAAAAGACTATCACAGTAGATGCAAACATGCAATCCCTCCTTAAAAGAATGTACTGCTAAAAACAATATAAAATAAGATTCTATCCAGACTGCTCAGGTGTACCTACCAGAAATTAATACCTTAATAAGTAATCTTTCTATTCAACAATCATTTGCTTTCTATACGGCCTTTCACACATGAAATACAGAACAAGTCACTGTCAAAAACTGCACCCAGAGAAATGTATGTACGTACACTGATGTATAGGTAATACATATGGGCCTGCTTTTTTTAATCCTTAAATAACTTGGAATTTTTTAACTTTTGCAATGAGAATCCTTCAATAGAAACTTGCAATTTTTTCTCAAAAAAAATGGTCTCTTCAAATTCAACCACAACAAACAGCTGTGGCCTGCAAGCAGCTACTCCGCACCTGCCTCCTGCTCCCCTTCACTTCTGTTTTGTGCTTTTCTTGCTTCTGAGAATATCACACAAACTCACACATACCTGTTGTTGTCACTCCTGGAATGGTTTGTGCAGCTAAAAATAGTTCATCTATGGGATCCACAAGATGTTTAATGTTAACTTTCCTGGCATTGTAGTAATTGCCATCAGCAGCCATGCCAGCACGCTCTATTGCTATCAGGTGGTCAAATCTGGTTAAAGAAGTGTGAAAAAACAGAGGAGAGGAGACAAAGCTGTGGTTTTCTCCTGTGCTTGGTTCTACTTTTTGACCACTTGGGATTCAAGGTAAAACTTGGATAGTTTTGTTATTTCTGATTGTAGTTATCTATGTTTTTTTCCAAAGGTTATTTCAGGTTTTTTATAGCTTTAGTGCAGTTCCTCCAAACCACATTTGCAATCAAGAAATGGAGAAGTTCCTGCACTCCTCTAAGCCAGCAGAACTTTGGGTCAGCCATCTGGCCTGGCTCTGTTTCACGTTAAAATAGGTGACTAAAATATTAGTCTCTGTGAGTGTTTTAAAAGAAAGCGAAAAAGTGGCAAATTAATGATCATCTAAATCCTTGTTAGTGCAAGTATAGTCTCTGCTTAAAATAAATTGGTAAATATTCATCTGTTTCTAGTTAGAGAATGTTTTGGTTTAAGTCTTTAGATTTACGGGATTTTTCTTTAAGTCTATGGCTATTTTGCAAGTTATGAAGGTAGACAGATGTACTGCAGATGTCCTACATTTTAAGCAGAATTTTAGTACTCAGTTCTACCGCTGTATGTTAGAATTAAGATATTTTGCTTCTGTTTCTCCAATTTTACTGTCAAGAGGTTACTAACTCTGCTGAATTACTTAATGTTCTTGTGGGTGGGTATCTACAGTGATTCTAGAGACCTTAAGAAGGTTAGTTGTCTACTTTAAAAGAACACTTACTTTAGCACTTTGGGTCCTAGGGATCAATTTAAATAAAATCTGGCTATACTTACATTAAACATAGCTATAAAACACATTTTTAAAACAACACATAAAAAAATGAAGACAGTATCATGCGTGTTATTACAGTATACACTAACCTGTGAAAAGAAATGAGAGTTGAGTAAGTTGATGAAGCAAATACCACAGTGAAAGATATTTTTAATAAAGAGAGCAAACTGAAGGCAACTGCCCTAAAGTGCTTTACAAAGAAAGATCAATATAAGCCTACATGAAAATAGTTGACTGCTGAGCAATGAAATGTGTGTACAGCTACTTAGTAAATTCTTCAGCGCATTAACCCTAAGCACACATTTTATATGAATTTGAACTTTTGCCCAACATTATATGCTCAACAATGCATAGTAAACAGTTTCCAACAATATTGAGAAGGACATGCATGCATTTCTAATTTTTGCTTTGGCTGCTAAAGACAATAGGATGATAGCTTTTGCACCATTACAAACACATGATATTTTATTAAATGAGGTCAGATTCCCCAGTTGTCAGACTTGACAACTAGAGCCAGGGGTCTAAAAAATGAACATACTCCACAACTCTTTTCCTAGCTCTTTCACAAAATTTGACATAATGCTTTCTCATTTTCTCCCTGTCTTAAAAATTGGTAAAATAATATATATAATATATATAGTGTGTATATATATCTATATATGGAATAACATATATATGGAATAACAGCCAAAGAAGTTCTAGAAAGTTCTGAAAGCAGAACTATTGAAGAATCATTTCTTTTTTTTATGCTCCAGAAATGTATAATTGCAGAATAACATGGAATTCTGTGCTCTGTGTGTGCTCCAATAACTCTGTTTGGCTTCAAAGCTTGTTCTGTTCATTCCAAGTCTTAAGGATTTACTTTGTAACCATTGTGCCTTCTTAAACCATGGTCATTATTTTTATTATAACTCTACACAGTAGAGGTGTGACCCACTCTCAGAAACTGAATACACATACCTAGGTCTCCCAGGATTCCCGTTATCACACAAAAACTTTAAAGCTGAATCAGCACTTTCCCTTTGATAACTCAGTAGAGGGATGGGTTTCTTCAGGATTCCTACAGGAAAACAAAATACAATTCAGATACTATGTACCTTTTATTTTGTTTGATGTGTTTTTGAGTAACTTTAAAAAAAAGAAAGCAAAATTACTAGAATAGTAAGAACTCAATGTCTTTACACTGTTCTTGATCAGCTCCCTGCATCCTTACTTTAATTTAAACTTGTTTAAATGTTAATGCTAGTAATGGGACCTTGAGCTAGAAAGCAGGTCTACAAGAATAGAACAGACACTCAGAATTTATCACAAACAGCTCATCCAGAATCAGTACCCAGATATGTACATATTAACTTGATGCCAGCTAGGTTTAACAAAATGTCATCGTACCAACACTGCACAGAGCTTAGGGGATGAGGTCTGGTTCATTCTTGAGGGGAAAAAAAAGTCCTGTACGAAGTGACAGTGAGATGGAAACTAAAGCAAGCCTTGGCACAAATTAGCATGATAAAAAAAACAAAAAAATCCATGTTTCTTACCGAGTTGAACAGCTTCTTCAATAATCTTTTTATTCAGCTCCATGGCTCTCTGATCTGTAACTATGGCAACCTCTTTTTCCAAGGCCTGCAGCATAGCTGCAATAGCAAGGGCTCCGGGGGGCCCGTCGTTCTCTTCTGGTGGCTCGTAAGTGAAGTGGGTTGGAAATCCCGTTGTTATGAGCACAGAGTGGGCATGGGAGATGGCCAGGCAGGCCTTCAGCAGCTCACCCGGGCACTGCAGGTGAGTGATACCCCGCTCTCCTAGAAAAGCATTTGTAAAGAGAGCAGGACACTTCAATGCATCATTCTCCTTTTGAAGGTGCCCTGGGGGGTGAACCTGTATACTTTAGTGACATAAAATGGGTTAAAAAAAAAAAAAAAAAGAGAAAGAAAAACCTCTGGTCAAGGCAGGAATTGGGGTAATTTCCTCAGGAAACCCAAGAAGGTGTAGGATATGAGTAATGAAGATAATGGGCTGTGTTTCCAGGTTAAGAATATCAGATAGCTGGATTTTGAAAACTACTATACCTAGCATTTCATATTAGTGTAAGCACATTTTCTGAGACCTTATTGCATGGTTTTTTCCCTTCCTTTTGCCCCTCGCTTTCCTCTGATCTATGATGACAATCCTGCTAAACTATGTCTAGCTACTGAAGCTAGATTGCAACTCAAGCATTCCAGACCTTACAGAAGTTCTGATGAAGACTTTAGATGTAAGTCCTTTGTCTCTATTTAACTTACCTTACTTAGGGAAGAGCTAATTCCCAAATAAATTTCACTTAATGAAATGATTAACCGCAGAAGTGAGGTTTCAGAGACATTGTAAGTTACCAGGAGTCTGTAAACTCAATTAAAGCAGTGGTATCCAGGTGACTGCTATAAGTTCTTGTAACACTTTATGTTGTAGAGAACCATGTTATCAGACCTTGAGAAATAGGTGAATATTAACATAAGTGTCCTCTCATGAGTCAGTCCCTAAAGAGGCAACACTGGGATCTGTATATGGCTTTCATTGTTCAAACATTTTCTATCCCCTCTCTCTTTTCTGCCCCTCGGAAACAGAAGCTCACAACTCAGTCCTTTTGGTTGCTAGAACTCCTGAAACCCACAAATATCTGCATGATGTGCCAATATTCATGGGCTGATAGAGGTAAGTCTTCACTATTGTGTTTCATCCGCCTCACATCTTCATCTTTCTCAGTCCCCTCACCTCCACACTTTCCTCTTTTTGTTCTCAATTTACCATTTCTTCCTCTGTTACTCTTAAACAACTTACAGGCAATACACAGATACTTGACAGAGAAAAATGTTCTGAACAAAAGTTAACAGAAGCAGGGAATACAAGTCTCTAAGAAGTGGGGTATATTAACAAGGTACTGTACTCTCTGTTAGCAAGAAAAAAGCTAACTCTTAATCTGCAGAGCATGGCATTGTGCCAAGCTGAACTTCAGAGAGTGGGAAAAAGAGAGGCCTTATGAGTAAAAATACACAGACCCAAATGTATGCACACAGCCCAAACCCGGAGCTTGGGAGCCCTGGGCGTAAGCTGTTTTCCACTACTGCCTACAGAGGATTTCAGAAAATTTATGGGACACTGAGATCAGAATTTGCAGCAACCAGAGGGGACTAACTCAGAGTGTATATTTTAGGAATGGTTGCCTTTACTTCCCTCGTCTTCCTTGTACACATGTGCAGCCCTACCTCTCAACCTTCTGTGGTAGCCTGGTCACTTTGGTCCATCACACAACACCTCAGTGTCAGCAAAACTTAATGCAATTCCACCCATCAGAGAGGGGTGTTTGAAAAACACAGGCAACTACTTGAATTTTCTGGTAGAAACACAGTAGTCATGAATATATGTAAAGAAATGTGCTATTTACTCAACAGTGAATACCCATGTAGCTGTTAGCAGCATGTTGAGGTGTTCTGTACTTCATATACCAATTTCAGTTTTATTCAGTAACAGTTCTTATTCCCTGTGGACTCTCCAGTCTGCTGTAAACATTAATGCTTCTGTGTGCTTTGAGAGTATACAGTCAACAAGATCATATATTCCATTACCCATAAGGTTGAATGGTTTTGGCCAGACTCTGATATTAACTACAGTAACAGAAAATATAAGACCTAGTTATATAAACTCACTGTATTTTGGAAAGAATTCTCAAAATTACCTTTAGGTTCTAACCTTAACCTTCTTGAGTTTTATGAATATCTAAAAAGTCGGGATAGATCATATCTATCTCAAAACGAATTCACTAAAGGAAGATAGTTTTTATAAATACCTGGATCTACTCCAATCAGGGTCTCTAGAGTCTTTATCCTTTGGGCTGCTTCTGCTGACACAATACTGAAATGCAGAGGATCTTGAGAAATGCAGTGGACTTGTGGGCTTCCTCTTAGGGATGTGACGTTGTCATTCTTTAGGTCAGTAATGAACATGCAGCCAGGAGAATGAGTAAAAACTAATGGAGCTTCTAAAATGGAAGAAAAAACTCCAGTTAAATGTTATTATTGCGATATATTGAATGATCAGAATGATAAAATTGCAAATAGCAACTTAAATTAACAACACAGAGGCCCTGCCTGCTGACACTTAGAAAAACAGGCGATATTTTAAGTTACACTGCAGCAATTACTACACTTTGAGAAAGAAATGTATGCACATACATCTGAAAATGTTTTCACTTTTAGAAAGCTCATGTGGGTAGTTGAGACCAGTTTTTTCCACCATGTCCTCTTTGGTCTAAACCTGAGGCAACTCGGGGATGGAACTCTGGTACCCTCCCAGGATGTTTGTCCTGAATTGTCTGAAAATTTGGTTTGACAAGCATGAAGAAACTAACATATTGATATAATGATAAGAAAATGCTTAAGTGTGCCCAGTGTGTTGGTGAAATTATTTCTGTAAGAAGAAATTAATTTTTTAGGTTCTGGAGTGCTGCTGGAAGCTGTAATGTCTCTCTTGTACCTTTGAATATCCTCATAACTCTGATATGACAAAACTGTCAGCTACTGCCTGCTGGCTAGGAGTAGTCTTCTATCAGATTAAGAAAATGGGGACTAGCATCTCTGTGCAATGTCTTGCCAACCTAACTAGAAGAGCTATAAACTGGCAAGGAATAATGACAAAAGCTGACCAGTAAGCCTTAGCAAAGGGAATCCTAATGGACAAAAATAAGCTTGTTTTGACCTGACAGTATAGTAGCTCCCTAAATTGAAAATATTTCCTGTCTTTATACTAATTCCAGAAGTCTGGATCTAGGTGACACTTTATTTGGCAAAACTGGTACATTGTTAGATAAATCACCAGTGGTATACTTAAACAAGCAAAAATTTGCTTTGTTAGGAGGGTGAAAATGGAGGAGATATTTCTTTAGTAAGTACATATGTTCTTGGTTCATGCTATATCTGTTGGGAGTCTATGGCTAGCAATTTGAAAGCATCTAGGGAACACTGTTGTTCAGGTTTAACATACCTCACCAAACACTGTGAGCACACAATATTTCCCATGACAAGGCAGCAGGTTCGTCTAAAGTATGGGTACTGGTAGCATGGTAGAATTTTAACTCCCTAGCCGAGAAAGTTGCACAGCAAGTTAAGAACTGTCCAAGAAGTTCCTGGAATGCACTAATGACAGCTGGTTTTAATAAAGAAAATGGAGAAATAAGTAAAAGCCAGTTCCAGGCAAAGGCAGCATAGACAACTGCTTTGGGCAACAGATTGTAGAAATGTTGGCAAATTTTTTTTCTCTCCTTTCCCTGCACTAAGTATGCACAAGGAAGATGAATAGAACTGCTGAAGAACACAGGAAAGAGTGGGATTTTCAGCTTAGATTTGGGACTGGAGAAGAGAGATCGTATGTAAACAAGAAAAAGAAGTCTCTTCTAGAGCTTAACATATTTACAGCAGGTGTTGGAAGAAGTTCAGATAAACATCTGTAAGAACTTCAGATAAACATCTGTAAGGAACCACAATGATATAACAGATCCTGCAACAAGACAAGGACAAAGCAGATGACCTCCCAAGGTTCTCCCAATTATTCTGCCTATGATTATTAAGCTTCTTTTTCAGTAAGAATGAAAATACAGTATTTCATTCCCCACTAGTGACTTAGAGCAGTATATAATACTGTCACTATGGTTTCATTGCTTTTTCTTGCCCTTTGTGCTCATGCTGTTATAAATGACTGCATAGAGTACAGGACAGCTCTGTGCAGAGGACAAAGCTTCATTTATGTAAAGTGTGTCACATTTACTTAATTTTGGAACAAAATCTAAAAGCTCAACATTCTCTGTGAGACAATTATGAATGCTTTTCCAAGTCAATCAATTTGCTAGCTCTTGACAATGTTTTGGAAAGATTTCTGGCTGTTCCATTTTTTTCCCTTCTTTTTTTCTTTTTTCTTTACTGTTGTTTTCCTGCAACATGATAAAAAAATAATATTTTGCAAGGAAGAAGCTTAAAGATGAATGCCTTTAAAATTCTAGCTTTTTATAATGCTTAAAAGGATGTTTTGATGCTGCCATAGCTTTAGATTTATGCCTTTAAAAGACTCACACAAAAGTGGTGAAATTTCAGTAAGAATTTTCTTTAAAGTAGACCTGTATTTCACAATGTAAAATAGTCCTACCAAAGGCT
>VXBX01006519.1:1036907-1067015 GCA_013400415.1 Scytalopus superciliaris | reverse complement strand
AAAAAAAGAGAGAGAGAAAGAGATTGAAGGATAACTTAAAAAGAGTCTCAAACAGCACATACTGCAACTGATAACTGCTTCTACTCCTGTTACTCCACAGGCCCAAAACACTGGAATATCACCATGGTGAAGGTGAACTGGATCTCCATAGTCTGGTTTAGAAAGATCTTGTATTCCCAGCAGACCTGGAATTGATCAAAAATGAAATCGTGAGCAATTCTAATTAAGCATTAATTAATCTAATTAAGTAGACCCCAAACATCATTCAGTGATACTGAACTAGGAGTGCAAGAGTGTCAAGTACCCCTGAAGTGGCACATTTAGTTTACCTTTGAGTGCACATCCCCAGAGCCTGAGTTGATTTGTTTTTCCCTTTTTGATAACACCAGTAAAAATGTATTTACCTTATTTCTGTAAGAAAATACAAGCTAGACTGCTGAGTTTCCAAGATAATACAAATTTTCTCTGTTGACAGAAGAATTATATTCGTAACACTGGCAAACGAGAATAAATGACTGCAATGCAAAATGAGTTCTTTTTAGAACACATTTTCTACTGCTCTAACTTCCTACATAATTTAGCTAGAGAAATGATCAACCTGTCTTCTTCCTCTCTGGCTTAGATAACTACACCTTACTCTTAACTAGCTTTCACTAAATTGTCTTTTGCTTTATTCTAATACCTACTTGTAATAATCTGGGTCATTCTAAGCACTTGATATATTCCTTTGGTTTTAAATTTTTCAGATGCTTTAATACACCACCATCTTTTCTGGAATTAATTTATATAACCTGCATATATCATAATTTACTCTTTTTTGTGAAAAATAAGCAAATAATGGAGTCCCTCACTTGCCCAATCATCTTGTTCCTCTCCTCATAGTAATGACTTGCTACTAGCCCCTCAGATACATTATTGAAGTGTCATGTTAACCAATGACATCTCTTTCCATGTCCTGCAATGTGTTTCTTCTGTGTATGCAGCCCATTATTACCAAATTTGTGACAGTAGGGGGGAAATCATTGCAATCCATCTTCATATTACAGGCATTTGGTTTTGTTCTTTTTCAAACAGTCTCCTGTCTTACAGTCTTCTTTTCTCAGTTTTCCCTTGCAAAGAATAGGGCTACACTTGTTCAAACTAGGCTTTTAAAAAAAAAAAATCTTGTCATATTTCTATTTATTCTGCCTAAAGTGTTGTGCTCAATGTATGCTATTTCAGTATTTTTAAAAATAATGCAGTATTTACTTTCACAGTCATCCACTAAGACACAAAATGCATCCACACATACTTCTCCCCATGCTGTCACTCTTAGCTACCCTGTCCCTGGAATCTCTGACAGCAAGAAAGTATTCACATATAAATGAAACTGCGTACATTTCAGAAAAATATGATTATACTGTTTTGCCCTATAACTTACTTTATCTGCCTTAGACAGCTATCTTTTATCTAGGAAATCTGCGTGTTCAGCTCAGTCAAAACCTTTTTTTCTGTTGTTTGTTTCTTTGTTTTAGGTGGGGGGTTTTGTTTGTTTGTTTTAGGTGGTTGTTTTGTTTTGGTGTTTGTTTTGGTTTTCTGTTGGTTTGTTGTTGTTGTTTTAAATTCAGGTTTGTGACCATTATGAAAGATTAAAACATAATAAATTTAGTGGTGCAGGTATTTCCATCCTACCACTTCCTCTGATTTCCCCCATCACTTTTACACACAGTAAAGTGTATGTAGAGTGAAAAATGAAAAGCACTGACCAGGGTCACCCATGTGAATTGGTGCTCCGTGGGCTTCTTTCAATTCAGAAGTTGCCAGCACAGCTGCTTCCAACTTGCTTTCAGGAATAGGTCTCATTGTGACTACTAAGTTGCAGCAAAAGGGAGAAACGGTGTAGCAAGGCACGGCTGTCTGGCGGTTCAAAAGAGTCCAAGGTGTTAGCAGGAATTTTGAATCATACCTCTAAAGTATTAGAATAAATAAGTCTAAAACTCTGTGCTGTATTTGAGTTTAGAAAGGCTGTGTACTAACATTCATTTTAAGTGCTTTTAAAAAAATAATTATTACCCTTTTTTTTTTTCCCCTCCCCCTGTAAGATTCCATCCCTTGAGCTTCATCATACAGATCACTACAATTTTCAACATCATGCATTTCTTGCTTTGGTGTGTACAGCAAGGTGAGCTCAGTACATTTTGAATGTTGCCAGAAAGCAATGGTGTCTTCAATGCAGAGAAAGGCAAAAAGCTAAAAAAACTTATTGCTCAGCTGCAAATCTGTTTGGTCTGACTCTACCCTCTGCATTTGAATATACTGCTCTGTAACATGCCAGGGTCAGGAACTGCTGTTAGCAGTACCCACTGCTACAGAAGAAGCCAATTCCATACACACAAAATCTTTCATGCCTCTACAAAGGTTTTATGGAATTCACAATCTTTACCAATGGGAATGCTGAAGACCTTTTCTATTTAGAAAGAAAGCAGGCTGGCTCTTTATAAGAAGATATCTGATATCTGAGTTGCAGTTGAACATAAACAAGATATGCAGAGAGTTAGAGCTGTCTAGAAAATGTTCATTTAATGTCTTTTTAATAATAATAATCACACCTGTCACTGAAGAAACACACTGTGCAGTTCTTCGCAGCATTGATGTGCTACAAACTATAAAATTTTCCTAACTCTGAAAAGTTATAAGCTGATATATAGATTTATTTTTTTCTTTAAGCTTGGTAGAAGGACTCATGTATGAGGTACATTTGCATCTTCATTTTGACCAGGAGCATAGCAGAAGGACTGTGAAATGGTAACACTAAAAACAATAACCTTTGCCTAGAACTGCATCTGCACTAAGTGAAAGAGGCATGCAGACTTTTACTTCAGTGTTCTTAGTATTAAAGGGTCTATCTACTGTAGCCAGAATTATTCTAAGACTTCTGTTAACATTGAAATCTACATCATAAACTTTATGAGCACAGTCATAATTTTCAGTGCTATGGTAGACACCTCAAGTCTTCAGGAACATCTTCTGTCCCAGAGATCTGGGTTCACAGCAAATGTGCAGTTTAAAGGCTCTACTGTCACAGGGAAAGTCCAAAATGTGGCTGCTGTGCAGAAGAAACTACTAATATAATGACTCATAAAGGGAATATTCCAACTGCAAGATGGAGCTGGTATAGAGAGGAGAGCATGTAAAGGCATGGTCAGAATAGGGCATGGGTCACCAGCTGAAACAGAGGGAAAATCGGAAGTGAAATGGCCACGACAAGACACGGCAAAAAATGCGTCACAAAAAATGAAAAAAAAAAGCAGATTGACCTTGCACTGAACTGAGGCTGGGAATATTTTACCCTGTATTTTTATGCACTCAGTACTAGCAGATGACTAAAGTTACTATGTAGGTAGGGAAAAAACGTTGTGATTTTGAGCAATAGGTTTTATGCATGTAACATGAATATGGACAAAGCCCCCAGGCAAAGTTACAACACAGACTCTGTGTGTGTGCATATACTTACTTTGTACATGCTTACATTACACTTCTGCTCAACGTTTCTTATGGGAATGCCAGCGTTCTGGACTGCTTTTTCAAAAGAGAAGCTGCAGCCTAAATAAAAAGTCACCATGTCCTTAAGTTGTTCAGAATAGTCCTTCAGACTTTTCAGTGATCCAGTACAAGCTCCATGCTCATATATTCTGTACTGTAGGCAGTCAGTTCTAGTGAAATAAGAAGTTATCACAGCTTTATGGTATTTTTTAAAAACAAGGTAAATTGGTTGAGTTGACATTAACCCAGAATCAAACCACAAAATACAGCCTACTTTATTCACTCATTTCTTTCTGAGTAACAATGAAATAAGCATGCAAAAACCCCAGTACAGCTCATTCTGCACAAAACCAAGCCAGCAAACGCATGTTGGAGTTTGAGCTTTTTTAGGTTTTATAGGTTAAGGTCCCTTGTATGTATCTTGTCTTAGGATTTCAAAGATTAGGAAGCTGGTTTAAGTCTTGTTTTTAGTGTTTACCACAGGAATACAATCTGTCAAATTTCAGAGACTCTACAAGTATCATGTAGTCACTGTGGCCACGTTTCTACTAAAAAAAAAAAATAAAACCCTATTATTTAATTCTGCTGGCTCAAACTGCAAAATATTTGGAAATTACACAAAATTTCACCTTTGGATTAGAGAAATACTTGTAAAACTGACAATTATCCTAACATGTTCCTCAAGAACAACATGATCAGGCTGTTATACATGCTTTTCACTCAAAAGTATAACTCCAGGAAAATAAAGTTGTTCAAAATGTGAAACAGTGTAAGCAGGCTATTTGATGAAACCCTCCTAGTCACCACCAGCATTCACTGCAGAACTTTGACAAGTAGAGTTGGTCTGTAATTACCTGATATCAGAATCACTGCTCAGAGAAGGACATTTCCAATCACCTTGCTGGCTCCTGTACAGCAGTGGCAGAGGTCCATCATTTGCACGGCAGAACTTCTCAAAATCATCAGCCAGAGACTTGTGCAAGATCACAACATTGGCCTGTTTGTAGCCTGAAATTGTGGAGGGTTGTAATGACTGGTTATTAATTCAGCTTTTTGTTTAGGAAACAATAACTTTTCTGTATAGATTTCTTTAGACAGTCTATAAAAAATTACCTGAAGGACTCTTTTGAGTCAGAACTCTGCAATTCAATTAAACAACTTCTTGAAATGTTTTAAAAATCATAGCTCTGTACTCTGTATGTGAAGTCATTCACAGCTGAAACAGCTGACAGACATGGGTATTAGTAGAATATGAAGATAGCATAATTACTTTTATAAAAATTTCTGTGCATTTATATATAACCATAATTTATTAGCTAACCTGAGAAATTAGTGTTCTGTAGGAAAATGCTTTACTTTGCAAATGTTATCCCAGACCCAAAGAAATGCTATTTTCACAATTATTTTTCATAATGCCAAGCTGTAAATCATGTCCAGTACAACCGTAAACACCTGGTATCTTGATGTTTGTAGCCCATTCTTTAGAATTTCTTGGCTATGGAATTTCATTGTGGGCTGCAATTAAACAGATATGATTAGAGCTCAGGAATAAACTTGTGCCTGTCTACTGAATCTCAGCAATTTTCACTATTTCTAATTAGGATAACCCCTAAAATAAACAGAATTGCTGCACTTCCTTCACTTGGAATCAGCTTTGATTTAAAAGGCTGTTGACTACTACACAAATTAGCTTCTAAAGACATTTACAGTTTTGCAATGAGTACCACTGAAGAAAGGTCCCATTCATTTATTTAGCAAAAATTTATTTTCTGAACAGGAATAGTTAATCCCAATGCCATTTATATTTTCCTGCATGTAAATCTCAGCTGTTCAAATACTGAGATGAAACTTGGAGTTCAGCTGGTCTGTGGTGTATAAATCCAGCAATTAACAGTCCCTAACTGCTGTACTGACTCTCTTGAAAAGTTATTACCATGTCTCATATCAGTCAGGAGAGTAGGAGGCTGCATAGAAGCACTCACTTTCTTAAATACTGCAGTAGTCTGTCTCCCAGTCACGAAATCAATGATCTGCCTTCAAAGGCTGTAGGAAATCAGCCAAATCTTACTCTTGACCAAAGCTAACAAAGAAATCCAAAGATAAAATTCTATTTCTGATGTAAAAAAGCAAAGCAAAGGCTGAGGTAAGCATGTATTTGCATACTGAATTTGTCCACAAACTGCTCTCTTGGGAGTACTCAGCACAAAAATTCATTTTATTCCTGGCAAAAGTTACTAAATACAGAGAGAGTTTCTTGCTAAATACAGAAAAATATTTTTGTTAAATAAACATACTAAATTTACCACTGAATAAAACACTGCATTCAGTTACCCCTCAACTTCATTCCCTGCCACCCAAAAGAAATCCACAGGCACTTTCTACTTTGCTAGTGATATTCATGAATTCCTAAAATTACAGTTTTATTCAGTGCATTCGACTCAGACAACACTGAATTTAACACACTAGGTACAGCTGACAGACTGAATCTGCAGGCAAATATTCGACAAACTCAGGAAAACCTCATCATAACATTTTGAGAACTTTACTGTTCTTTTTTGCATAGATGAAAAGATACTTTTTTCTCCTAGTATCTTCTTACATATTCACTTGCATTATGGAGCCAACATTATGAATGTCTTCACAAGCAATGACAGTGAAGTTGGATCTGCTGATCAACCCAGGCATTAATTCAACACACTCTGGTCCCAGTTAAGAAAACCTTAGAAAGAACTTTAAATTTCTTTGGTGAATGACAATGAGGTCAGTAAGATATAATTGCCTTACTCATGTATCATGATGACAACATAAGACAATTTTAAGGATTCTGAGAAATTCCAATTACCCACTTGTTCCAATAGTTCTTTCAGTCTTTGTATGGAAGCCGTATGCTCATGAACTCATTTTGTATGTCAACAACAGTTTTTTAAAATGTTAGAACTAATACATTTAAACTTACTGCAGCAATACATGCACTTAATAATTCATCTGGGGCAAACTGCAAATTACTACCATTATAACGTGTTTTTCATTAGTATTTTTCAACTTATGTACTGATGGAAAAGAAAACCACAATTTCAAGACTCACTATGATCTGTAAAATGACCTTTAACATTCTTATGTTATAGTAATGCTACTACACACAGCTCTTCTGATCAACTATTTGGCACAGTATTTTTAGTTGTTACATTTTAAAGTTGATCAGAACAATGACAGACTTCTCTGCTTCTGTAAAAGTCCAGCTATGAGGGCAAGACACAAATCAATCTTTCAGAATGCATTCAGTTACCTGAGTACAAAACTGATTTTTCCCTCCCCCCTATAATTTCCAGTCTTGCTGAGTCAGTAATTTCCCCCTTCTGCAACAAATGAAGCAGAAAACCATTTCTGTAACTATATGTCTCTAATTCTTCCCCAAAGCGTATCTGATGCCCTAGGTAAGGCAAGGTCTCTGTGAAGAACACACTGAACCATCCTAGATGTGATAATAACATGCAAAAAAGCCAGATTTGGTTAAAGATTTTTCAGATATTTTTTGCATCCATCTCTCAGTGACACAATTGGGAGCTGAGGGATTGCAAAGAAAGTTCATGGAAATTATTCAGGGAGGATGGTGTATTTCCTCTGACATAGCTTTCTTATTTAAAAAACAGTGTCAGGTCCTTACAATGTGATTTCAAAAACATCCAAGAACTTAACATTTTCAACTTAATATTTATCAATTTAATATTTTCTTCAGATTTATTTTAGCGCTTTTGATATTTCTACATTCCTTCACAAACAAAAAAGGAAAACACATAGTTATGAATACGAAGTGGAGTCACTTTTGCACACAGAGCTGTTAGGTTTACTTACCTTCTGCCATTCCAGAAGTATTACTAATACTGAGTCTGTTGCATCGAATTACTCTTCGTAGCACATGGGGAAGGAGAGATTTCAAGCCTCGTGTCAAAAGCATTTCTTCATCCTTAACAGAAAGGTAATTATAAATTTAAACACAAAGCACTTTTTTCTTGACATCTTAAATTCAGATTTTCTGGAGAACTCAGCTTAAGTTTCGTCCTCGTGTTCCATATCACTGGGAAATTCTTAGTTATACCTCAAACGGCAGATCAAAGTCAAAAGGTTATTTCACTACATTTTATGACTACATGCAAACTGAATCTTCCAATAAATTAGCTGGAGACATGCACTTTAATGTTTGGCATAAAATGCAAAATTTTGCTGGCCTGAACTATAAGAAACAGATTTCTTTCCCCCCTGATAAATATTAATTTCCTAGAGTATTCACTTTTGCAAAATTCATTTTAAATGTAAAATTGCAAAAGCACAAAGGGATTAACCTACCAATTTATAATCTGTAATATTACTTCTCTGATCAAAATGCTTTTAGACAATTAGCAAGGCAACCTTGTGGTAAAGAGAGAACTATATTCAGGAAATGTCATTGTAATACATTCCACACATATTATGTTTTTCAAATATTAATTGTGTAGAAGTGAATACTCCCATGGCTATTTTTCCACTGGGAAAGCAGACATGCACGTTTAAGTCACTTGTCATACAATCTGGAGTAGGTATTCAAACAAGTACCCTAAATACAATCAATATATGACTCTTTTTATCTTTTGAAGATTTAAAATATCTTTTTTTCTGCAATCCAGATGAAGTTCACACAGTTTTTCTCTCACTCTAAACTCCCTAGTAAATAGAAAAGGTTTATTACGTACTATTAAGAAAATTTAAGAGTTGATTCAGGGTAAAATAATAACTTTGCTCCTTAAAATTTTAACCTTGGTCACTTTTAGGTAAAGAAACTGGACTATCCTCCAAACACTCAACTTACCAACCTCCAAGTTTTGCTTTATTTCAGAAGAAGCCATTCTTCATGTCCTTCATAAGAAGTAATAAACACAATAGAAGCGGTGCTGCTCTTTTTAAAAGATGCTAGTAAATTAATGTATAATGAGGTGTTACAACCTTCTAGCAAAAGTTAACTTTCCTGTTAAAGGTCCACGGTTTTTGTGCTACACCTATGATAGTACAAAGTTTCACTGTCACAGCAGAGTGGAATACTGTGAAAATTTATACTCCTGATTACTCCTTAATTAACCTGAAAGGCAGTGATATGTTTTGACTGAAATTATACTTTTCTCCTAGTCTGTCCAAAATGTTTGCCAAAACTTTCAGAATTCCAAGAGGTTAGGCTGGGTATTCTGAAATTTAGAGTAAGCTTTGTATCTATTCTTAATTCTGAAATTTTTATATAATCTTGTCAATCAAAACAAAACAATAGGGGTTTTTTTCTGAATTCTAACTCACTACTTTCTAACTCTTCTCTACTTCACCGCTTTTACATTATCATTCTGTGTGCTGCACAAAAACAGTCTTCATTATAAAATCATGAACAATTCCAACACACACTTTAAAGATAATAAGAAATTGGATTTACAGACGTCATTGAGCACTGATCGAGGTCTGTAAGTGTGAATTTAAGAGATATATTCTTACTGTGAAGGGAATTTCTAACACCAGTCTGGAATGGCTCGTTTAAGAGGTTTCAAACAATCCTAATAAAAAATTCCAGATATGTTCATTAGACTCTTTCAGATCACTTTTCTTTATTTCTGAACACCTTTAAAACCACCTAATCATCTGTGGGATTGATGGCCTGCTACTGATGAACTTTATTTGGACTTGAAAGACAGTCTGAAGTTTAGGAAACTAGTTTGGAACAAAAGCTGCCTTTAGCTAGTTATTTTTATCACAAATGCTCTGTTATGATGTTGGGAAAGCCAGACTGTCTTCTCATCAAGTATGTTTCCAGTAGCAGTAATGGAAGTACCTATGAGATTTTATCAGCAAACATTTAGTGCCCTAAAACTTTTTGTTTCATATGACAGCAAGTAGCTAACAAACTACAGGACTGTGAGTATCAGCCATGCTGAAATGTCAGCTGTAGGTACCCTACAGAAGCACTTGGGTCTGTTGCTCCTACTTGTGAATAAACATATATTATTCATGACTGGTTAGGAAGTGAATACTTTAAGTGTTAACTTTGTATAAGAGCTGACTGAGATGAAACTCGCCTTCCTGTGGTGATTTTATATAACAATAGGGAAAATTCAGTAGGATTAACATTCTGAGTTATAACTTTAGATCACTGTATTTACTGTACAGTATCAGTAATAGATTATGCTGTTATTTTTATTTATTAATTACTGAATTTGGATACACAATAAAAACTGTTAAATGTTCATAGTGACTTGCCCAGAAATGGCTGGTTTCTATGCAGTATTCTATTTCTCTATGCTAGGAGGCATAGTCAGGTTTAGATTACCCAACCATCTCCAGGATTTCCTGAAAAATCCTTGGAACTATCATGACCATGGCATGTTTGGAATGACTGGGGAGAAGCACCACGACAGCTCAGGTTTTAAAGCATCTTTTCCACTTAGTCCCATCAGGATGCCAAATGAAGTGTACAGGCTGGCTTCGTATGGGCCTCAAGCAGCACTCTAAGTAAACAGGCTGATGTAGTGGTAAATCAGTTATCAGCATCTGTGCCTTGGCAGAGGTTTTCCAATTAATTTTGTCCTGAGATACATATCATTCTCTGAAACTACCAGTTACCTCATGGGGGTATGTTGGAACCTGATACAAATACAGACAACATGCACAGTAAGTGCTAAAAAAGGCCTTAAGAGAAGATGTTGACAGCTTATAAGATGGCTGCTGTGCCTGAGGGCATCCTGTATGCCTCCCCACAGAGACCCCAAGATCTGGCTTTCCAGTGTGCTGCCTTTAATGGAATGAAGCTCTAGAGCAGACCAGATAGAAACAGCATTTGAAAACCAGGTCAGTACAGGCTGTGTAATGACAAACTTCATACCTAAAGCACTCAGTCTGAAAAGAGACCTTGTTCTAAGTCATATTGCTCACATCAGACTCCCTGTCTTATAACACCAACAACCAATACTGCAAAGCTTTGTAGCACTGATGTATCAAGTTTGCTCTGGAAGAACCTTTTCTTGAACATTTGGTTCCACATTAGTAGCACAGTAAGCGCTTTTCTTTTTAGAGTTTTACATGTAGATTCAATGCATTTCACATGTATCTTGAGTTTCATGCACTGAACTCAAATGAATAAATATTAGAATATATTTCTATCTGAGACATTAAGATAGCACTTACCCACTACTGATTTGCAGGCACTACGATATCCTGAGCTGCACTTCCAGATCTTGACAGGGATGATGAAACATAAAAGCTGGAAAGAGATGAAAGTAATTAAGGAGCTGTGTGATGAGACAGTGATGGCAGTATGGCTTATGCCAGATTCATAGTTCAGAATAATGAATCAATTTGTCAGAAACAATATTGTATTGAAATTACATTGTATTAAAAATACATATATATAGATATGGATAAATACTCAAGAAAAAATACTTTCCTTTGCATTGAAGAAGTAGTTGGGAAGTACAAATACATACCAGCTTTGGTAAAAGTTCCAATGGATCTTGTGTATGGCTTTAAAAAGTAACATAAAATTGTTAGTTGACATTTTCATTCAGTATGTATCTCTGCAGCACCACTACAGTAGAGGTAAGTGGATACACACTACCTGATTTTCAAAATAAACAATTACCCATACAAGAAATTTCAGAAAAGCCAGATTTGGAGAGTGAATATTTTTCTATTTGAAATTGTGATGCCTTGTTGCCATGTGAACCTCTAAGTCATTAACCATTTCTCCATGCTGTTCTCAGAGCACTCGTTCAGTGTGGGTAACTGGATGCAATGATGTGCTGATCTCTGCTGAGCTGACTGGAATGGCACTGGTTCTAAGCCTCAACTTCATAACTGATTGTAAAGAACATGCTCTATTTCCTCTGAACCCCATAACTCATGTAAGGAAAAAGGTATGTTGAGAGGAATGTTCCTTCATCCTGTTAAAAACCCTGCTGCTCTCAAGAGGCATACCCTTGTGTTAATTTTCACAAAGCAGGTATGAGGGGGCAGAGCCTGGAGCCGTGTGGGCACGTCTGGGTTGCTATTCTGTACCACCCATGTCATTGCTGGGGGGGGTGTGCAGAAATAAGGGCCTTTTGCTTCCATGAAGGAGGGTGTGGCTTTGGGTGGAACAAAAGCATGGCGGGGTAGGGAACCTGGTGGCCATTGTTCATTGTTGCCTGGGGTCTGTGCTGAGCACTTCTGCATGTGAATTGCCCTCTTTTTGTATACTTTTGTTATAACTATTGTTGCTGTTACTGTTTTCTTATCTCATTGCTGTTTCCAGTAAATTGTTCTTATCTCAAACCACAATCCCTGCCTTTTGTGTCTCTCACCAGAGGGGAAGATGGGCAGTACCTTTTAGTGGAAGCACCAAACTGGGGAATACCATTCCTAAACCATGACACTTTGCCTGTCAACTAGAGATTCACAAGTTGCTATTTCTAAGCCCTGTATGGTAACAAAGTTAGTTACTGCATATCAAGTTAAGAGCTAAATATTTGACAGTGATGCTTGGAAAAAGTGACCAATACCATCCACCTTTGTCCCATAACCTGAAACTCAACACGAAGCAAGAAAAATGCAGTTTCAGACAGGATTTAATAAAAAGGTTGCCTTGTGTTTCAGATGAGTTGTATGATGAGAGTAGCCTCCCCACGTGTCCCGGGCTATTTCTTGTTTCCCCCCTTTTCTTTTGGCTACAGTGTGCCTTTATCTCTGCATTTTTTCCTCAATGAGCTCAGATCTCTATCTCCATAACTCCAAGCTGGACTGACTTTTGTAGCACTTGCTTCCTTGGTTTATCGAACTGCACCTTGTGGCAATATGAGAGTTTGGATGCTTTCTCTCCTCTCACTAGCTCTTCTTAATTTATATACTTGCTGCATCTCTCAGTTGTACCTTAAGGTCTCAATTTTCAATCTTAAATTAGCTTTTCCTGTACCCAGCCTGAGACAAAATAATCTAACTTCTGAAATCATAATACACAATAAATTCAAAAATGGTTTCCTAGACTTGCAGGATTTAGACTACTCTGAACCTATCTATACCCACGTGTGTGTGTGTGTGTGTATGTATATCTCTATATGTATTTATCTCCCCCTTTAATACAACAGATAAGCTTTGTGTAAGCTGGATTTTTCTAATTATTTCCTCCTTAGTTTTTGACAGTGAAATCACCAACTAGCCTGGAAAAGTTAGGCATCTTTACATTAAATTGTTGACTGAGCTATAGTTTATAAAGCCTTTCTACAATCTGCAGAACATAATCTCTTTAGAGAAAAAGAATGAAGTGCAGTAAGTGAAACATTTTATATTACCTTAGAGCTTTCAAAATGAAAAAGTGAATCCGTAAATTTTGCAGATATTTCAATATGAACATAGATTCTTTACAGGCCCACATTGTAAATTATTCATTACACAAGAAAATTGAAAAATGTAATTTAAGTGTCAGAGATTACACTTTGAGATGCAGTGAGTGGGTCCATACTGCTGTGCTAAACCACACCAGATAAAAATGAATCAAAAAATTATATAACAACACAAAGGATTAAAACATCCTTCAGACGCATCACTGTGATTGCTTCGTCTTTACATGTCAAGTTAGTTAATGAAATAAAACTAAAACCATAGTATTTCTATGGTTTCAAAAATGGATAACCCAAGAATACACAGCCTGTAAAAGGTATTGGTGGCAAGAGTAATAAACAAGCGGGTTTGAAGACTGCAAAATAATTAACACCAGTTTCTGGTGTTAGAGATTACAGGCCTGTTTCTCCAGTGGTACTGATACACTAATAAGAATACGGGATAATGCAGTGTAATCTAGAGACTTGCTTGCAAGAAGCCCAAAGATTTACGAAATACAATCTTGCATTGCTTGTATCACTTTTGTCCTATTTTCAGCTTAAAGTTTGATAATGAGAATGGGTAGTGGCATGTATGGGTTCATTGGCCAAAAAAGTGCAAGGGTCACTTGCACACTGCTGGGCAGGTTTTTTTAGATATTGTCATGCAGATACCTTACACAACCTGTCTCACAAACACAAACAGCAGGGCAACCTGAAACATGAGCCATGGGCTGCCTTTACTGGTACATAATGGAAAGTAATCTAAACTAATTATAATCTAACAAACCCTTTGTGTACTATGCCTTGCCCTAGTATGAATATGGTTACAGAGGCTTGTTAGCGTAAACACACTTTAAATGACCTACTGTTTAATCATCAAGCTGATCTGAAATTCTGCCAGGAGACTTCTGCGTAAAGCACAAACTTCTCTGAAAATTCAGTTCATTTGATTTTCAAACAAGGTCTCTCAGTTACTCTTGTGACCTTTTATTTGAAGAATCAATTAATGATCCTTTTTCTTTGCATCTGCTATGAATCATTTCAAAGCACAGCAGTTCTTTGTGTATCATTCCAAAAGGGGAGTGCTTTGTGTATTTTCAGACTGCACTTCATCCAGCAGATTATGATTTAACTTTACATTTGAAACACAGCGTATTTGACTTTGAAGTTTATGCACCCTCAGATGAGGGTTGCAAATAGAAATTTAAATTAGCTTCCATTAGTGTTCTGTCTGCTGCTTAAAGCAGGTAGACTATACTGAAGATCCTGCAGATGATATCAGGATGAGAATCTGATGACAGAATCAATGTATCTTTGATGCAATCTTGTTTACTTGCACAAAAGACACACGAGGTTTTGTTTCTCTTGGTGTATTAAGAACAAATAACAGAAACCAATTGCCAATTTCAAAGCAGTTATTTCGGACAGCACTGCATGTTGTGCGAGCACTGCATTGGTATTATTTTGTACTCTGCGTCTGCTCTGGGACAGAATAAATTGTTTTTCATGTGTAAAATATGGGGAGAGACTGGAGAATAGTTCACACCGTGGCCCTGCCCTTCCATGAGCACAGCCTATGCAAGATCCCAGTGGTTTAGGCTTTTTTATCCTGCAAAGGATGAAGCATCATGACTTCACACTCCCTTCCAACCCCTTGGGTTGTATCCTAGTATCTACATTCCTGCCCCATCACCTTACAAAAATACATGATCAACAAGTTTTCAAACAGCCACCTCATTTAAATGTACCTTTGGCAAGATACAGTACACACCTAAATGGAGACTAAACTTCATCAAGATTTAAAAGTGCCACTTTCCATGCCTTTAACTTTGCTGACAGGAATACTCACCAGCTGCAGTAAGAAGTGACAGCAAATGATCCAGCAAAGGTTGTTTTCACATAAGATGACAAGATGTGCTTATTCAACTTCAAGAAATTGGGAAAAAAAACGTGAGGGCATGAGGGTGGTATTTAAATATAGTTTCCCAACCTATGCTGAGCTACAGAAGATCTTTGGAACAGCTCCACAATTCTCTGGGCTTGATCCAGCTATCAGTACTCTGTCTTGGCCTCCTCTGGCACTGAGATAGCCCAAGCACGCAGGGGGATCTTGCCTGCAGACCACCAGTGCCAACCTCTCCCCTGCCCTGTGGCAGCACTGGCAGCTGGCAGCACACTACACACAGCAGCCAAGGTGAAAGGTATTGGCTAGACAAAAATTCCTAAGGTGAGGAAAATTTTTCTTTCCAATCTTATTCAGGAAAAAGGAAAGTGGAAATCCATAGGACAAAGTACAGTGATTTGTACTGCTTTGTTGGCAAGGCAGCAGCCACAGGTGCTTATTTTGATAAGAATGTATGTTACCGCCCAGGTTACACCCAGTCACGTCACGCTCAGTCACACGGCTGATGGGGTGTTCATTCCTACCAAGGAATTCCATCTGGAGGTAAGCAAGTAAGTGATGCTCTGCTATCTACACATCATAAAAATAGTACCATGCTCCTAAAGAACATGCCTTGTTCATTTGTCAGGTCATTCAGGCTACTTCCAGGATTATGCAATTTCTTTTGGGTTCCCATCTGCCAGTGGGTGCTAAGTCACTGCACCCATCACCGCTCACCAAGCAATTCTTTTTGGCTATGGTCACTAAAGAAATTATTTACACAAAATTAGTGTCCTTGAAATACAGGTGTCTCAGTAGACTGTGTATGGGGAACCTCCAATGAATTGTACCTCTCCAAACACTATCAAGAACAGACATCTCTGCCTCCACACATACCTGGGATGGAGACATAATGACTTTTGCTGTTCCACTGCTTCCTTCAGCTCTTAAGCCAAGAAGTCCTGTGAACAGCTCAAAAGGACTGAGAATAATTTTCCAGATGAACCTCCTGGCTTAAGCAGTCCTATTTGGCTAATCAGGTGAATCAGTGGCAGGATCTGCAAGAATATCTCACTGCAACTTCCTTTGCACAGGTAAATTGTGTTAGCAACTGTGCTATGTGATAGCAAATGGTATGCATTTGGACTGCTATTTTCTCTCAGAGCATCCACACTGGCCATGTAATAAAAGTTAATCTGCATCAAGGATACCTGGACAGCTTTGTTTGGCAGCATTCATTCCAACTTGAAAGGCTCCAAGATACGGACAAGTTATGGCTATGTTTTCATTACTGCATACCTGACAACTACAGTACTGTGCAGCAACTGAGTTGTCATGATGCTCTGGGAACTGCCCTCCATGGTCTGTTTGGTGCAACCAGGCACCTGCAGACATGTTTGCACTCTATCTGCAAGAGCTTAGAGCCTGTTTGACCAACACTCAGTAGAGCAGTATGATGAAAAGGAATACTGATGAGCAGTACTATCAATAACTAAACTTATATTCTAAGGCTGACAATGAGCACAGTCCTTATGGTGAAAAGAGTGCTGCTTTGTCCCTAGTGAAGTTGCCCAACCTTTAGGAACCACAGATGATACATACTTATTTGGTAGACTGCATCACAGACACCACAAATCATCAATGACAATCTTCACCATCCTTGAACTTGTGAACAAGAACTTGCAGAATGAGCAAGTTATAGTCCTGAATGGTCCAGTCCCCTTATGGTGTGACCCAAATGAAGGTCTGTACATCATTCATAGCTGTTCTTCCCCTGCGTATACAAAGAAAATAAGACGCTATGTCATGTAGATCTTTGAAGACCTCAGCTGAGCAGTAATGCAGGGGATGGAAGACCTGGATGATGTGGCAGTCCAGTCAAGCAAAGGAAAGTGTTGCTACACTGATCTGATTGTCAGTTATCTGTAGGAATCAGGAATGAACTAATTTTATAGCTAAATGGCAATCACACTAACTATGGGAAGCAATGTTTTGCAAGTGGTGTGTTGGTGCTGCAGGGTGTCAACAGTGTCTCCTCATTTCTGAACTCCTAAGTCATTTAAGACCAGTATATGATCTAACTGCACTGGGCAAACATCCTCATCCACCAAAATAATCCCAGCCACTCTGTAGCCATTCAGTGCCTTGTACAGTCATATGCAATATAAAACTATGTTCAGTACACTTACAGCAGGCAGACTGAATATCTCAAACTGCTGTGCTCATAAGCAGTATCAGCAAAGAACTCAAGATGTTGAAAAAATACAGTTCACCTTTCTTGCTAATAGCATTAATCCTAAATCTCTACTGCTTTTCCCGATGTTCCATGGGTGGAGTAAGACCTGTATGCCTATCACCTTCAAACCTTTTATCACCATTAAAACATTTCTTTTAAAAAGCAGTTCAGTGTTAAAGAGATGACTCATAATGCTGCAGCATCAGTTAGCTGGCTTGAAAGAGATGTTAATGTCATAATTTTGATTTTCATTACAAAACAGTACGAAAGAAAGGGTTGAAAATGTCTTACACATCTGCCACCTCATTTTATATTTTTAAAATATAAATAAGCTACAGTGATTGGTATATCTTGGTGTGCTCCAATTTGAGAGTTGAGCCCCTATTTTGTATAGAAGCAACACAGAGCAAAATTTAAGCTCTTAATATTCTTTTTTTGTTTCGAGTTTTGTTCCCAGATATGGTAGGGGTAATATGCATAAAACCTTGCCTCAGAGCCTACAGTTTACTATAAACCTATAGTACTTCTACAAATATAAGTAACAGAGAAAAGTAGATAATTAGTCTTACTGAGTTCAAGGACAGATGAAGTGCTTAAACATTTGCTGTATTGTACTTCAGCTGCATAAATGTTTGTGTACAAGCCATATAATATAAGCAGAACTAAGTAAAGAAAGATGTGACAGAAAAACATAAAAGCAATACACATGCTTTTCATAAACACATACAAGCTAACAACTTTGATATAAAATAAGTTATAACTACTATTGATGAACCATACCATTTGGAAATAAGGTGTAGCTCTGTCTGCTTAGCAACTATCAATCCTTTTTCCTGGTTTCTGTATACATGCCACACAGGCAATTGTAATAATGTACCTTAAAATTCCATACCCCACATTTGGTATTTGATAGGACAAGGGGTAATATCTTTAAACCGAAGGAGGGTAGGGTTAGGTTAGATATTAGGAAGAAATTCTTTGCTGAGAGGGTGGTGTGGTGAGACACTGACCCAGGCTGCTCAGAGAAGTCTTCCAGGCTGGG
Organism: Scytalopus superciliaris; assembly: GCA_013400415.1. Classification (NCBI taxonomy): domain Eukaryota; kingdom Metazoa; phylum Chordata; class Aves; order Passeriformes; family Rhinocryptidae; genus Scytalopus; species Scytalopus superciliaris. The sequence continues at coordinate 1,048,974 of VXBX01006519.1, read as the reverse complement.
TTGGATAGGACTTTGAGCAACGTGGTCTAGTGGAAGATGTTCCTATTCATGGAAGAGGGATTGGAACTAGATGATCTTTAAGGTCCCTTCCAACCCAAAGTATTCTATGATATTCAACCTATTTAGGATGTGCTTTAAGAATAATCATTTTTATTCTCAGATTTTTTTTCACATAATTTATTACATACCCTAAGTATGGAGAATGTGCCAAGTTTGGGGGGTTTTTTGTTTCCAAATAGGAAAATACTTTTGGCTTGTTTGAGCATTGGCTTGTGATCTGTCTGAATTTTCCTCCTTCTCTAAAATGGATTTTCAATTTACATTACATCATAGTGCCTGAAGAGTTTCGTGTTACAATTATTATATGCATGAAATCCAAATAATTAAAAATATTATCAAAACAGTATTCTTCAGGAGACAGAATTACAGCTACATCAAGCCCAGTATGCTGACTTTGATAATGCTCAATAATGCATACCTAAGGAAGAGCTCAAAAGCAGAGAAAACGTTGACAAAACCTAGGTGGTTCCTCCTTTCAGCATTTCATGACCTCTGGTACAGAAACTTTGGAGCTAAGGGTGATTTATTTGTTTGTAGACGTTAACGTCCAAACTGATAGCCAAGTGGACTTTATCCCACATAACTCCAGCTTGCAGCTTATCATATGGATTCCAGTAGCCATCTCCTAAATTAATTTACTTGGAAAATTGTCTAGATGCAAATGCTAAGAATTTTGCATGGATTGTTTCATTAGGATTCCAGTTTCAAAGCTAATACATTTAAAAGTAACTAAACTATCTTTATATTAGAATGCAATCTACAAATAAAGGCATTCCTTTAATTCTAATTCCATAAATATATTTCCTCTTGAGACAAGCATCTTACAAGAGTGTTCCAAATAAAATTAATAAACTATTTCCAGCAATATCTTCTCCCAAAGAAGGGTCAGTCTACATTGTATATGCAGTGAAAGAAGACAAGACAAATTAAAAGCACCCAGCAGCTTGCATTAACATGCTCCGAGTCTAAATGTACAATTAAAATAGAGCATTCACATTTGCAAAAACTGAACTCTGAGAAGCTGCTATGATTTCCAGTCAGACTGATGGAGCAGTAGAAGATTGCTATTATAAAAAAAAAAGCTACTACTACTAAAACATTTGAAGAGATGATGGTAGCTAATGACTTTCAAACTCTATTCTCTACTGACAGATTTCCCTAATGGAAATTTCTTCTCTATAATACTTGTCTTTGTAATTTAACTGACTTTGGCATAGAAAGTTTGGTATACAAGGCTAATTTTGAATCTATTAAGCACTTCAAACTGCAGATACATGAGATATACAATCACTGTGTGCATGGGAAAATTGTTAGGAATAATGCAAGTTCACTGGAGCATGAAAATATAAGACTGGAAAGAAGTGAGACTTTCTTGCTTGACATCAAAGATATAGTTTGCCAGAAGGCATGTAAAAGAATATGAAACCATATACAAAAATAAGCAAATCCATGTCCTTTGCATCAAACAATAAACATGCTTTCCTCTCCCTCTGCTCTTCAGTAAAAAGTGTAAAACCCAAGCATTCTGAGTAGATCCAGCTTCAGTTTGGAAAATATTACACAATATTTTCCACTCCTTTTGAAGAAGGAAAATATTGCAATCAGTACTTGGTTTCAAATTCTAGGCCAAAAAAAAGTGTGTACATATATATAATATATATGCATTCATTTCATGGTTGATCACATAAAACAAACTGTTCTCAATTAAAGAGAGTTATTTCAAGACTGCATAAATTTAACATAATAAAAGACAGTCCTAAATGAGTATCTTATAGTTCAAAGGATAGAATGATCTGTATGAGGCTTTTCCATGGTTACTAAGTATACAAAAGAAAATATGTGAAACAAAGTGCCTATAGGCAGGCATTTTTTAGGATATAATCTGTGTGTATTAAAAAGAGCTAAGAATATTAACAAAAATGCATCTAACTTCAGTGACCTTGGGTTCACAAGCTCTGCAGAAGTCAAGCATCTCAATGGCTTTCTTAAAAAAAACCGGGAATAGAGAGGATATCATTCATATAGATGAGTTATTCTGTACCTGATAGACATGTATTTCTGGTGGACAAACACTTTCTAGCCTTTACAGCAACTATCAGCTTCAGTGAAAAAGTCAAAGTTTTCCCAGTTTTCAGTTTTATTATAAGGGCTTTCATTATAGCACATTAATAACAAATTTTTGGGGGAACCTTTTTGTTCTGAGTCTGTATCTTTCTCAGCATAAAGGACTGGCCATTTATAGCAAGGGCTCAACATTACTGCATTGTGATGGAATCTCTTACCTGCACTGAACACTTGTCCTTTTCGTAAAGTTGGATGTTTTCAATTAGAGATTGAAACTTTTCCTGAAAAAAGCCTCAATATCACCTATAAAATAAAAATTAGAATTAATTCATTAGAACTTTTTGTAATAAATTAGAATACATTTGTGGCTTCTTTGAAACAACTTATGAATGTTGTAAGTAACTTGACTGCTGGGATATTTATTGCATGAATACGTAGACTTAATAGTAGGTATAAGACAAGCCCAGTAACCAAGAAAGACAAGAGATAAGCCTCTCCAAAGTAAATAACTAAAGATTAGCAATGAACACTCTACAAATTGGTATGATTATTAATAAGATGGATAGACAGGCTTTCTTTAAATGTTTTGGTTTTGCAGTTATTCTAGACAAGGCTCTGTTTTAATAAGANACATGAGATATACAATCACTGTGTGCATGGGAAAATTGTTAGGAATAATGCAAGTTCACTGGAGCATGAAAATATAAGACTGGAAAGAAGTGAGACTTTCTTGCTTGACATCAAAGATATAGTTTGCCAGAAGGCATGTAAAAGAATATGAAACCATATACAAAAATAAGCAAATCCATGTCCTTTGCATCAAACAATAAACATGCTTTCCTCTCCCTCTGCTCTTCAGTAAAAAGTGTAAAACCCAAGCATTCTGAGTAGATCCAGCTTCAGTTTGGAAAATATTACACAATATTTTCCACTCCTTTTGAAGAAGGAAAATATTGCAATCAGTACTTGGTTTCAAATTCTAGGCCAAAAAAAAGTGTGTACATATATATAATATATATGCATTCATTTCATGGTTGATCACATAAAACAAACTGTTCTCAATTAAAGAGAGTTATTTCAAGACTGCATAAATTTAACATAATAAAAGACAGTCCTAAATGAGTATCTTATAGTTCAAAGGATAGAATGATCTGTATGAGGCTTTTCCATGGTTACTAAGTATACAAAAGAAAATATGTGAAACAAAGTGCCTATAGGCAGGCATTTTTTAGGATATAATCTGTGTGTATTAAAAAGAGCTAAGAATATTAACAAAAATGCATCTAACTTCAGTGACCTTGGGTTCACAAGCTCTGCAGAAGTCAAGCATCTCAATGGCTTTCTTAAAAAAAACCGGGAATAGAGAGGATATCATTCATATAGATGAGTTATTCTGTACCTGATAGACATGTATTTCTGGTGGACAAACACTTTCTAGCCTTTACAGCAACTATCAGCTTCAGTGAAAAAGTCAAAGTTTTCCCAGTTTTCAGTTTTATTATAAGGGCTTTCATTATAGCACATTAATAACAAATTTTTGGGGGAACCTTTTTGTTCTGAGTCTGTATCTTTCTCAGCATAAAGGACTGGCCATTTATAGCAAGGGCTCAACATTACTGCATTGTGATGGAATCTCTTACCTGCACTGAACACTTGTCCTTTTCGTAAAGTTGGATGTTTTCAATTAGAGATTGAAACTTTTCCTGAAAAAAGCCTCAATATCACCTATAAAATAAAAATTAGAATTAATTCATTAGAACTTTTTGTAATAAATTAGAATACATTTGTGGCTTCTTTGAAACAACTTATGAATGTTGTAAGTAACTTGACTGCTGGGATATTTATTGCATGAATACGTAGACTTAATAGTAGGTATAAGACAAGCCCAGTAACCAAGAAAGACAAGAGATAAGCCTCTCCAAAGTAAATAACTAAAGATTAGCAATGAACACTCTACAAATTGGTATGATTATTAATAAGATGGATAGACAGGCTTTCTTTAAATGTTTTGGTTTTGCAGTTATTCTAGACAAGGCTCTGTTTTAATAAGAGTATATGACTTCTGTATTAGTCACTTTTAAGAATCTCAAAGTTTACAAAACCAAAAGGAACAACCAGATCAATAGGGCCAAAGCAGATTATGCTGTAGCCCAAAGCTTCAACTATATAAGAGGATGCACTGTGAAGCTTCAACCTAGAGAGGTAAAAGCACAGACAAGTGATGACATGAGATGTCCAGTGTCACCTTCAACTGTGACAATAACATCCTTAACTCTGTAACTGAAGATAAATGGATGCTGCTGCTACTGAAGCAGAGGCTAGGAGTGGGGGTAAGGCTGCTCTCTTGGGGTGTGTGGGTGGAGTGAGAAGGCATTTACTTCTGCAGAGAAAGAGAGGCAAGGATTGTCTTAAGGGAGGCATGATTACTTTTACACGGTCTATCTGAAGTCAGAAAGTGTACATAAAAGGCTACGGTAAACACGGTTCTGGTCTGCCATGAAACACAAGATTAAGCACAGGATTAACACTCATTGTTTGTCAAAAGCAGTGAGACTCATATTTTTTCAGAAATCCCCTTCACGCCCTCTTTATATATCCATCAAAGGATAGCGCTCCAGGACTGCAGTAGGTTCATGTCCAACCCCAAATGATTTATAATTCCATTGTTTTGGTACTTGCTATCCAAAAGTAATTATTTTGTCTTATGTATAAACCAAACCAGTATTTCACGCCTGTCCACTGTCTTCAATCACATAGTTTCCTAAAGAAAAATACTGTCACGCAGTGGAACAGTTTAAGCAATTTATGATCTAAAAACTTAGGAAAATAATGTCATGCATCTCACAACAACTCAGTACCCCCAAAACCAAAAGCTTTGGTGGGAAGACATTGTAAGGCTACATTGTGGATACATGTTCCTGTGCTGGTTTTGGCTGGGGTAGAGCTACTTTTCTTCACAGTGGCTGGTATGGGGCTGTGTTTTGGATTTGTGCTGAACACTGTGATGATAATAGAGATGTTTCTGTTATTGCTGTGCAGAGTTTATGCAGAGCCAAGGCCTTTTTTGCTTCTCACACTGCCATGCTGGCAAGGAAGTTGGGGCTGCATGGGAAGCTGGGAGGAGACACAGGTGGGANAATTTAACATAATAAAAGACAGTCCTAAATGAGTATCTTATAGTTCAAAGGATAGAATGATCCGTATATGAAGTGGAAGGAAGAAGGAAGGAGGAGGGACATTTGGAGTGGTCTGTCTTCATGAGTAACTGGTACATGTGATGGGGCCCTGGTCTCCTGGAAATGGCTGAACACCTGCCTGCCCATGGGAAGCAGTGGATTAATTTCTTGGTTTATTTTGTTTATGTGTATGGCTCTTGCTTTCCCTATTAAACTGCCTTAATCTCAACCCATGAGTTTTCTGGCTTTCACCCTTCCTATTCTCTCCCTGCTCCTGCTGCTGGGGGAGTGAGTGAGAGGTGGTGTGGGGCTTGGCTGGAGATAAAGCATGACAGTTACTCAGAAAACAAGCAATTTAGTCAAAGTCACACACTACTTCTCTGCTTATTACAAGTAATTCTAAGAATCCGTGGGGTTTCCATCATTTGACTTCCAATTTGAAGATGCACCTCACTAGAGTTGCAGGAAGGCAACACAGTCCAATGGGAAGCAAATAATTTACAACAGCGTTTCTGTAATGACATGGTGGGTTTGGTGGAACAAAATCGGGTTGAACAGGAATATGTTCTTTTGAAAATGGAGAGAGATGTGATATTGTTGTAAATCTTTATTAAATCCCAGAAAATGCTGGGAGGTGCGGGCTTTGAAGTACCTAAGCATTAATGGAGTTATTTACAACATCAATAATCTGCAATGTTCCCCACCAATACATTAACAAGCAGTCACAACAGAAAAGTAAGTTTGAATGTGATATTTTGTAAGGAAGAGGATGCCAAACCTTAGTCTTAGCCAGACTTAATAAATGTTGCCAAAGAAAAATTGCTCAGTGGGACATTTTTTTGCACAAAAGTCCAACACTTCAGAGAAAATGCAAATCCTGATGAATTTACAAAAGGAGTGTAAAATGCCTTCTGACCAACTGGGCTTTGATAACCTCTTGAAAAACTGCCACAGCAAACACTTTATATAAGAAAAGAGGTGTATTGGAACTGAGTGTTCCAACATTTATATAACCTAGGTTTCCCCTAGAAGCACTCTAAGAAAAATGAAAGAAATGAGGCCATGGATGGATTACTGAATGAACTGCAAGTGCCTGGAGGATAACCTCCATCTACAGCAGGTTATCTACAGCAAATATTTTACAACATATTTTGAGGTGGGGAGAGCTAATGCTTCACATTCTAGGTTGCCTATCAAATAGGGGCAGATGCAACTAAAGAATGGAGGAGACAAAATGTAACAATTCTTCACTCTCTTTTGTAACTAAATCATTGTGGGTCATCTGGGGAAACTAGCAAATGGCAAAGTCAAAGCAACGAAATGGAGGTCTTTATTCAAGGACTGTGTTGTTAAACCAAACAAAACCACAGACTGTCATGACACTACACAGCTGCTCATGACTGGATGCTAAGCTAGAGACACCCTAGTTTGTATCCTGTATCTAATTAAATCAGTACATGGTGAAATATTTAATAAAATCAGTAATGAAAAGATAGAATTGCTTGAGTACCTGTTACCTGTTAGCTCTAGTTCCAAGTCATACAGTTTACAGCACCAGTGTTAATTATGTTAAAATAAGTTAAAAATCCCCATTTTTTTCAGATGCATTGAAAATTTGAAATCTACTAGTAGAGCTTTTACTACCTGATTTTTCACCGTAGTATTTTACATCAAGGCCGTGTTCATGCAATCATGTTTATCTACTGCTTTTATAATCAATTTTAATTTATTTTTGTTCTTTAAAACGAAGGACAGTCTTTCAAATCTTTCATCAAAACATTTTGCTGTTCCTTTTAAAGGAGTTTTTAGTTGTAATGCAGCTTATACTAAATCATATTGTATTACATTATATAATACTATCTTACACTATGTTAAAAGGTGCCTTCCAGTCACCTGATACAGTCTTTGAAACTAATGGGAGTTTTTTGTATTTTTTCTGAGAAGCTCCAAGTTCCTTTCAAACTCCAGGAGATACACCGAGTCTGAAATATATTTCCCTTAATTTATTCATTTGTTTCAGGATTTTCTCTTCTGTTATCTCAATTCATGGGAGAGTCTTATCTTTTTAAATTTAAAAGAGTAGGTTCAAAATCAGTAATCATACTACTTTTCTCCATACAAAGGGAAAAGGGAAAAAGGAACCTCTGCAATATTGCTCATTTCATTAAATCTCTTTTTGGTCTGTGATAATTGAACAGATGTAATTTTTAAATTTTAAAATACGTCAATAGAAGACAAGTTGCCGAAATTAACTTACTAGCTTTCATTTATGCTTTTCGAAAATATCTTTCCCTTTCATTTTATGTGGTACTTCTTTTCACTTACTTCTTTTTCCATGGGCTCTCTTTAAGAATTACAATGCATAGCTTCATAGCTTTTTTGCTCACGTTTATGCTTCCTTCTTTGGGAGTGGAAAGCAGACACATAACTTCTGCAACTATCAGAATGTACTCATGGTCTCCATAACGAGTTAAAACATTTCATTATCACTATCTTTCAGATCACCTCAATTAGCTTCTCCTTTCTAAAGCTCCCTTCTCCAAAGCTTACAGTAAATTTTCAAAATAGTGAGAATTCAAGTGAGTCTTCTGAAAAGGACTTTTGAGTTCAAAGAGACTGCAGTCAGGATAACTCAGGTTTAATGACAGCACTATGTCAACAGTCCTCAGGGTTTCTTCTACCAAATTTGAAAAAAAAATCAAATTATTGTGAGGATTAGGATCCAAAAGTCAATTCTTTCTATTAGCCAGAAATTCCATCTCTGCCTAGCTTAAGCAGCTTCAGCAGATCAGAAAGTGAAATAAACCCCTATGTGTTTTAATGGATAGTACTTTCTTTCCCCTCTGGGCAGTGCTCATTCATTTTCCTTTTCCTCATCAGAAACTGAGTAACATAAAAAGTATTTTTATTTTTTTCTCTTTCGTAACCATGTGGACTTTCAAAAAGTAAACTTTTGAAAGTGTACAGTAACTGAAGAAAAAAAAAATAAACTAGTGAAGAAACTAACTGAAACAGGACCCTGGAATCAGTAACACATCTTCACTTACACGCACTCTTTCAAGAAACGATCCATTTCCTGACAGAGTTGTACCACTTCCGTTAAGACAATTATTAGGCTTGGATGTTTTGCATAACTTCTCCTTTCATGGTAAAACATTAAGTGGTTTTAGAGAGATAAAACCGTTGGCTAGAGCAGTTTCATACAAAAATGCTTTAAACAGCAAATTTACCTACCCAGTCTACTTTACTGAGAGTTATCCAGCACAAAATGTNAAAGATAAAAATCACAGACAATATATGTAAACTAGGAACTAGAACTAACAGTGTACTGAAACCTCACACTAAAGCTGCTTCATGTCATGTCTGTTAGTGAATCCTTCCCTAAACTCTTTTGCGATTTTGATCCTCTTTTTTCCCCCTGCCGTGCGAATGTTCTCCATGGAGTGATTAAGAAGAACATTTTGTATCATCTGGCTTTCCAACATTTGTCCTTTGAAAATAACACCTATTTCGGTAACAATTCAATGACCATAATAAAGCACCAGATGCCTCCAACTTGAGCTCCATAGAAACTACAATTTTCATATGCAGCTCCACTTCAGAAAGAAAGTAAATCAAATACCTCAAAACTGTAAAACAGTGACACCCTGGAAGTATATATGCTACAGCACTCACTTTCTTCTTCTTTTTCTCTCTCATTTCCTCTCAGAAGTCTGTGCACTGAGCATTTCAGTTTCACCTCAGCCCTCAAACCAGCTTAGAACACCACCTCTTTTAGAACCAAAAGAAAATGTTATGACACTTTCTCTTAAATGAAGTCAATAATATCTTTCCATGTGGGTATCTCCCAGCATTTTTTTTCCTCCCTCTTTTCACAATTAGGAATGGCAAGTAAATACACGTATTTCTGAACAGTTGTGTTGTGGGGTAGAGAAGGGACATCTATCTTTAGAACGGTGTTGCTCCATATTTCCAAACACACAGCAGGCACTCAGCCCAAACACCGAACTGCTCTTCGACTGACCTGTCAGGTTGCTCTTACTGTGCTCCCATCATGAAGAGGAATTCGAAAATGCAACTCAAAAAAACAAAAAAAAAAATTTACACTATGGAGCAAGAGGGGCTCTGCACCACCCCATAGCTTTTAATTGTTTTAACATCAAATATTTTTCCTTTTAATATCAGAGGGGTAATTTATTGAATGCACATGATATAAATAGTAGTTTTTTGTTCAGTGTCACAGCACATGCATAAATGTATTTAAACTGCAAATAGCATTTTCAGTCAGTTAAATTGCACTCCAAGCTGCACTTCTAAAAGCACCGTTTACATACCAAGGGTGTTTTCACTCCTCCAAACTATAAAGAAATCTCTTACAGACCAGTCTGTACTCCCTGTGGGTCCACAGCTCAACATTGCTCCTGTATTTTCACATGCTGCTTGGGCTGCAGGCTCATGCCAAATTTCCTCCCTCATATGACTCTGTGACTGCCTGTGTTAGTGATTTAAATGGGACAAAGGCACAATCTGAGCACTGTCACATGACTATCCATACTTCCAACTGCTGGCGTGATTTCAGGAATGTTTGGGTCCCTGATTAGTATTCTTCTATGCAGTATCTTCATACAAGCTGGAGTCTAGCATAGCTCAGTAATGGCATGCAATCTGTACAAATCCAGGAGGCAGTGTGGGAAAAGCCACCGTTTTGAAGGGAAAGAAATTAGCTGCACAGTGCTACATCATGCCACTTCCCTGACAGCTGCAGAATGAGTCCTAATTGGTTTTATTTTCTGATACAGATGTAGCCTGTATATTTCCAACTACCTGCAATTCCTATCTACTCTTAATGCTGACAGAACTCTGTCCTTTTACAGCCACCCACAAAGCCATGTGACACTGTGTCCAAGACAAATGTGATGGAGGTAATGTAACCAGTCCACTATGCCTGGACTATTCCACTCGAGGTAGATCCACTCTTAAGTCAAGCACATGGCCAAGTTTAACCCTCCACTGCTCCCAAAAGTTCAGCTGAAAGGAAAACTTGAGCACAGTACTCATGGACTACTGACAGGTGGTTTAGGATTTCAGTGCAAGTATAGCTTTTTTGTCTTCAAAGGGTGGAATTCTTTCCAAGCATGCAGTAGGGCTGCTGTGCTGTTTCTGGATATGACACAAAAATCCCCCCCGACAAATATTCTAACACTGGAGAAACCGTTATGTAAAAAACCCTTTTTTTTTTAACGGAACGACCGCGTTGGAGGTAAATTAGGGGGTCTCTCAGTGATAACAAACAACTTTCAGTTCATGCAATGGTACTTTCCAAGCCTAGTTACCTTATGGCAATCCCCTCATTTTTTAAAGCTGTTTTAGCTGAAATTTAAAACAAGAAAAGACAAGGTTTCAGTCTGAGGCAAATAAGCAGATACAGTCTTTCAAGCACTGAACATCTGAAAACAAGACTATTAACAACTGCAGGATTCAATGCCAGCTACACTCACACTGAGCACTAGTAAGGAACAGAGTGGAGTCAGATTTCAGTTTCTCTCTTCTGAGGCTGCCAGGGACAGTTAGTCCAAGTGCAGGCTAGTAGAGCCACTGGATGAAATATAGCACTAGGCTCTTTAACGTGTTATCTGCGACACAGAATAATCAGAAGTGGATGTTACATCCTGTAAAGAAAATCTGACACTATCCAGTAGTTGTACAAAGGCACCATTAGTTACAAAGATGCAAAAAAAGGTAACAATTTTGATCGGTTTAGTATTTTCATTATTTTCCCTTTCATATTTTAATAATATACTGATTTAACATTTACTACATAGTGAGGCTTCTAAGTTAAGTGACAAAAGTTAGGGAATCAATTACTTTTGAGTTTGAAAACATCTCCTGAGATCAGAATTTCTGTATTTATAGGCTTGATATAATATTGTTGAAAGGCAGTAACTGGGTGGACCTTTTCAGTCAAGTTATGTGTGTACCATATGCTGCATGGGGATACCTCAACAGAACAGCTGCAGTGCTTGGTGGAAAACAACTTCAAAAGTTTTACCTGAAATACTATGAAGCCCTTAGATAGCATTTTTAATTTCTGGGAAGAAAACCAATCCCAAAACTGCCCTAAACCCGATGTTTGGTATTTAAACAATTCTGAAGAAGAAAGCTCTTACCAACTTCAAATACCCCAAGACAATCTCTCCACAGGAACCTGCAGAAATGTGTGTATGTACGCATGCACAAACGCACAAATATATAATCCTGCGATGTGCATAAAGGATTCACGCACGACATTTTATTTCACTGATCTCTGATGTACCCGAGTTAAACCCTGTGTGAGCACTGCTGGTGTACGAGACACGGCACTGCCGCTGAGCAGCGTGTAAGGACAGCAGCAATGCCACTCCAGAGCAACAAGTCAGAGATCACTGTAAATACGGAAGGGAGAGAAAAGCGTTGTGTGTCTCAGTGAAGCGCGGGCAGGTTTCGGCGGCTCGCCCCCCAAGGCTGAAGCGGGAGCGGGGTGCGACTGACGCCCCGAGCGGGCAGCGCGGCGGGGGCCGGGCCCGCTCGGCCTGGGCCCGGGAACGGGCCCACCGGCACCGCCCCGCTGGCGGGACCGATCCGGCCCCGACACTGCCCAGCCACCACCCAGGCGTGTTGAACCTGCGGCACAGGCGGCCCCCTCAGCCCCGCCAGGCCGCGGCTCGGCTCGCCGCCCGCTCCCCCGCCCCAGGGCCCGGGCGAAGGTGACGCCAGGCCCCGCCACCCCC
>VXBX01006519.1:949917-1036187 GCA_013400415.1 Scytalopus superciliaris | reverse complement strand
CGGTAAGATGGGCGCGGGGGGCCTGCTTCTGTCTCTGGAGAAAAGTGTGGCGCTCGGACTCCTGCTGGGTGCCTGGCTCCCCTGTCCCACTTCCCGGGGGTATTTTACGCTTTTGAAGGAGATAAGGTTTAGCCATACTCTCTTTAAAGCATTTATTAAAATGGTATATTTAACTTCTGTGGCAGTGTTGGCTGGGCTGTTTGTTCCAGTCCTAAGTGATGTCGTTTTATGTGACAGCTTTTCCCTGACCTCGGTGAAATGCCGGAATTGTAGGGAGGGGAATGTGCCAACACGTAACCACAGAGTTATCTGGCTTTTCAGTCTGTAAATCTTGTAGCTCCGAAGTTACTTGACGACCCTCTGGAGAAGTAGTTCAACACGCGAAATATATATGACCTTTCAAGATAGAACAGAAATGTTTTGTTGTAGGTTGTTGTGCTGGGAAAGAGCTTTATTTATATTTAATAGGGGCTCTCTGCTTCTCAGAAGTTTCCAGGCAACTTGAACGCTGCAGTAAATCTAGATTTTACTGTTAATTTAGAAGTGCGTGTGAAACATAATCAGTGTGTGTTCTCTGTATTTATTAACAATGGAAGTGCTGTTAACCCCTGTCCTTCATTCCTTTTCTGTCATCATATTTTTCTCCATGATGAAGTAAGATGCTGTTCATCGCGAAAGTTTGAGAGCGCCACCCCAGAGGGTTAATGTAGTTGACATTCTCGAATGGGCAGATGTGGAAGGCAGGCGGTAGCGTTGGGTCCCCTCGGTCGACAGGAGTCTCCTGCCCTCCCTGTCCCCTGGCCCTGGGGCTCGGGAGAGCTGACCCAGAGGAACCCAGCTATCACTGCGGCTTGGGGAAAAAAAAAAAAACCACAAAAAAAAGGCGGTCTTCCTGATAGCTACGCAGAAACCCGAGGGACTGTAGTTTCCTTCTTTCAAGAAGAAGCAAAAGAGCTGGTGGAAAACATAGTTGTCTCGGTGGGTGTTGCTAGGTTTAAGTGTGCAGGAGGAAAAGGGATAAGGGGAAAGAAAGTGGGACACATCTATTCAATATATCTACCTAGGTACGTCTAGATTTCTTTTATAAAAGTTGAGAACACATATCCTTGAGGGATAGTTATTTAGAAATAGTTTGAGGAATAAACATTTCTATAAACTGGACTTTGATCCTGATCTTAAAGCTTTATAGATCCATAAAGTACCAATACTCAATTTTATTTTAAAAACTCTCAACCTTGTTTGTCTTTTTAAGCATCTGAAATTCAGTTTAGGAATCAACTGCTTCTTGCCTTCCTCCTCCCCCCCGCCCCTCTTGTTCTCTTGTTATTAAGTGTTTAGAAAACTCTGCTTTCTGAAAAGTGCTTTCTAGCAATGACTTATCTATTTCTGGAGCACTGGGGTGGAGGAGGGAGCTGCTCTGTCATGTACTCCTGGGAGACTCCTACTCCTAAAGGTGTCAATAGTGTCATTCCTATGCAAGATGTATGAAGATACTGTTTCAGAACTTGTCTCTATACGAGGCAAAGAGAAATGATAATTTGAGGAGAAAAGTTGCAGTCAGCTTCTGTTGATACAGAAATATATAAATCTCTAGGATACTTTGGGTAGTTAAGGGTCCGTTTGTACTGGGTCTGGTTGTGCGAATGCCTAGATGCTGGCTAGGGTCAACCCACCACAGCTTAAAACGTGCAGCATGGTTATTTAATTTTGCTTCCTTTTGGGAAAGAGGGTCAGAGGACATGCAAGAACTGGAATTTGGAGTCAGTGGATCTTTGTCACTCTTAAATGCTGTCGTTGTGTATCATGAATATCCTTTAACGTGCAATTTGTTTAGATTCTAATGTTCTCCTTATCTCTGGTCTTTCTTTGATGGTGCTATCTCTGTGACTAATGAATAATTCAGGATTACATATAGAAAGTCGCTGCCAGTCAGCAGATCAAAAAGAGGTTGGTCCCTCCACAGTACTTTGAAAGAAGGTATTATTATGGTAGAAATAGTGGCTTCTTTGAGAAGGGAGAGTCTTATTTTCATACTGTGAAAGTTGCTGCTTGAACCCCACGATAACAAACTCACTAATTCAAATCAACTAGTATTTTGCATTTGCAATTACTTGGCCTTGGGATTGCTCTGAAGATATTAAATGAGTTAGGGACGGGCACTGATTATGGTCAATTGAGTTAAGTGAACGTACTGATTGTTAACACTATCATAGCATGGTTTGACTTCTTTTAAACTTTGACTTTGAAATTACAGTGCTGGCTTTGATATGTAGGGTCAAGTTTAATTTTAGCTTTATATGTCATAGTCTTAGAGCCTTGAAACTCATCTGTTGCATGACCAAAAAGTAATTGCTGAAAAAAAATCACTTGATAGGCATGTAGATTGGGCCTGTGATAGGGAAGGAGCTGTGGTGCATAACACTTGAGTGCATCTGGGATGCCATGTGATGTGCTGTATTACAGATACTAAACACTGCTCTGTGCATGTGTGTATATATATATTTGTATTATTTTCATAATAAAAAGAATTGGAATGCCCCTCTGCTGTTGGGGAAACTGAGAATGTGTGTGTTTCAATGGTTGTTCCTTCGGTTGGGTATTTTGCAGTGACTTTTAGGACATACTTAATTTAATAATGGTTGCCTCCCAGTATATTTAGCAAGTTTTTTTGTTACTGACACCAAACCATTTCTATCTGCATAGAAACCTCACAATTTAGCCGCTTCAGAATAGTCATCATCTTTCTTTTCTCACTTTGGGAAGGAAAACGAGTTTTTAAGGAAAGTGAAATCACCATCTCTTTTCAGGAAGTAGAAGCAAAAATATGCCAAAGTTCAAATAGTAGGAAGTGGTGACTGCCTCTGATTCTCACTGAATCTCTCCAGTAAAAATAATAAGAAAATGAACTTTTCTCTAGCATCTCTTTCTGGAATCTTGTAAAGGGAAGAGCTAGCCTTTTTGAAGGCTAGCCTTCAGAGTCAATACAACTTCTAATCTTTTTGTAGACCTAAGAAATTACATATTATATACAGTGAAAAAGGAACAGTGTTGCACATTAGTATTTCTGTTTTCTGGTAATGGTGTGGAACTGAACAATGGCAACTGTAAAGTCTATGTGAGGAAAAATTTTAAAATTGCGTTTTCTGTAAGAGATTTTTTTTTACTTGTGTACTAATTCTTTATATTGTCTAGGGATTAGGAGATACTAATAGTTGAATATTTCAAAGCTTGGATTGCTTTTGCTTCTGTTTTTCTCGTTTGAGCACTAAAATTTATGTGTTCTTGGATTGCTGTGGGAAGTATAAACAGTATTTTAAATTCATGAATCATTTTAATACAACTTAAATCTCTGAATTTTACTCTTTACACAATCAATACTTTCTAAAAATGTTTTGTCACCTAGGAATTTAGTGTTATTTATCTTCTGGTATCTTTGATTATGAAAGGACCATTGATCTTTCATGTGTTGTGTATGTGGCTTTTAGTTTGGTTTAGTTTGTTTGTTTGTTTTCTTCCCTACAGGCATTGGAATCTAACAAATCTGGCTAAAATGGTCTGTACAAGCATCTGGTACCATTGATCATTTTGCTCTCACTGTTTCAGTGGTGTTCTGTGAAACGCCTGATATAAATGAGGATTAATAGTTGCAGTCTTCATCATCAGCCTGTTTATTAGCTTTGATCAAATGTATTCTAAATGTGGTGGTTTAAAAGTTCATGCTTGATTCCACAAAAGAATTAGAAGTCTTATATGCCATGTTAATGCATGTCTGGATTTTATTCAGAAGCCAGAATTGCTTAAACATATGAGAAGGTCTGGATATCTGAGAATGTGATTTGCCAATATCTTCTGCATGTAAATATTTCTGCTGGGTCTCCTTCATTCCATAATTTAGTATCTTATGATAAACATGCTCTCTGTCTCCTTCCCCCCATACAATCCTGATGATGAGGTGCAAGCTCTACTAAGACTTCTCAGCCTCTGACTCAGTCTGTAGATAGGCAGATGACCTGGTTTTTGAAGGACTGGCATTACACACAGTCAGTTTATTGGGTTTGTGCTTTGTTTTGGGATCTGTTGTGTTTCCTACTCTCATTTTTTGCTGACATCTGTAAATATTTTATGCTGGCTTGGACAGATGGTTATAAAAGCTTTACCTGGGAGAGGATAATTCTGAAGATAATTCTTAAGTTTCCCTCTTAATGTCTGCATAAATGAGTATGTAAATACCTTCCAGCAACACAGAAGTTATCAGTTGCTCTTTTTTTGTTGATAAATTGATCTATATTCTGTTACTCTTGGCACTTTGTCCAAAGTTTCTGTGGCTGAATAAAGAACATGTTTTTGTAAAGTATTGTACTGATTTCTGATGGTAGAGAAAACCGAAGTTGATTCATATCTTGCACTTAGATATAATTTTGTGTTTGAAAAGGTATACTCAATCCTTACATATCCAGTTGTTTCAACTCTGTTCAGCATTAGATATCTATAGCAATTTTATTCATTAGCATCTTGTCTGATTACATTTTGGTTTGTTTGATTCTTTTTTTTTTTTCCTGTTGTGTAATGTATAGTGTTACTGTACATTACACTTCTGGCTAACTGTGAAGGTGCTTCTGTGTTGAATCTTGGTGACCTCATAGTGATTCAGCTCACAGTAATGATAAACCTCATAGCAAAATCACGTCTGTAAGAGAAAAAGGCTTGCTACTGCTGTATCCAAGTAGATCTTAACATGGAGCATTTTCCAATTCAGACTATTGTGAGTCTGGATCATTAATCTCAGATGTCTGGACTTTTATATTTCAGTTTCCGATGTGCAAATGGTAACTTTGGTAGGTTAGTCTGCTACAATTACAGTCTGTTTTCATAATGGTAACGACAGTCCTCTGATGTTCCCCACAGCGTTTCATGCTTCTGAATTTCCACATACTGTATTCCACTTAGCTAGTACTTCAGAGGTCTCTGTCTGCTTTGGTTGTGTAAAGTTAGGCTTCCAGGCCTTCTAGAATGGGATCAGCAGCTTTCTGAGAGCTTGAATTTTTTTTTATTTTGGTTCAGATGGTCTTCCCCTTAAGCATCTAGTAGTCTAGACCATCAGTAGTTACCACCCCAGTTAATTGTGATCTTAGAGTTCAGAGTAATATGAATTGCATTTTCTTTTCTTTCACATGAGTTTAGAACTGTGTGTGTTTTATGTTTGTTCAGCATTCTTTGTTTTGTCTGAGAAAAATGTCCTTGAGACATTGGGTTTTAAATTCCATTTTAAGTTCGTAAGATAGCACCCTGACCTGATTAAATGGTGCTCTTCTTCAGTGATCTGAGAGTTACTCGGTGGCGATGGTCTGTCACATTTCAAGTACTGTAGAATGCTTTCACTTCCCTTCACAAATAGTCCTGAGTTGCTGTAACCAGTTACAATCAAAGTATAACTCTGTATAGCAGATAAACAGTACAGTGTCTTAGTTGCACTTTCTTCTGTGTCTAATAATTCATAGTTTTGTAGCTTCTATTGCAGAGTGTAATTTTTTTTCCCTTAGAAAGGAATGTGCTAGTTTTGCTTAATTTCAACGAGAAACACCCACTCTTCACTCTGGGTAAGGCATAAACTCAAGTTTGTGTTCATATAAGTTTCAAAATAACATCTGTTCTTTGTTGCTGTGACTTAAGTAGATCTGTTAGGTGAGTGGGGATGGGCCATTCTCTGAAGTAACAAGTGAAATCAAGTTCATATTGATACCAGACACTGGAACCAGTAAATAGTTTGGAATATTACAGAATATCATCTGTCTTGTTTTCCTTCTTGCTTTCTTGGTTCTTAAAATTGCCTGAGGTTCATTGTTCTGCTCAATTAAATAGCAGATTTGGTCTCGTGATACAGAGAATAGCAGAGACGAGGTGCAGCTTTCAGGCAAAGCTTGTTTTTAGAAGATTACTTGATCTAGTTCAATAGAGAAAGCTCTGGTTTTGTTTCCGCTTCAAACTCTGTTTCCAAAGGAGTCCAGAAACAGAGAACAGGGCACACTTTAACTTGAAAATAAACACTGTTGAAATATTATTTCTCAAGATTATAGAAGTGCAATTAAAAGCTAATAGAACCATTGCACAGTACCAGCGTGCACAGTTCTTAATTCCCTTTTGGCCTTCTCAAAGTTCAGGTATAGTACAGATGACAGGCATGTCTCTTACGTCACCTGGAGATCCTCCACGAAGCAGAAGTGTTATTGTGCTTCCCCGAGTTAAACAGACTGCCGTGCATCCAGGGCACTGTGAGTGACAGCACTGATCTCACTGCGCTTGTGTCCCTGCATATAGAGGCTTGTCTACGCACTGGTAGTATTTCTAGGTATTTGTTTTCTGCCTTCAGAGGTGATGGCTGTGACCACTACCTCTGTTTCCTCTTTGTTTTGATAGATGCTAGGATGTCTTGGCCTTTCCTTTCAGTATTTGTTCCTGAGTTGATCTCTTACCTTTGGCTACTGCTCTCAGCTTCATGCTCTCCTTCTTAACCCTGTTGGTGCAGTGCTGATCAGTGTGGACTGTAGTAGAATAGCAG
The DNA here is from genome assembly GCA_013400415.1 of Scytalopus superciliaris. Taxonomy (NCBI): domain Eukaryota; kingdom Metazoa; phylum Chordata; class Aves; order Passeriformes; family Rhinocryptidae; genus Scytalopus; species Scytalopus superciliaris. The sequence goes on along the minus strand of VXBX01006519.1, from coordinate 1,029,631 downwards.
TAAATGCAAGCTTTTTCTAATTGTGCACCTATGCAGTGAGCTTGTCTCCAAGAGAATGCACTAGCTTTTTTTTTTTTGTTTTCGTTATGTACAACCATCCTTTGTATTGCTGTGTCATGTGGAACTTCAGATTAGCTGTGGAGAAACTTTCATCCTGTTGACTTGGGCAGTACTTTTCTTCCTGTCCAGACTTAGTTCCCTTCCTTGGTGTACTTCAGTTGTCTGAACACAATTGAAGAAAAAAGAGCATGGAGAAGTAAATTTTCTGTTTCCAAAACTGCTTGCAAAACTATCTTGACCGATAAATTGTCTTTGTGCAGTTTGCACAGGCAGTTGTTGGGCCAGGTTCTGGTATCAGTTCTAGCATGGTGATGTCTGTGAGGTGCAAGAAGCCTTTCACTGTTCTGTCAGTTTCTGCTGTAGTGGTGGTCTTGTTGCAGTCCTCTAAAGCCTCTCAAACTTGGAACAGTCTTGTAATTGCAGAAAACATTTCTGGTGAAAGGTTCTCCAAAAGTAGTCATGTTCTTAGGAGTGACTGGGAAATAGAATAATTGATCTTTTGAGATTTGTGCTTCTTGAAAGCAAGTTGAAGGAAATGTCAGTATGACTACTTTAACCCTGGAGAAACTGCACTTCATCTCTGCTAGAATGTCAAAGTGCTGCACCTGGTTTCAGCAGGTGAAGACAAAGGAATCTTCTAGCAGTGTCATGAGACAGTGACACAGACAAGCTCTTGGGCTTGCTTTTCTTGGGTATGACTTGAGAGATGGACTGAGGCTGTTGGAGCAAGCCATTGCCATTATAGCTTTGAAGACTTATCTTTATTTTTTAATTAAGGATGATTTTACTTCTTGCTTTATAGGGAGTAGTTGTGAGACAGTTTGTCTCAAGTGTCCTATCATGTTCTATGTGTTATGCAGCACCTTTTAGCTGTCTTGTGGGATGGCTTTTTTCCCCAGTATTGTGCAAAAAGAATGAGGTGGGACTTACTTTACAGTTATCATATGCTTATTTGTGATGTAATTTTATCGTTTTGCTAGAAAATAGTATTACAATGGCCTTCAAGATTTCCTTTTTTTTTTTTTTTAGAATAAGGCCTTTAAGCATCCTAAATGGAAGTAAAAATGAGATTAAGGTGGATAGTGCAAAATGACAGTTCACATTGAAACAAGTACATAATAATTCAAACTAGATATCACTCAGCTTTTTATTGTGCAATCTCATGAAAGTGGGAGAGGTTTTGCTAACCTTATTGAATGTGAGTTTATGGTACAGTTTAGATTAATGGATTGAATTTAGGACTTAATCTCTTTTTAGGACTATAACCAGCAGTATGAATCTTCAGCATGTTACTGGGGATGCAGCATCTTTCTGGGTTCCTATTCAGTTCCAAGAATATGGCAGGATTAAGTGACTCTTTTGCTTTCTAGAAGGGTGTTTTATTGAAAAGCCTTCTGCTAACGCTCTTAATGTGAGATAGTAAAACCTTTCTGGAGTAGTCAGTTGTGGAGGATCCAAATTGCTGGATTTCTAAGTGAAAACTTTTTCCCCATTCTGAGTTCAGCACTTACTTAGCTGGTATCCAGACAAGTTCTTGTCCTGAATCTCCTCAGGGATGTCCACTGCTTCCTTAAAACTGTGGACACTCTAGTCCTGGTCTCTTTAGAATAGTTCCTGACTCCTGATGTGCCTGGCAGGAAAGACAGTGTTTTGAAACTGTGTATATTGAGTAACATTCTCAGTGCTTGTTAGAAGAGTAATACGTAATATTAAGTTGCTTGAAGAGAGTTTGTTTCCTGTGACACGACATACTCTAATTGTATAGACACTAACTCAGTCTAGGTTTGCCTTGCCTGCTGTAACTGCTTTCTTGGCACATGAATGCAGTTTCCTTACTGCTGCCTTAAGCAGTGATGTAGCACTAGGATGAGTATTTGTTCTATTTCCAGTGAAAAATAGTACAGCAAGCTTCAGTTCCACTCCTGTGGTGCATATTGACTCACTGGATTCTGGTACTGTCTTGCCTAGTACACGTTATTAAAATGGAATTGATCACAAAAGTAATGTTTCTCTAATAATAATTTGACTATTTGTGTGTGTGTGATTTTGTTTTTAAAGAGTATTAGGATAGCTTATGGATTCCTTCAGATTTGCAAAAATTGTCATTTCTACTTCTGTTCACACAAGAAAAAAAAAATCCTGAAAGCTCTTTTAGACTTTATGATCTCCCAGTGATTTCAGGTGGTCTCCTTGCACTTACTCCAAGTTTGATGAATCCCTCAAAAAGATAAATGATAAGAATTGAAAATAGTCTCATTTTAGATGAGATTTCATCAGTGTCTTGCATTGAGAGCAGTAATGTTGCCCTGACCCAACTAGGTGCATTTTGTTTGTACAGACTCCTAGGCTGTTGGAATAAGTCACAAATTTGGTTTTTAATTTATTTAGCTTTTGGATTTTTTTGTACTTGTTTATCCTTTGCAGAGAGATCTCTTACAAAAGCTTTGTGGTTTGGGGGGTTTTTGAGTTGTTGAGTTACTGCAGTTCTGTGAATGGGCATCAACTGTGCATTTTGGTACCAATTTAGGGAGCACATATCTTGATAAAGTTTCTTAGAAATGTCAAACCAAATGAGAATTTCTGTGAAATGAGTAAATTAATGTCAGCATCTCCTGTCCAAACTGAGGAGTTTTTCTCTTTACCAACCTTTAGACATACAGTTTGTCTGGAAGTTTCTACTGGAGACATTCTTTTAGTAGCCATGCCAGCTTGTGCAGCTTCTGCTGCTTGATGCTGCATCCTTCATTGTGCAGGCAAAACTGCTTATGCAGCTGCTTGTTAAAGTGGATCAGGGAACTGAACTTGGTTAGGAATAATCCAACTTAGTTACCTTTTTGTCTTACTGCTTTTAACCTGGATCATTTGAATGAATGATTTTGCTAAGTGGTCTGCATTCACATTGGTGCAAGTGGGAGGAATGAAAGATGGAAAAGATAGTAACTGCTTAAGGCTCTCTTGTAGCAGATTAGAAAAGTAAAACAGTAAACAACAACAACCCTCCACAGCTCCTTTTTTTAAACAGAACTCTTCACATCCCTGCTTAGAAAAATGCATGTTAGAAAAAAGAAAGGTACTCAAAGTGGTATGTATTTGTATAAACATAGAACCTTCTCCTTCCAAACTGCACAAGTGAAACAGCTTTATAGCAACTTAGACTTTTTCATACTTGTGAGTTATGTAGATTTAAGGTAATTTCCACTTGATAGTAGTGGAGAGTCTTTACTAATCCTGTGTTAAAGGCATAAACAGCTATGGGAGCTCTGTTTATGTCATCCCAAGCACTATATAATCCAAGAAAATGAGACAATTCAGGGTGCTGGGGCTAAGGGTTGACCTGATTGCTGTCTAAGTATGGGATTGGAGATTCCAGACAAGGTGGGGCTAGACCCTTTTCAGAGGTGCCCAGTGATATGATAAAAGGTGGTGTCTACACACTAGATGGGCTTCATTTGTTGTTCTGGGATTTTATACCTTTGGGTACACTGATGGCAGCAAGAAACTTGCTTTCCCTTGCTTTTCAAGTTGAATACAGTATGCAGTTGGGATGTCCTCTTAGTGCTGCTTATTTAATTCATCTGCTAACTTGTTTTTACTGAGACTAGTAACATGACAGAATGATGTTTCACTGTACAACATATCTGACATGACTTTTTTTTCCTTCAGCAAATTTGACAGGCCATGCAGAGAAAGTTGGCATTGAAAACTTTGAGCTCCTGAAAGTTCTTGGAACAGGGGGTAAGATGCACTCTTTTTAAGTTAAATGTTGGAAGCATTACTCTTTAAGGATGATTTTGTTTTCTAGCTGAGGTTTTGGTAATTGGAACATTCTTTAAGAAGATATCACTTTTTTTTCCTCACAAATATTGTGCAAAATTGGAGATCACATGTTACAGCACTTACAGCACTTTTGAAGATGCACGTCTTTAAAAAAAATGAAAGAATATTTGTGAAAATTTAATATAGTTTGTGAAAAATCTGATCTAAGTTAAGGTGCAATCTTGGTAATTTCAATAAGTTTTCAGACAATATTTGGGGAAAAAAACAGTAGTGTTAGTACGTTATTGAATAGGATGCTCCACTCTTTAACTGATCTGTTTTAGAGTTGGTGTTGGCTCCACAAGTCTCTTTCTGTCCTAGTCAAAATTTTTGAAATGAAGTGTTCATTGGTATGTTGCGGGTTTCAGCACAATGTTGGAGATTTGTAGGCTGTTGTAGGATTACTGACTGTAACCAACAAGAAACCTTTGTTTCCCCTTTGCTAAAGAGACTCAGACAGGCCTGTTTACAGATCAAAAGTAATGGCTTTTATTCTTTTTAGGATGTTTACGTGTTTTTTGTTTTATGAGGGTTTTTTTTGTGTGTGTGATCAGTATTAACATCAGAGATATTGTTGAGTAGATTGGGATAATCGTGTAGGTGGACGATCATCAAGGTCTGTAGAAGTTTTACATTAGTTACATTAAATGTTCAGGTGTTACCAGCCATTAATGGATAGCAGTGAGGCTGTAATTGCACAAGTTGCTACATTACTGAAAACAGCAGAGGGTTTTGATTTTCCATTTTAGCTGTCATATAGATGCCTTCATAAATGCATTAAGCTGTTAAATCACCTGTCTGTTTCTAAAGCAAATTTTTTAAAGTTTTGATTTAACATGCTTAAAAATTCAACCCTTGCTGTTAAATTTCAGTAGTTAGAGGTAGCAGCAAGGCAGCTTTAATATTTCTAGATAAATGTTGCACGTTCATAGGTAGAAGCAACTGTGTTTTTCTGAGTGAGGTTACCAAAAATGAAACTATGAATAATTATACATTTATGTGAGGATGTCTTTCTGTCCTGCTGTTGGAAACATTGGCTGGATTTGTAATTGTACGTATGTGTGTATGTATATGAAAACCTGTCCCATACCAGGATTTTGTCTTTTGTTACCTCTGCCATTAGTCTGAGATCACCCTAATGTTACAACTGTTGCATTTGGCATATAAAGTAAGTTTCGATGGTTTTAGAAGTGTCAGTCTTCAAACTAGTAGCCTTACCTTCTGCTGTCTCTAGGCAGTATTTCTGAAATACCCCTTTTGCTGCTGTTGAGCTGTTGTTCATCATTCATTGCTACTTTCCACACCCTCTCTTCTTCATGAACAGATCAGTCACATTTTTCTTGGCCTGGGATACTCTTAACCATAGCATCCATAGGCTCACAGTGCAAAGCTATCCTGTTCTCTCATGTTAAAAGGATAATTTTTGAGTGATCCCTTTCAGAAAAGTCTACTTAGTGAGTTGACAATGAGATTGGCAGTGTGTGTATGTGTGAAGTTAAAAAAAAAGAGCCGGCGAAGCATGCCTGTCTGACCTCATCCTGCAGTAGTAGTCTTGTTGCTCCAGAAATGTCTTTTGTCTTAGTAGACTTCAAACTATTGCAAGAACTGACAATTCCTGCAAACTTAAGTACTCCTTGGGTGTTCTGGAATGGCATTTGTAGAAAGAGTAGTTGTTGTGGTGCTTGATGGGCATTTCTTGTTTTTGATTGGTCTCCCCGCACACACCTTTTTTAATACGCAATTTTAATCATAATCTGAGGTTCTTGCTTCAGAAATCTAGACCATCAGGGCAGTTGAGAAGCTTTGTTCAATTGTGTAACAGTTGAGACCCGTGCACTATGTGTGTCAGAGGTTGCTGCTTGCTAATTACTAGACAGCATTAAAGACCAATGTCCTGATCAGAATGGACCTAATTCTTTTTGCTTTTGGGGAAGAGACCATCTACCAGTTGTCAGTGTTTGCAGTAACATGGAGTTGCTGAAAACAGGACTGGAATGGACTTGAAGAGGTCCTTTACTTGGTTGGCCCAAGACGCATTCAGTTACACCTGCATCATCCCTGACAGTGATTCAATCTTGAAAGCCTCCAGTAGTAGGGATTATGCAACCTTCCTAAGATGTTCTTGCTGAGAATGTTTAATTTTCTAACTTGGGGAACATTCCGGGCACTGCTATGAGCAAATAGACAAGAGTTATTTTTACCTGACAGTAAAAGCTTTATCCTGGTCTGAGCTTTTACATGTTACTGATAGTATTGTAATATAGCTAGTGCTAAAGAAAACTGTGATGCTGTTTTAAAATACTTCACTGTGGAGTTACACAGCATGCAGTGTTTTTCAAACTGATAATCTACAGTAATGCAAGGTAGAACATACTGAAACTTCAGTTGTAATAAGTGATGACTGTATTTGCTGTTTAAACTAATTGCAATATTTGTCTACTATGAAGCAACTGGAATAACCAAAGAAGATACTCAAAGCATGTTAAATTAAACAATACTTTGCTTAAGTATGTGTAATTGTCATAGTTTCTTATAGACTTGATGGTGGTTCTTTTCAGGTAAGAGCAGTGAAAGTTTATGTTTTAAAGCTTTATGTTTTAAAAATACAGGAATTTATTAGAAATAGTTTCCCTGTGTGCTGATGTTTCTTCTTTGGAAGCAGTTTTCTGTCGTAACATTTTTTTCATGTTACAGCTTAGCATAATTTCATACCTACTATTTTCTGTAATTTTAATTGTTTTCTTACATCCCTCTTTATGTCTGGTTCCTTCTTATACACACTCTCAGTTTGGAGGCATGCTTGTTATGTTTTGATTTTTGGTATTAAAATAGTATCACAGTATACATGTTCCTCTTTTGACCTGAGTTGCAGAAAAGACAGGGAAGCAAAAGTCTGAGTCCTTTTACATTGCATTAAGGGGATATTAATAAATAAACTTCCCTGTTGAAGAAATCACTACAGCAGTAAAACAAAACACGACAGTATGCCATTCTTAATAAAGCTTTTAATAAATGTACTTGTTGCTCTGGGAGCACATTATTACTTGCTTGACTTCTCTGGCTTGCCTGTGTTCTACTCGGTATACGCTTTTTGCAATTGTAGTCTGGTTTTGTTTTCATGGAAGCTGTCTTCTTCTTCTGTTACTGTATAGCCTTGCTAAGACAAAATTTTGAGATTTTCTGTCCACTGAATACATTTTTCCAGTTTGTCCCTCCTATGTAGTTAAAACTTTTCTCCCTGGGACATAGAAAACTAGTGTCCATTCTGTAGAAGAGGGCTAATTGCTTCCCAGAGCAGGAAGGGAACAGCAGGAGAAGGTGGCTGGGTTGAGTTATGCATGCCCACTTGGCTTATTTGCTTCATTCTTTGTAAACATGTTTTTAAAACAGTAAAGCACTGTAAGAGTGCTTTCTGGATCATACATTTTTCTAGCAGTAGATTATTCCTTTTTCTCTACTCAACTTTAGTAAATGCCATGTTCATTCACTCTTTCAACTGCACTTAAGAAGAGACAATACAGTGGTTTCTGAGCAGGTACACTAATAGTCCAGTTTCCCTCTTGACCTCCAGTTCACTAATGAAGACAAAAAATAATGAGAAACAAGAATCTAGCTACCATATATAAAAGAGAATTTTTTATACGGGATCTTTTGGAATTAAGTGCTTATATGGGAGGGATATTCTCCTTGTACATGGAAGATGCTTAGAATCTGAAGGATTTATTCCTATGAAGGGAACAAAATTAATGGGGTGAATGTCAGATTTAAATAGCCATCTCAAAAATGTTGTTATACAAGAACATATAATGAAGTTGCATCCAAGAGGTCAGAAAGTATTCTGATTAAATTAAGACTGTTAAATCAAAGTTAGTTCTTTCAACGCATATTGAAGAAAATACTAAATGCTGTCTTGTGAAAGGAGGAAAAAGAAAAAAGTGTGGATACTGTGCTTAGGAGTGTGAGCCGAAGTTAGTGAGCACCTAATAATAATTCCAAACTCTAATTAAGTATTTTACTTCATTTTCTACTGAGGACAGCTTGGATGTATCCTGAATGGTAGGTGGGATGGCTAAGTGGAGACAGGCCTTGGAAATAGGAATTTCTTTTTCTGTATGAAGGACAGGCTGAAAAGAGGGGACACAGGTTCAATGGAAGAGCCTGGACAAATTTGTCTTATTTATCCATCAGAGAATTCTAAGAGAATGTGGACATTAAATTGGAGGTAAGTAACAAAGATTCTTAACTGGAAATAATGACAGAGGTAGTTCCGTATAACTGGAGAAAATAACAAACACAGTCCCACATTTAAGAAATAAGAATATGATCCAGGCAGCTCTTGGTTAATTGTTCTGAATTCATCAAGCCTCAGCAGTATGCAGTACATTTAAAACAACTTCTGAAGAAAATTATTTACTTTCATTTTTGTAATAATTAAAAACTAATGGCATGCTTATCCAGTGGTAGGTTGTCTTGCATATGAGAGCTGCTTTCTAAAAACTTATTTACTTTAAAGAAAGCAAAAAAAAAAAAGTTAGGCATGTATTGCCTGCTATATTTATTCATTGTAATAACACCTTTTAGAAAAGGTAAAAAAGCAAAAAAGAAACAAAAGGAAAAGGCTGACATCCATATAAATCTGCAATTAATCATTACTCTTTTCTTTAAATTTAAATTTTTATTTTATTTCTCTTAATATACTGCAAGGTCAGTGTAACATAGTCTCAAGTCCGTAGTCTTTTCGTTTTTCTATAATTTAATGCATTTTTAATGAATTTTGGGGATGAATATTTGGCGACTCTGTGTGTTTCATTATGAGGGATATATTGCTGGCTAAATAGTTCTGCCTTGGCAGCAGATGAGTGCTTGAGATTTTGTGAGAATGAACATTAAAACGTTGCTCTTTGAGAAATTAAAAAAGCTTTTCAGTAATACAGTTACCAGGTAAGAGTATTGCAATTAGCGTATGTGCTCTCTCCTTGCTGCCGCTCAAATGAATTGCTTTTGCAGTGTTGTCTTCTAAGTAGATTTCTTGTGGTGATATCAGAGATTCTGGTGTTGAATATATCATGAGTCATTTGATTAAAATAGTGCTACTTAGGATTTATTCTCATCAAAAATGCTGAGAATCCTTATCATTCTGTCAGTCTTTTCAGATTTCTGAAGAAACAATTTGTACCGTGGTAAAGCTCTATGTTGCAAATTCTTTTATGATAACAATAGTAATGTTTCTAGAGATTTCCTTACAGCTATTACACTAACAAGATAATTTTCTCCTGTGCTATGTGTAAAGCTGCATTCTCTCTCTTAAGATGCATTATTGTATGTTTTTATAAAGTGTGATTAAAGATGCAGGTAGCCACATGTTAAAATTACGAGGCTTTTGTTTGTTTTAATTTAGCTTAACTTAATGTTCTCCAACATTTCTGATAAAACTACTGTTTCTGGGGAACCTAAGGAAGCTTGTGTTTAAAGCTCTAGATTGGGCTTTTCAGAGAGGCACAAGACAGTTCAGTTTCAGGCTCCAGCTGAAAACTGGTGAAAACTGGGGCCGCTGGGAAGCAGTTGAGAAATGCAAGCTAAGGCCATTCTCTACACTATTTTTGTTGTGTTAGTAAATGCTGAAGTGTTAGCTACATTTTTGGAGAAGTAACTTCTTACAAAGATGTAAATATTACTTTTGAAAGCAGTTTCCTTAAAACAACCGTCTCAGTAGTAGTGATCTATTTTTCAGATGCTAAAAATAAGTTAACATCCAATATTGAAAAACAGGTGAATAACATTGAAATAGTGCATATGCATAACAGTATTACTGTGGGTTACAGTATTATGGTCTGTACAGCCTTGATTCAGATCACCTGTCTCTGTACATCATGACAGGATTTGTGGCCTGTGCCTGTTTTGCTAAAGTAATCTTTTTACATATCTGTTTATCCATTTCTTGATGACCATCTGGTGACCACTGGGTCCAACTTAGGTGTATGCTCAAGGATCTCAGAACTGCAGAGTTGGAGAATGCAGTACAATACTGAAAATGTTGAAAGAAGCTGTCCTGTGCATCTCACATTTGTCTCCCAGAAGAGAAAGCTGTTTACACTTACCTATTCTGACTCTATTTGCCATTCTTGAGAGATATGTTGTGAAAACTTATCTAATGAAAGCTGTTATTGCAGATGAGTTCTGTAAAGAAGGCAAGCGTGGTTCCTTAGGGTGTGATGAGTCAGGTAAAGAACTTCTTAAAAAGAATTGTTCAGTATATGAGCAGTATCACTTTTGTATACTGAATGAAGTAGAACTTGGTTGTAGGAAAAAAGCCTGTCATTTGATAATTTAAAATTCTCTAGTACCTGTTCAGAAAAAAAAAAAAATCCAGAAAATAATCTTGAGTTATATGTGATTGCTTACTGGGAGCATAGTGTATGTTACAGCATTTTTGAAGACCAACTAAATTTGAGTGTCTCACATCAGGACAGTATGGTCTTGTCTAGTGTATTTTCAGGTTAGATATACTTAAGCATTCTCTTTGTGAAAGTAATATGAAGGTAATTTTTAAGTGTCGGACGAAACAACCAGCTGGTTCAGTTTTCTGTCTCACAATGGCTTAAGGAGAGGGATACAATGACGGTTTCCTTAGTGAACTTGTAGCAGCCTGCAGTGTGGGGTTTGCCTGAGCCAGAGATTCTCTTCAGTGTTCAGCAACACTTACTGACTATGCTTTCCTCTCCCTCAGGGATTTATATAATCTTTTTGAACTCATCTACATTTTTGACATCTGCAGGATCATGTAGCAGGAGTTCAGAGCTTAACTGCATATTTGTTTATGCTCTTAATGTTGATACCTAATAATTTAATTTGTTACCTTAGTTATTTTTATTCTAGAAATAATGAAAATTTGTTCTTTACCTTCATATAACTTTGGGGTTTTTTTAACTCTTTGTATAATCTTCTTAAATACTCTGCTTTTTCAGGCTAAATAAAAAGTGGTAGTATGTTTACTTCCCTTCATAATGAGAGGAATTCTTTTATCCTTTTCTTTATATTTCTAATGTTTTATACATTTTTTTTTCTGATGGGGAAGGGGAGCTGAGGACAAAAGAGATCAAAATAGTATGCATCATTCAAGATATGAGCACACAAAGATTTTGTACCACAGTGTAAGGGACTTCTGGGTTTGTGTTGAAGGTTTGGGGGATGATACACTTGTGCCATTTTTTCACTTCAGTACTTTCCTGGAAGTTCTCTTTGATTTTTTGGATTACTACTGGTGTTTTCTCATAGGGTGGTCTGTCATAAATCCAGGTATTTTTTTCTCTTCAATTTCAACACCATGTGCTATTTTGATGTGTGGTTTACACATTTATGTGTTTGAAATTTTATCTGCAATTTTTCAGGTTTTTCAGCTACTATTTTGGTACTGTGGTAGAGTTTTGAGGAGCCAGCTTTGATTTCTGTTGCAGTGGATAATTTACTAAACCAAGAAAACCATCTTCTTCATTGTTCACGTATGACTGAATCAGTCAGGATGAATTCTTGTGGAGACCTGCTTTCTCTGAAAAAGCTGAATATTTATTTTTAAACCTTTTAGCTTTTTGTCTGCTAACATTCATAGGATGACCTCACCTCTTTACATCCATGACTGTTTAGTGTTTTTACCACCTTCTTGTAGGAGAACTTGTTAAGTACCTTGGTCTAAGTAAGTCAACCACATCATTGTTCCTTCCTCCCGATTCCTTTGAGTGATAATAATTATTTACATCTACAAAAATAGCACTCATTCGTTCACATGGCATCCTGTTTGCTTATCTACTATAGAATCACAGAGTGGGTTCACTGCAACCACTGGAGGCCACCTAGTGTAACCCCCTGTTAAAGCAGGTTAACATAGAACGTGTTGCACAGGACTGTGTTTAAGTGGGTTTGGAATATCTCCAGAGGCAGAGAATCCACAACCTCTCTGGGCAGCCTCTTGGCAGTGTGCTGTCACCCGAGTTTTTCCTGTATTCATATGGAATTTCATGTTACTCATTTTGTGGGTGTTGCCTCTTATCGTGTCTCTGGGCACTGTCAAAGAGTGTGGCCCCATCCTCTTGAGACCCACCCTTAAGATATTTATTTGTATGCGTTGATAAGATCCCCTCTCGGTCTTCTCTGGTCTGAAGAGGCCCAGAGCTCTCAGCCTTTCCTTGTAAGAGGTGCTCCAGTCCCCTAATTGTCTTTGTAGCTCTCTGCTGAACCCTCTTCAGTAGTTCCTTGCCTTTACTGAATTGGGGAGCCCAGAACTAGACACGGCACTCACCATGCAGACTCACCATGGCAGAGGCACTGGATTATATATCCCTCAGCTTGCTGGTTACAGCAGCTCAGCCTTCAGCTCTATCAGCCACTCCTCCCATATTGTACCATCAGCAAACTTGCTGAGGGTATGCTGTCCCTACATCCATGTCTTTGATATGAACAAGGCTGGACCCAGTACTGGTCCCTGGGGAAGCCCATTCCCTACAGGCCTCCAGCTAGACTCTGTGCCACTGATCACAACCCTCTGACCTTTGCCAGTCAGCCAGTTCTCAATCCACCTCACTGTCTACTCAATGTAACCCACACTTTTTGAGCTTACATATGAGGATTTTACAGGAGATGGTGTAACAAGCCTTCCTGAAATCAAGGTAGGCAACATGCACTGCTGTCCTCTCATCTTCTGAACCAGTCATTGCATCATAGAAGGATGTCAGATTGTTCAAGCATGTTTTTGCAGTGATGAATCCATGTTTACTGCTTCTGATAACATTTTCTTCCACATGCTTATAGACAATATCCAGGATGAGTTGTTCCATTACTCTTCCAAGGATGGAGGTGGTACTGAATTGCCTGTGGTTTTCTGTGTTTTCTTTCTTGCCTTTTTGAAGACTGGAATGGCTTTTCTTCAGTCCTCAGGAATCTGCTAACTCCCTCAGCACTCACTGTGCATACCTTCAGGGCTTACGAATCTGTGGGTGTCACAGTTGCCTAAATGACCTCTAATCCTGTCCTTGACCAAGGGAAAGCCCCCAGTGTCTGGGATTTTTGAGGGCTAGCTTTAGGACTGAGAAGCAAAGATGCTCAGTAATTCTGCTTTCTCTGTACCCTCTGTCACCAGGGCCCCTGCTTCATTCAGCAGTGGACCCACATTTTCCCCAAGTCTTCCTTTTGCTACTGATGCTCTTGAAGAAACCTTCCTTGCTGTCCTTGACATCTCTTGACTGATGTAATTCCAAGTGGACCTTAGCTTTCCTTGACACAGTCTGACAATATTACTATATTCCTTCCAAGCGACCTTTCCCTTTTTCCACATTCTGTAAACATCCCTCTTCTGTTTGAGTTTTGCCAGGAGTGCCTTGCCCATCCATGCAAGTCTCCACCCGCTTTACTTGGATTTCTTATCCATCCCGATCTTAAACTTGGAGACAGTAACACTTGAATATTAACTAGCTCTCTTGGACCTGCCACCTAACCCATGAGACTCTTGTAAGTAGGCCCTTGAGGTGGTTTTCCTGATGTTCAGGGCTGTAATCCTACTTCTTGCCCTGCTTCCTCTGATTCCTCCACCATCCCATCTGGTCACTGCAACCAAGGCTGCTCCCAGTCTTCACATCCCCAACCTGTCCGTCTGTGCTTGTTAATACAAGGTCCAGCAGCACATCTCTCCTTGTGGGCTTCCCCACCCCTCTGTGCAAGTTACCATCAGTGCTCCTGGGCTCCTGTATGCCAGGCTGGGCTGTCTTTCCAGCAGCTCTCAGGGTGCTTATGAGAACCTTGGGTCTGTTGTCATGAGACTGCTTCCCACTGTCTGTAGAAGGCTCATCTGCTTCCTCTTCCTGTAGTAGACACCCATAAGAGTGTCACCCATGTTAGCTTATCCCTTAATTCTTATCCATAAGCTCTTGGCTCCTCCTTCACTCACCCCTAGGCAGAGTTTGATGCATTCCAGTTGCTGTCTCACATAAAGAGCAGGTTCACCACCTCACCTTCCTGGCCTCTTTCTAAAAAGTATATAACCATCCGTGACAGTATTCCAGTTATGCAAGCCATCCCACCGTATCTCTGTAATTGCAGTGAGATCATGGCTCTGCTACTGCACACTAATTCTAATCTTTACTGTTTCTACAGGTTTGTCCAGTAGAGGTATCAAATTGACTGGTGTAGAGTTCCCAGGAGTCCTTTTTAATTAAAAAAAATTTAAAAAAAAAAAAAAAAAAAAAAGAAAGGAAAGGATATCTGTATTTGCCACTTATTCCAGTCATTACTGGATATATGCTTAAAACTCTGGAAAGACTTTCAGTGTTTGTGTTCAGAAAACCTAATTTTTGAGAATTCCTCTAGCTTATTCTTGTTTGAGTCCAGTATGGGAGCATAAGAAAGTTCCCATATACTAAATACTGATGGGAAGAAGTCATTAGCTTTTCTATGGGTTTTTGAAACTTCAGTGCTATAAAACCAATAATGAAAGTAAGTTGTGCAAATATGGGCAGATTATTTTGAGGACAAAAAAATAGCATCTCTCTTATTCCAAACTCTGGCTTAATTCTAGTTATAGGATGTTTAGATTACTACGAAGAAAGAAATCATCCACTCTTTTAAATACTGAAACTGCTTGTTTTTCCCACTCTCACAGTGTTCAGTTACAAAGCTCATTTGGTTGAATTTTGCTCAGAAAAGTTCAATCTGAAACAGAAAAAGTGTTTTGGAATGATTACTGCTTGGCATAACAATGAGTAATTGAAAATAATAATGGTATCAGCCAGATCTGTAGTACAAGTAGATAACTTGTATTTTTTGTGTCTTTGGTTGGTTTTTGTTTGTTTGTTTTTCTTCCCGCTTCTTAAGCCTATGGAAAAGTGTTCCTAGTGAGGAAAGTAAGCGGCCATGATGCTGGAAAACTGTATGCCATGAAAGTACTGAAGAAAGCAACAATAGTTCAAAAAGCCAAAACAACTGAGCACACAAGGACAGAACGACAAGTCTTGGAGCACATTAGACAATCACCATTTTTAGTCACGTTACATTATGCCTTCCAGACAGATACAAAGCTTCATCTCATTTTAGGTGAGTACTCTTAAAGATTCAAGTGTTATGTTAATGGGGGAAAAAAAAAGCCCTTTTATCTCAATGTTTTGAAGGGTTTTTTTCATGTGGCCTTAAGTACAGTGTGTTTGGAGATGGCATGAGAGAAGATAGGAAGGAAAATACTGTTCATCTTCAACAGTGTCTGTGATTGTGGTTTTCCTGTTTGAACTTCAGTGTCCTACTTCTGACTGGGGGGCTAGTGGTGTCTGAGACTTACATGCAGCAAAGAATGTATATGTATCTTCATCAGTGACATGGAAATATTTGCTGCCAAAACTTTTGTTAGGAAATAATTTGATCTTTGAGTATTGAGATACCTGCATTTGTCAACTTTTTAGCATTAAAAGATGATCTAAAATCACACATTTTTGTGCTGCCAGTAGAGCTTGTTTATAAGGTTTGTTACTACTCTAAAATTAAAAATATTTCTGCCTTTCAGGTTAGCAGCAAACTTAGTGTTTGGTATGTAAGGTTTGTAAGAAAATTACCAGCAATTAATTTTTAAAGCCTTCCTATGTAGAGTATTTTAAAAGAACTGTTAAGTGAATGGTTAATGCTCAGATGTATTTTGTAGTGAATTATTTGAAGAAATAAGCGGTCCTTTAATTGAAGTGCATGTTTTGCAATTACTTTTAGCTCATAACTTCCATTTTTTAACCTTTATTAGCAGGCAGATTTAGACATTAAATTAGCAAAATTTTATTAATGTTATATGAATCTACGCCTCTAGCTGTCAGTTCTTAAGATGTTCTATGCACGTACCTTAGTTTCATATACTACAGTGAAACAATAAACCTGAGGAGATCAAATAGAGTATTCACTAAATTCCTTTTGAAAATTGTAATACAATTTCTTGCAAATTCCTCTGACTAGGACATTAAAGAAATACGTAAAAGATTGTCACAAAGAAATAGAAATATATTGATAGCTTTGTGATTGCTTGATAGTAACCATTGATATTTAATGTTTTAAAATTTATTTTGGTATTAAAGTTATTGATTAGTAACTTGGAAAAGTTTGTTAGATTAAATGAGACAAAGTGTGAATATTTATAATAAATATTGTAGTACTGTTCTTTAAATCAAAATACTTTTGGCTGGAATGAAGATCCCATTAGAAATGCTGAAAAAAAGGGAGGAGAAAACACACATACCAGAAAACATGTCAATTTCAAACCTGAGATGGATGTAGTTACCTAAAAGTAAATACGTGGTAATGGAGAAATTTAGCTGACAACGATAATTAGACGGTCATAAAAGCCTCTTACATGCAAGAAAATTAAAAGCTTGATCTTATATTGCCCTAAGAGTCAAAGAGGAGCAAGCACAGTAGTTCTGAAGAACATTGCGTAGCAGATAGTGCAGACTGGGCACATGTCCCCCATAGCACAATGCTGAGGTGATGTTTGAAGCAAGAGATTAATAGGTAGTGTGTAATTGCAGCCTTCTATTTTGTTTTGTTTTTTTTCTTTTCCGTAAGTTCTCCATCCATTCTCAGAATATCTGTTTGGGCCAGAAAGGTCCTTTGTTCCTTCTTTTTCAGGAGAAAATGGGAATAATTAGATAGAGTTTAAAAATTTCTTTTACTCAATTTTTACAACAGCAAAATTTTTTCTACCTAACATGACACAAAGGTACTTCATAATTCAACTGGGCTTCACACTTTCCTGAGGGAAAAAACCCAAACTTCTTGTTACAAGTTTTTCATGTCTCATTATATAAGTCTTTGTAAATCACTTCAGTTTAGTTTTGGAATTTATGTATTTCAGAGGCTTCTGAATTTTGGGGTAAACCAGTGTCTGTCTTGTTTTTGTACCTGGCTGAGCTTGGTGTGTGAGAACATGCCATTTTAGCTTCAAGAGGTTTTAGAATTGGAGCCTCAGTGCAGTATTTAGTACAGTTCTTCATGCTGTCAGATTACATAGCTCTATGAATTTAGACTGACTCAAGTACAGACCTGCAGCTGCATTTCTGCCAGATTTCCAGAATACAGGGTTTGGAGTTGATTCTAGTTTTTTGCTTTAAGCTATATTGAAAGAACAAAATGTTGTGTGCATGTGAGTGCCACCAGTTCTATACAAAGCTTGTCACGCAAGGTTAACCTACTAAAATACTTAAAAAAGGTAAATAATCTGAACTTTCAGATGGAGTTTATAGTGAAGTAACTGGCAATTTTTTCCCCACTATGTCAGCAATACATTTGATCTAGCATCAAGAATTTGAAGGCTGGTTGTTTCACTGGGCTGCGGTTAGTGTTACAGCCTGGATAGAATTAACTTGTTGTGCCATTCCTGTGGCAGTGTTGGTTTGGATCTGTCACAGTCCTCAGGACAATGCCTGAGAATTCAGTGCTTACCTTGTACTAAGTTAGCAGTCCCAGCTAGAAATACTTTAAAAATTTGTTTCTGTAATCTTTTTCTATGTGCTGAAGTTTTTTTAGAAGAAGGAAACAATTGTAAAATGTAGGTTGTTTATATTTAATTAAATCTTTTTCATATGCTTACTGATGTAGATAAACAACCTTCCTCACAGTGTTTGATTCCATGAATATTCCTTCTGAAACAACTGAAGAACTAAAAAATAGAGAGAGAGCAGAATGTCTTTAATTTGTGTATATGCTTTCTCCTTCAAACTAGTAACTTAATAAGATTGGACCCTTTTCATGGATTTAAATCTATAGAAACAATATTGAATAAGTTATTGGGTAAGATGTTGTGGGGCATGTTCCCTGCTCTGTAGATGTAGACCTTAAATGCAGTAATGGGGGCTGTGAGGTTGCAAATTCATGGCTGTAATGTACACTGCTAGCCGAAACAGCTCTCCATCTATAATGTTTGTGTTGCAGTGAAGCTCTGTTGTAATAGCTCCTTTTCTCCCTCTCCCTTACTGTGGGAAAACCTTTGTGTCATAGCCTGCAAAGAATGAAAATGTGGTTTCCATGAGGGAGTGTACGTGGAAATAATCTCCTCCAATAAGTTTTGCCATCCAAGTTTCCCTTGTGAAGGGAGGATTATGTAATTGTCCATAGTTGATTATTTCACCTAATACCTGTTTTCTGAATTGCCTTTCTTTGTCAATCTGCCTTGTTTGCACATGAATGTATTTCATAAGAGTCTACAAGTACTGTGTAGATACCATTTGTACTTATTTTCATTTTCCTAAATAACTGAAAGACTGATTTTGCAAAAAACTCCATTTTTATAATTTATGAATATTTGAGGCTTATTTTATGGTTTTGCTGCTTATTTAAAGTGGGTCTTGTTCTTCCCTCAGTCCTCTAAGAGGAAATTTAGTATTGTACAACATGAAGTATTAGTAAATTAACAATGAAGTAAAAGTATCTGATAGCAGAACATGTTACTAAATAGCTTACAAAGTACCTCATGCCATTCCAATAAGACAATTAATTTCTCATAAAGTGAAATTATAAGGTTCTTTGTTCTACTTTTTAGACTATATAAATGGAGGAGAACTGTTTACTCATCTTTCACACAGAGAGAGATTCTCAGAAAAGGAGGTGCAAATTTACATTGGGGAAATCGTTTTGGCACTTGAACATCTCCACAAGGTAAAGTAAACTTTATCCTACTGTTGATTTTGAGGACCTACAGCTGTATTCTTTTTGCATCATAAAGTTAGTAAGGAGAACTATTGTTTTAGATAGTTTTGAGTTCAAAGTAACTATCTACCATTGGGACATTAGTTGTATAATTAGAAATAATTCCCCATGAAGTGTTTCTTCCTGTGCACCAGATTAAGGCTGCAAATTTTTGTCTGCAATGTCAAGAGTATTGTTATTGACAAGTGATTGTTAATTTTTAGCAATCCTTGTGAAATGGTATATGTCATTAAAGCTGATTTGTAGTGAACATGAACAAATTTCAGGTTGTAGTGTTGTTCACTTGTCCTTGTTTTGACACAATTGAGTAGCAGAGTTCTGGCACAAGTGTAGACATGGAAAGTATTACAGTTTTCAGAGGCAGTAAGTAGATTTGTAGACTATTACAAAGCATATATGTACGGTCTGTGTCTAGAACATGTAACAGAAGAAGCATCTGTTTTCATTCTTGGAACTGAGTTTTGCACACAAAAGCAAGTATTCAGTCACTTTCAGATTCAAGAGATATGTAGTGTGCCCTTTAAATTTTAAGACATTAAGGCACAGTGTAATTCCTGATAATTTTAAAGTAATTTTTGAGTTATTTCTTTAAAGGCATTTAAAAATTGTCCTTTTTGAGATGCAGTTTCATGCATCAGATTATCTTAATAATGGAAATCTTGATAGTGTCATACCTAAATGCATTCAGCAATGTCTCCTTGATGTGGTTACACTATCTGGAAATACCTTTTCCTATATTCTGTTTGCAGTTGGGGATTATATATCGGGATATAAAACTTGAGAATATTCTCCTCGATTCTGATGGCCATGTGGTGCTGACAGACTTTGGTCTGAGTAAGGAGTTTCTTACTGATGAGGTGAGTATTTGACTCTCTAGTAAGTGTAGACAGAATTGAGCAAGATCATAAAGTCAGATTTTTGTCTCATTTAAGTCATAAACACATTTGAGAAGGGTGGAACACCTGCATTCTAGACACTTACATCATAGAACAGAATCCTGTAGTCTTTTTTACTGGTTTTGAGTTTTCAGTTCATTGGTCTTAGGCCTGCCAGTATTGTCAGACTTCTTTGTTCTCATCTTCCCTGAAAAGCCTTCATACTTTCTTCAGCTCCCCTTGACATGAAAAAGGAAAGATCCACTTAAGTCTCAAAAGTCACTTACATTTCCATTTTCAGATGCCTTTAAAAAAATGCTTGACTGTGCTAATACTTTGCCATGACTAGGCAAATGGTATGCTATGACTCTTCTTTATGCTAATAATAATTAATGTATTATTATCTTGTCTCTTTCTCATGTCTTTGTGTCACTTTTAATAAGCTTAATTGCAAGCTTTTAGGATAAAAGCTTATCTCTTACTAAATACATACATAGTACCTAGCAGTGATCTCTGATTGTTGACGTTAGTTGTTAGTTATGTGTAAGCTGCAGTTTTATCTCTAAATATGCTTTTTAGATTTCAGAGAGTCAAAATTGTGCAGGATTTTCCTTCTGAGAGAATTTTAAAATGGCTGGTTTTTGGCTTTCGTGTTAGCTATCAGAGGTACTGAAATCTGGGACTGCAGATCTAAAAGTCTTTGTTAGAAGCAGCAGAAGGGTTTTCTAAAAATAGATAGCTGGTAGTTCCCTCTAGAATATTTGCATTTCAAATGGAGTCTGGGAGGATTTGGGAGGGACCATTTTAAGAGATAAGAAATTTTACTCTCTGAAGCAGGGAAATAATACAGATCATGTCAGTATATTCCTTTTAAATCATAGCATAGTTGGTATAAGAAGGGATTAGCAGCAGATTGCCACACCAGTGCAAGAGAGTAAATACAGAGAGGTGCAGTTTTCATCAGGAAAGAATGATGGTAAAAGGTGTGGCTAGGGACAGTGGGACCTGCTCAGAGTTGTGGGTGGTGTGCCTGCTAGGCACAAGGAGCAGGGTACATGGAATGGTATTACTGCACTGATGGGAGAGAAAAGGAGCAGTACCCTGGCCTTTGAGCCTAAGTTGAATGAAGCCAAAATCTTCACTGTATTAAGAATATCATAATGAATCAGAATAGTTGGTTTTAAGAAATACATCTCATCTGAGTTCACATTTGGCACAACATTTACAAACAGCATGAGAAAGGGGGAGGACTTGGATAAGCATCAGAGGTGCCTAACTGCTTTATCCACACTGAATCAGATTCCTCTTTCTCCAGCCATTAAATAAAGCAGTCCCGTTGCTTGATCATTTAATATTGGTTTCCCTGACTGTAATCCATTCTGTTGTCAGTATATGCTTCAGAAATATCTTCGTTTAACTATGTATTTTTTTCTCTTCTTCTCCTTTGCATTTTATATTTGTCTTCCCTGTCAAAAAAGTTCAACATTTCTAGTGTTTCTTTTAAGGAAAAAGTAATTGCAATTGTGGTGTTGGCTTCCAAAATCTAAGAAATTGTCTTCACTTGACTGAAGTTTTCATGTGTGCTATTGTAATTTAGCTATTGAACCTAAACATGATTAAAGTGACCCATTTATCTTGGAAGTTGACATTTCATACTGTATTCTCTGTAGATAATTGGGCTACTACTCGAACACTTACAATTCATTACAAAAGATACTTAACTTACACTTCTGAACCAATGTACTTACAACAGGTAGAACTTGCTGGTACAACTGCATAGCTTTCTATCTGTTTTCATGCTCAATGGGTAGCACTTTTAATTAACATTACACAACTGTGTAAATCAGTAGCATTTGCGATTTAATTAGAGCAATGCACTTTTCTTTCTCCCCCTTTCTTCACATCTTTCTTGGTCCACCTGCTTCTTGCAAGAACTTTGCCATTAAAAATATATACTTTAGCAACTAGAATTTATTCAAGTAACTCCCCTCTCTGAACTGTGTTTTCTGAAAAAAGATACATTTAGGTTATTAAAAATATATAAAAATTATCATAGCATGTACTGTGTTTAAAATTCTTGTCAGGGAGAAATCTTTATCATGTATTTATGAATTTTGCATGGTTTTGCAGTTAGGGATGCTTGGTAGAAAACATTATGCTTCAATGTTTTCATTATCCCTGCTTTAATCTGGTAACTCTTAAAAATTTCCAGGTACTTGGGAGGTACTGAATTTAACAGAAGTTTTCATAATAAAAAGAGTGCACTATTGCTTGACTACAATAATTAGAGCAAATAGACTATTCAAAAGCAAAGAGGTGGAATGCTGCTTTTCCTAAGCACATTTGAGTGAAAGGAGGCAAATGCATATGACTTGCAGGAAAACAGAAACCTATTGATTTCTGCTGTGCAATTACTGAAACACGAGTGTGAAGAGTGCATTGTCAAGTATGCTCTCTGTTTTACAGTTATTATGTGAAAGTGCTTATAACATACAAGAATTAAATAACCAAGCTGAAAGCAGTGTGTTTTTAAGAGCTTTAAAGCATTTTTAACCACTGTTTCACTGAAAACTGAAATTTGTCATGTACAAGTCTGGTTTTGTCTTTGTTTATCTTTAAAATATGCTTTTATTTACATGCAAAAAGAAGAAATAACCCGGCTAGAATATAGTAGTTGAAAAAAAATTTAGTTTTCACATAGGGTACGTCAGTATCATGAGGTATCTAAGTACAAAATTACTTCTGGTATTCACACTTTATTTACTGTCTCATGAAGACCTACAGTTTTACTAGCCTAACCACAGAATGCAATTAGGTAAGAGATTAAGAAATTGGAAGATTAGTGCCTTTTTAGTATTGCCTTTTATGGCAGTTGCATTCTTAACCCTCTGATGAATTTAAGGCTAGTCTTTACATTTTTTAACTCTCAACTGAATTGCAAAGAAAATCAGAGCAAAAAAGGCAATTTTATTCTTATGCCTTCATGCTTCTCAGTTGAGTGCTTGTCTAACTGGGATATAAAATATATTTTCACATGACATCAATATAAATTATTATTTGGAACATGGAGAATTGGTAGGACTTGCAACTTCTACTGCACTGTTTTGTTCATTGTGTAAGTGAAATCACTTCAGTGTTGCTGTTTTTTTCAAGAGTCTTGTCATATATTTATCTTAAAAAACCCCACCAAAACTCCTAAGTTATTGGGTTTTTTTCCCATCTTACTTCTTTTGTGTTATCTTTATCTTTTGGATTTATGGTTTAGGCATATTTTTATCTTTGTATTTCATTAGTAGCTCTACTCATATATGCTGGAGTCATTTTAGTTTGGTCATTGTCAATTTAACCTAGTCATCAGGTCTGGTCTTAATTTTTATATTTATTGCTAAAATGCTACTTGAATTTTTTAAATCTCTCTTTCTCCTCACGTTTCTTTTAGTTTTGTAATTGCACTAAAATTATACTGTAGTATAGATGGAAGTCTTAGAATAAAATGAACACATGAATTACTGTAAAACTAATCTGTTCAACTGTGCATGATAATTAACATTTTTCTTGTTAATTAAAATCCGGTAAAGTATGCTGTCAGAGTATAGTGAAGTGCTCAGTTCTTCTGCATTGGTACGTGTCTTCTGCATTACCTTAAGTTTGTTTTGAAGTTTTTGTGTTTGCTTAATGAAGTTTGAAAAAATTTTATAGTAAATGCTGAATGTTGTCAGTCTTCAAACAAAATGTGTCTGTGAACATACAAATGCCTTGGCAATGAATAATACAAAAGTGGATATTCTGTATAAGGGATGATTGAGTTAAAATCTGAGTCAGTTGAGTAGATATCTTTGTACTTCTATCTGATGTGCAGAATGAATGGTTCATATGCATTACTATTTTTTCATCTGAAAATCTTTAGATCTGAGTTGCAAATTTAGTTGTAGCTCTCAGATGCTTTTCACTGTTGTTTGTTTTTATTTATTAGATGATAGAGTGAATATTTTGTTCTGGAAAGAAAATTAGTATGTAATTTTGAAAGTTTTTAAAGGACATTTCATTGAAGGAAAAATGATAAAGTGGAGGTTAGTCCACTATGGGTCTTGGTAGATGAAGTAGGAAGACATTTGTACACATTCTTAGTGCAATTTGAAGGTAGTCCAGAACAGAGAGAAGTGACTATGACTTGTCTCATTTAGTGCTTTAGGAACTGTGGTCTCGTGTGAGTGATCTGGTTGACATTTAACTTTAAAAGACCCTGTACAGTTGTGCAATTAAGCTGGAAATGTCTGATCATTTGGACATCCTTTGGACACTGAACATTCTCTTTCAAATATGAGTAAAATAAACCATACTGCTTGTTTTTTAAAGAATTGTTCAGTGATGTAGACATAATAAACACAGTTATAAAGAGTAGATTTATATTTCTACAAAGAGGAAAAAGTAAAAAAGAGTAAACTGAATAGTGAAAGTAGTCCACAGAAGTTAACCTGGGTTATAGATCTGTCCAGATAGTAATTTTTTCCCCTTATTTTGGAAAAGGAAATGAAAGAATGGTGAAAACTTCTTGCTTTATTTGGTGTACTTCTATTGGTGTTTTAACTGTCCTGAAACTGAACATTAAGAACATACCAAACAGTCTAAAGGCACATCACTGAGTTGGACTAATTTAATTGCAAAACCAGGTCATCAGTGATCAGGTGACTGTTTGAGCCTTTGCCCAGAAGGCTTCCCTTTTCAGTGCTTACCACAAAGAAGATTGTGCTTTCCCAGCTTGGAGCAGTAATGCAGAAGACCAGAGTATAAAATACATTCTATCCAGATTTTGATGCCAAAATCTTAGAGTGCCATTAAAAGTTTTTGCAAGACAGATCATGATTTCTTACACTGACTGCTTTAAGGATACTATTTTCTTATTATAATGTACCACTTTAAAAAATTCAATTTTGGGGGAGAAATACCAATCTGTGTGTTAAATAGTCTGGTATATTCTGTTGGATCTTACAAGAATGTGTTACTCAGCCCAGAAAAATTCTGTTTTCCAGGGGAAAACAAGTAACTTTGAGGGCAAACGCTGCCATCAGCATTGATCCTTTTTTCTCATAGTTTTTTTTTTCTTTTTTTTTTTTAATTTTGAATTACTGTGAACACCTAACTTCAGTGAAACTTGGGCAACCAGATGTGAAAAACTTACACAACCAGAGATTCATGGTCAAATGTAAATGAATTTAGAACCAGATCGATTGCATTTGGGCAAAATTGTCCACTGCTACTCCTCTACATTTACATCTGGTGCTCTCTGAAACTATAAATGTTTATTTGACATCTCTAGTATTTTTCTTTATATTCTCCTTTTTTAACAGGTTAAACTTTTGAAGGCTTGCACTGGCAGCTAATAAAATTCTTCCCAGAATCAGTACTCTTCCATACCTTATAATTTTGCATCTTTTTGAAGAAAGATGATTTTTTTTCAGGTTTTGTTCTGTATACTGTTCTTCTGTTTTGGTACTATTACCTCTCCCTTCTAAAAAGACAATGCTTTAGAAAACAAGCCTTCCAAAAATTGGAATTTTGAGAAGAACCTAGTACAAAATGTTCATCCAAGTTGACAGTGGTACATGCTTGCATTCCTCCCACACAATAATGTACTGTTTCTGAACTTTTTTGCCTGCAGAATTGAGACTTTTGTTTTCTTTTTTTTTTTCTTTGCAATTCCGTTATCCAGAACTGGTTTAAATAGGTCCTTGCACAATTGCAATTGCATTGCAGTGTGAAAGCAAACATAGTTGTTGTCTAAGTCTGTGAAAAGAGTTTCTTGGATCTCTACTTGACATTAAATGAGGATGTGGCCTTCCAGTGAGTTATGTTTTAGGGTCACAGCGGTAGATGCTGCATATTTCTTGGCTAGCACTTTTTGCTCTGCCTTTTAATTGTCTGTTCTGATGGCATCTGCTGGCAGGCAAATCTTATTCTTGCTTGAAAAATTCAGCATCCTTGTTCCATGTCTGCAGAGGTCATGATTTTCATCCTAATAGATGTTACAGCTACAGAAGCAACAGTCTTCAATTAAGACATTTTTTGGGTGAAGCTGTACTTTCTGATACGGACAGCTTAATTACTTGATGTTATGTCTGGGTATTATGACCAATAAGACTCACAAAATGACTGAAATTTAAAAAAAAAAAAAAAAGTAAGAAAAAGAAGATATCAGTCAGTTTGGCAAGAACTTTGTTGAAACAAGAAAAAAACCAATAATTTTGAACCTATATCATACCCTGGAACCATGAGAGGTCTTTGTCAGTGTTTATTGAATTGAGCCTGTTACTCTGGGCAATGAAAATGATGGTGAAGAAAGCTATAGATATAGTTTTCTGTTGAAACAGGGTTTTTTTCCTTCGTGCATTTTTATTTTTCAGGTAAATATCTCTGATAGAATGACTTCTAAGGTTCACTGAAGGTACAGGTCCTTTTTCTGCATGGAATTTAGGCTTTTCAGTCTATAGTTTTCCAAAATGCAAAATCCATTCAGCAGGCGAGGTTTTTAGTAGCACGTCTGCTGTGTGGCCTTTACATACTGCAAGTAAATTTTGATCTGTAACAGTATCCTCTTGATTTATCCTGTAGTCCTGGGTTTTCTCCTTAAAGTTACCCAGGGAACTCTAATGGCTCACTTGATCACTAGCTTGCAGCCAGTTTGCTAATAGCTGATACGAGATACTCTGTGTGATACTGCTGAACTCTTCAGCTGCTTAAGCTCTTGTCTTGTGAGCTGTTTCTGGAGGAACTGTGGTTCCTGACTAGTTTGTCAGGAAGCAGCAGGATGGGGAGACTGTTCCACACATCAGTGTGAGCAGGGAGCTGAGGGTGACAGCAGGGCAGGTACAGATCACCACCTCACTGACCAGTGGTGCAATCCCACAGTTGCCAAACAAGATCAGAGCAAATCTTGTGGCAGAAAAACAGGCTCGGGCAACAGTCGAGTGGTTATCAGAAAAGCTTGAGGACAAGCTGGGATTTGAAATTGGTGGATCAGGATCAGTGAGGTATGCAGCCAAGTAAAGACATACCTACCACACAACTTGTACAAGGATCGAGGATGGGAGCCTGAACTTCTGCTCCCAGTGGAAGGTGGAGGAGGCCCCTGACGAGGTTCCACGCAAGTCACTCTGCTCTGTTTTGTCAGCACTGGTTTTAAGCAGAGATGCCTTAATCCCTAGGATTGGGGAAAGCGGTTGCAGAGCCTGTTGATAAACTCAGGGCCCTGACACAGTTATCTGAGGAAAGTTTTCACTATTTATGCTTGTAGCCAAGCCCTAAATTATGATTTTTGGGTCTCTGTTTACATAAACTCACAGCTCTGCAAAACAAGAACAATAATAATACTGATTCTTGTATTCTAGAAATTTTGTTACTTTTTTTTTTTAAATTTCTCACTGATCCTATTTGAAACACTATCATAGAGCCCAGAGAGGGTCTAATTAATGCAGCCTGGAACTTTTACTTTGAAGTACTTTTAACAAAGAGGAAAGACAACTTGGGACTTGAAGCATTTGTTCAGAGATGTAAGCAATTAAGGAAGGTAGTTTAGCATGTTTCCTTGAATTAGTCAAATGAAGAGCAACAGCAAGAATTCTGTGGCACAGTACAAACACTGACATCTGTTCATACTTAGAAGTGATCTACCACTTTAATCATTTGAGGAGACTAAGAAATTGATTTTATGTTGCTGTTGAAAGGACAAGAAAATTACTTAGTTTGATCACCTATGAACTCTTTAGGTGGGTCCATACAACTAGTTAAATCTTACTCCTAAATATAATAGCATATATTTTTTAGCCTCTGCTGTCTGAATTTGCTTATTTCTTAGCAAATTGCTTATTTCTTCAACAGCCTCATAGTAGAATGAATGATTCTTCTGGCAGTTTCCAAATTCCAAATAAAACAAAACTGTTAGAAGGGACAGTTTAGTGTATATTGTTTAAAATGTTATTCCCTGTTAACTAAGAATTTGGTAACATCGGAAAATAGAAGGGTCAATTGCTATACTATTGTGGCTGAAGCTGTTCATATTATATTGATAAATATGCAGATAAAGAAATTTCAGGAACCTCACAGAACATGTTAACATTACTCTTCAAAGGATTCACTGCCTATTTAGTGTGTTTCCAGTGCTGTTACCTCTGGCTGTCATTTCTAGTTCTGAGTTGGAGCTTGTGTTTCTGTGTTACCCTCTGTGAGTGAGACTTTTTGTGGAAGTGTATCATGTGTTTCATTTGGAATGGCTTCTTCCTCTCTGGATGAAGTGTTACAGTCCACACTAAGCAGCAATTACAAGTATTTATGTGGTGTTGGGAACTCTGTACATTCAATTTAAACTAGTGCCGGTAGCTGTGAAATACTCTAATGCAAATATAGATACTTAGTATCTTTTGGGACAGCATTACTCTCTTGCACTGTGGTGGTTTTTGGGTTTTTTTTAAGATAATGTCTGTGTGAGAGTGTATTGGGGATGTTAGTTGCCATCACTGAACCTTCCCGAGAGAATGATGCCATGTATGGTTTTTGAGCAGGACTGTTTCCTGCTAGGCTCCTGTAGCTGAGGCAATAGAAAGAGCAGTCTTCATCACACAGAGGTAAGGCCAAGCATATGAGAAGTCATAGCAATTGATCTGTGGGCTTCCTGTTCAGAAGCACTACTTAAGAAATAGAATTCTTCTTAGGTACAGTTAGTATATTAATAATCATACCACAAAATAGTCATTTGAGGAACTTTAGAAGTGTTTCTGCATTTAGCCAACATATGAAGTATAGCCTGTTAGGTGACCGCTAGAAGAAAAGCCCCCCTACAAATAGAGTTTTAGCTAAGTTATGATTTTCATAAATTTAATTTTTCATCTATATACGTAATCTGAAAGTTGGTTTGGAGAATTTTACTACCCATGCAATAAAAGGGGGATTGTCCTTGACTGAGTGGAAAGACCATATCTGTGTAAGTTTTAACACCTTGTTTAAACTTGTTATGTGGTTTCAGAGTACCTCCAACAGTGAAGCATTCCTCTTGTCTTGCTTGGTCATAATATTTTGTAACCTTCATAATGATGAGGTCAGATTAAGTGAATGAAGTAATTAAATTTGCCAGCTAACGAGTGCTAACAAGCTAACAAGCATAGGACTATCATAAGATTGTTGCTGAAAACCATAGAAGAACCCAGTCAGAAAAAGGCATAGTAATTTTATTATTTCTCCCTAACAGAATCATGACAAGAACCAGTAAGTAATTCTTGTCTGGACTGGAGAGTTTTTCAGTGGACTTGTGCAGAGTCAGTGCTGAGAGCAGCCCTGAATGCCTTCACAGTGAGCTTCTCTCTGGCTACATGGTTCCCTTCTGTGCCATTGCACCCCCTTGCTCTGTGGCACCAGGAACTGCTCAGTCCCAGAGTGGTTGCTGACAGATGAAATACATACTATCAGAGACTGTGCCTCTGACTGTCCAGCTTTAGTGGCTGTCTTCATGTTCTTTGGCCCAGCAACACTTGGTGTTTCTAGATTTTGGTTTTGTTGTCATTTTTTAAATACTGACTATGCTAAAGGGGTAACTCTTTAGCTATGTGATAATGTTGCTAGAATATTTTATATAAATATGGAATGCAAGGAAGCTAGTTGGAGTCAGTTTAATGGCTGAGAAGTCCCCTTTCCCTTACATCATGTAGTTTTCATTTCTTGAAATTCTTACACAGAAAGTTAGTTACTCTAGGTTTAACCAAGCCTTTTGACTTGATCCTACCATCTCTTCTATTATCAAGGAGTTCCCATTACAGAATACATAGGCTACTAAAGCACATTTAGGGAAGAGTGTCTTTGATTTGGTTTATTTATTTTTAACAAGTTAAAAACATTATTTGAGGAGTAGAGTTTCATGGTTTGAAGGAGTGTGATAGTATTACAGTTTCAGAATGTGTCATATATGATGTTCAAGGTAGTAGGGACAGTTAAGAACAAAGTATTTGTACTGTAAGTAGTTGGAGAACAGCAGCAGTCTGTTCTGTTTCAAAGATGACCTTTCATGTAGCTGGAGAAGTGGATCCTAATTTTGCATGCTGAAAAGAATGAGTTCAGTGAATACTTGGCTAATGCTCTGGCTAAATTATGTTTGCACAAAGAGTTGTCAATAGAATAAGCTGTAGGATTGTAGGACCCAAGTGTCTGTTGGAGCAGTGACTCTTGTTTGGATGCAGTTCATCAAGTTAAAGAAGTACTTCAAAGGCCATATATTTAAATGTTAGATAATACATCTTCAAATGGCAGACACCTGAGTGCTTTCCACATCTGCATTCACACTTTGGAATTAAAATCACGAATGCTCAAACACTGAAGCGTTTTCCCGAAGTGGTATTTGTATGGCAAATAAATGCTTCCCTTAGGCTTGTGCATGTGTGTAGAACAGTGTACTTGGAATATGCCTCAGCGTTCTAAGCCAGATTCTCTGGATGAAGCATCTGGTCATTCTTTGCAGGTGTGGGGTTTTTTATTTTACCTATGTTGCTGATAAAGTTCGGGTTGGCTCTCTGCCAACAGCCAAACCTCACAAGAAAGATTCCCCCCCTCCCTCTCCCGAAACGGCAAAAAGCAGCAAGAGAAAATTGAAGGAATATATATATATTTACATATATTAAATTTATATACTAGGCACAACAAGACAGGGACCNAGTTGCTAACTATGTTAGTATTCTGGTAGGCAGCTTTATCTCCACTCACCCTTTCCAGCATTCGCACCTCTGTAGTCTTGCGTGATTTAGTTTGGATGCTTGGCTTTCATGTGTGTTTGGTTTGCTCCCTAGGCCCCTGAAACAAAATTGTGTGGGTTCTTAAGATTTCATTTCATCTTCTTGGTTTTTATTTTTGCTTCTGTTTTTCCAGTGGTCAAATGGCATGCTCCTGTTTGCTCAGTCTGTCTTTTATTGCTCTGAGGTTGTTTTGGAGTTCCAAAAGCTGTTCCCTGTACACTCATTCAAGCTGATTTGGATCCTCTATCTGCCATGCTGTGAGTAAGCATGGCAATCACAAGGTGCACTTTCCAGCTGTACAGATCTTGATTTCCGGAGGGAAATTAATTTGACCTTTTTTTTTTTTTTTTGAGATCCTGAACTAATAATGTTCTTTTGTTCTTTGCTTATTGAAGGAGTTGTAATACTAGGTAACAGTCCCTTGGGATCACGTCCTCTGCTCTAAGAAGAAATTTATTTTTTTATTTTTAATTTTTTTTACAAATACTAATTTGGGCCTGGCACTCAGTTGTCTACCTGTGTCTTCCTTGCTGAAGGTGTCTTCAGCCAAGTATTAAAACAGTTCGTTTCTCAGCTCCAGACCTTTGGGTGCATGTGATAAAATAATCCAGGCCTTCACCTCATAGGTGTTGGGAAACACCTGTCCAGGATCTGTTGTTGCTATTTCTTTGCCCAGATTCCATGCCATTTTTGGATTTGTTAGGACACTGAATGAGACATTTTCAGTGACTCTGGGCTGTGTGAGTTTTGTGGCACTAGCACCTAGCACCATCCTTCCAGCACAGTATCTTCTTATAATTGGACATAATGGAATAGCCCTTTTCCCAAAGAGATGGCTACAAAAAGGCAGTTTGACCCAGTAAAGATGAGCCTTTTAGGAGCATGTTAAACATGAGTGATAGTGTGGCTGTCTTTGGAATTGCAGTTCTTGTCCCACATACTCTGTTACAACCTGTTGAACAGTTACAAAGCTTAATAATTGAGATGCCATTGCATATGTTGCTAAACTGAATTTGCATTGCTGCAGACTAGGATGTGTGCCCTAAAGGGCACATCCTTGTGTGACAGTAGTGACTGTTTCTCCATCAGTCAGGCCTTTCCTGTAGATGTGGCAAGTTTGATTAGTCTCTGCAGCAAAATGGAGTTCCATCCTTTTGCTTTTTTGTTGCTATTAATGTGCTTTTTTCACTTGATGAAGGAGACAACTCTGAAGGCATAAGACCTCTCTGTCACTGAGAGGAAAACTTTATACATATTCTTTCTACAACTTAACGTAGTTTGAAATGCCTGCGTACTATTTCTTGGTTATAAAGCAGAGCCAAGTGATGGTACCCCAAGATCATCAACCACATGATGGTGCAAGACTGCCATCCTTCTGTCAGCACTTTTGATTGAATTTTGGAGCTAAGTATCTTCATCTCTGCAATTGGTGTAATTGTGGTCAAACTGCCAAGGTCAGGGTACATAGTCCTAGCAAAGAAGACACAGCTCTGAGGTAGGGCTTTTTCTGTGAAGAGACTGTCCTCCAGGACAAATCCTAATCTGCACTACACATCTCCATCTTTGGCAGTCACGGAGGTCTAATTCTCTATATTAAAGCTGCTCAGTGTCCTTTCTTTTTTAATGAAGGGAATGGAAAATCGGATGCTAAAATAATCTGGAGAAAAGACTTCAGGGTTCACAAGCTGTGGTACTGAAACTGCCCTATCAAGTTAAAACGGTTACATTTCACTAGGCAGATCACTCAGAATGATTGCAAGGAACTTGGAAAGAGGGCAGTGCACTACCTTTCTTTATATTGCCATAGCTGGGGCAATTTGGAAGCCTACCCTGTGGTGTAGTACTACAGTATTTATTAGAAACAGTCTGGTAATACATATTGGGACATCTACCATATCAGTGTGTAGCTCATCTTGAAGTAAAAGTAGTAAGGGAATATAACATATTTTTCTAATTTAACAGAGAAATAGTTTAACAAAGTGAACTGCCTGACTGTCCATGTGAACCTATCGGTGTTCACTGATCAAGAACTCATAACAAAATTCTCTTTCTACTGGTGGCTTCATGAAAAGTTCTTGCTCTCTTAAGCAGCTAACTGATTTGATATAGCCACTTGGTTTACCTTTACTAAAAATATGCCATTGCTTAAACATTCAGGAATGATGCTGGACTTGGTAGAAGAAAGCAGACACATCTGTTGTGTGCTAGCAGACTAAGACTTATCTCCAGATTATCTGCAAACATCAAAGAACTGATTTGCTGATTTGGAACAAACATAATGACACCCTTTCAAAGACAAGGTTAATGCTGTTGTACTGAGTTATTAGTGATGGCCTGGCCACACGTTTGTTTCCATCCATTGGAGTCTGATTGCTTACTGTTCTGTAATGCAGAAGAGGAAACCAAAATGTTTAAGGCAGACGTGCTGAGTAAGGGGAAAAAATGAGCATTCTGTGTTAGACAAAAGATTTCTTAAGCTCAAGTATTTGCGAGACATACATGATCAGTGAGAATTCACCTGCAGGTAATCCAGGTTCAGTTATTTTTTTAATAACATCCTTTCTTGTTTTGCGTCTCATAACATGAAAGTATTAAATGTAGATTGTGGAATTTGGATTCATGTTATACAGTTGAATGAAATGTAAATTTGGAGGGGATACAAAACAGGATTTGGTTGTAGTTTTTGACATTGGGACGAGGGAGGCCTGCGTATTTGATTTGTGAGTGAAACATGATTTCACAAATGAATGTTGAAATACAACTTAGAGTGACATTTTGTGACAGAGTCACAGAGTGATTGAGGTTGGAAGGGATCTGTGCTCAAACAGAGTCATCTAGAGCTGGTTGCCCACCACCAAGTCCAGAAGCCTTTTGAATATCTCCATGTACAGGTACTCCACTATCTTCATGGCCAGCCTGTGCCAGTGCTCAGTCATCCTCACAGCAAAAGTGGTTTTTTCTCATATGTTTCAGTCCTTTAATCATATTTGTGGCTATTGCTGGACTCTCTCCAAGTATGTCCACGCTTCTCGTGTACCCAGGAGACCAGAACAGGATAAAAAGAAACTGGTTTTAAATGGTTTTAAGCCCACATGGAGTGCATAACAGCAAAACTGTTAGAGAGCCCCTGTAAGAGGCACATTTAGCAATGACAGATTTATGTAAGTGTTCCTAGTGAAACTTAGTACTCTAAAACCTGTGTTTTGTAAGTATCGGTGAGATGTAGTTGACGAGGCCTGCAACTTAATAAAACGCAGTGTAAAAAGAGGTTTCTAATAAAAGTATATCCAGATATTACAACTTCAGCTCCTTTGAAGCTGGGACTTTTTACAGCATTTTATGAGGGCAAATCTGTGTCAATCTGTAGCTGAGTCAGAATGCTTTGCTTTCAGACAATTGTCTTGATAATCTCAGTTTGGCTGCATTATCTTTACTCTTTGGAGAGGTAGTAAGTGAAGAACAGTTTCTGCATTTTTCACTCCTCTTCCTTTTCCTTCTTCCACTTCTTCCCCACTCTCTCCCTTGCAGCTGAAGGAAAAAAGAACAGAGAGATCAAACAGCTTTAGATTGGCTGATGGAGGGCTGGGATTTTCTGACATTTTTCTTTGTTTATGCTTTTTATCACATTATATTTCTTTAAGATAACAGGTACTGGAAAAGATAAAACAAAGAGAGACAATAGTTGTGTCAGAAGAAAGTGAAATAATGAAAAATTCATTATTATATGGTTTTGTCTCAAAGTTAGTATTTCTAGTTACTATTGAACAAAATGAGGTCGTATAACTATTTTGAATTTAGAATTTTACCCCAAAAAACCAGTCACAGTATATGTATTTTAAGAAATACAGTTTAATAATATGCTGCTGGACTGTTTAATTTTTATGCCTCAGGGTAGCACAGAGCACTATTTCTACTTTTAGAAGCTTCCTCTCATTAGTGTAGTCTCTTATATAGCACCTGTTTTAAACTCCAAATCTGAATCTACAAATGTAAAACCTGACTTTTGAAATATTTGCTTTTTTGAACACTCTTCTTTAAAGGACCTATCAGGATCTCTCCCCAAAATGCTAGAAGCTTGAAGGATAAGGGAGGAACAATGTTGCATGGCCCAAACACATGTGCTTTCGTCATTAGCAAGGTACAGCATGACCTCATGTTGACCTCAAAGGTAAATCGCTAACAGGGAACAATTATACATGCCTATGAAAGCAGCTTAGTTTTGAACATGATCAAGAGAATAATTCAGTGCATAGGATAAAATTAGAGTTACAACTCTGTCTGCCTTTCTCTTTCTTTCTCTTGTTTCTCTCCAAATCTCTTCTTGAGACAATGTTGTGTTATGTATATGTGTGTGTTGTGAAAGAAAATTACTTTTCTAGAGGCCATAAAGAATTCCTAAATATGGGGAACCCAAAGGATCTTGTATCCAGTTTAGTCAAATTGTACATCTTACAATGAAATCCTCTTTTTAATGGAAAGTTTTCATTGGTTGTCTAGAGTATTGATATTGCAGCCGTCAGAATGTGTATGTGTATTACTTTGGGGAATTTTGTGTAGTTCTGAAATGTTAGATCATTTAGACTTATAGGAAAGTTTTTAAAAATATCAATACATTAATTTTTCTGTCCTTATCTTAGACTACAACACAAGCCTATGACATTTTTTTTTTGTAGAAGACTTAAATATTCTGTAGCATTATGTGATACATCTCTACATGTGATGGAATATTATTTAGCTAGCAGTTCTGAGCTATTTGGAGAAGAATTGCTGCCAGCATCTTGGAACTGTTAGCCATATCTGTCCCATATGATTTGTATAATATAATTGTTTGATGTAAATTTTCTTTTCCTTTTTTTTTTCTCCCCCTAGAATGAGAGAGCATATTCCTTCTGTGGAACAATAGAATACATGGCTCCAGATATTGTAAGAGGAGGAGACGCAGGACATGATAAGGTATGTTATAAGTTTATTACTGCAAGTAGACTAATTCTTTAGGCAGATGTGATGGTGTCTTATAGAAGCATGAGTTTTCAGGTTGTCCTAAAATAGATTATTGCCAGTATCTTCAATTGTCTGTTGATGTATTTTCTTCTTTTAATCTTAAGTAAAAGGCATATTTATAAAGGTATTGGGACTTAATTTGTGTTCTATTCAAAATTTGTTCTAAATGTGCAATGGAACAATAAACTTAGCTGACACTTCCCTTTACACAAAATACTAATTCAGAGTGGAAAAATGAGTGGTTTGTGGTTAATTCTGATTTATGTTTTAAATGAGACATCAGAAAATCTGTTATATTTATTGAAGTATGGAACAGATTATTAACGTTATAAATGTTCTCATATTGTGAAAATTGTTTGGCTTGCGGCTCAAGTTTTATTATGAATTTAAGTGTCAGCAATTGATAGGAAAGATCAAGACAACAATAATTAACAGATTATATTTAAGACAAAAACTCTGCTCCCCAAAATAATTCTACAATATTCATGGATGAATTATTCTGATTGCTAACTATAGTGGGAAGTTTTGGAGAGTATTTAATCTCTGTGATTCTTTTGCTGTAGACTGAGTTCACTTATCTTTCTGTCGGAGACCATGGAGTGTAGTTGATCACAGTTCCTCTTATTGCAGCCTGTTTAAGAACTGGAAAAGTCTGGCTTTTGCCTGAGAAGGTGCTTTCTTTTCCTTCTCTATGCATTCTGCAATTCTTTTGGTCTGAGTTTGCGTTCAGGTAGGGAGGAGCACTGTAGTGGGCACAGGGTTTGAGCTGGGAGTTGGCAGTTTGACGTACAGCAGGATGATTACCTTGCTGATTCTTCTACTAACATAAAATAGAATATGCTTTGTTTTTTCACTTAGTCATTGTCTCACACCTACTTTGGATTCCACTATAACTTCTTCATCTTTTTCTACGGTACTGCTTGCCCAGTTATTATTAAAAAAACCTACGAATTGAAACTTTCCTGCACTCTTTCTTAGTTTAGTGTTGCCACTTTCAGAGCATTTCTCCAATGCATCAGTCACCTTGACTTATGATTATGGCTTTTCAAGTGCTTATAAATTCAGTCTTGTTGCTGATTTAAAGAGGTATCTCTGTTCTATTACCTTTGGTTCTGTGTGATACTTTCATTAGATGTAGTGCAGAGTCATAGAGCATTTGATAAGGAATAGCTTCACATTTTTATACTGAATGTTGGCTGATACGTAAGGGTGACTTTGCAGTTAGCTGTATGATGTTAGTTTTTTG
Organism: Scytalopus superciliaris; assembly: GCA_013400415.1. Lineage (NCBI taxonomy): Eukaryota > Metazoa > Chordata > Aves > Passeriformes > Rhinocryptidae > Scytalopus > Scytalopus superciliaris. Next base: position 993,149 of record VXBX01006519.1, on the reverse strand, counting down.
TACCACACACTCTTTACCTCACCACTGGCAATGCTGTGTTGGAGTGCTGGAAGGTTTCTAGTGTATTTTATATTTACTGCATATCTAGCAATGCAAAGATCTTACAAAAAGAGAAAGTGAGATTGCTTTAGTATGCTATGCTCTCATTAATCAATGTCTATGATTTGTAATCTCTTCTAGATTATTGCATTGTTTGTCTAGAAGACTTGCACTAGTATTTCAGTATTTTTTCCAAGTTTGATTTCTGGTTCTGCATATCCTCCTTCTCTTTTGGAAAAACACATGCCAAGACAAAATTGTTTGGGATTTTCTCTGAGAATTATGTATTTGCAAAGATAATTAGTAAAAGCACAGAGACTTCTTCAGCTAGTTCTTCTAGACACTCTTGGCTGAATATATGAAGCATCAAATTTTGTGTCTATTAGGGCATCAAGCCTAAAAAAGGAGTCCAAATTGTCATCAGTTCACTAATTGTTCTCCTGTATTGTATTAATGTTGCCAATGTAAGCAAAGCAGAACTTAAGCTTCATTGATTTGCAAATTTCATGGCCGTAAAACTGAGAAGTTAAACATCTATAGTTAAATTAATTTTATTGCAAGGGCTAAACTGCTTCCTTTATTATTCATAGTGGCATCTTTTCTTTTGAAAGAGAGAAATACTTTGCAATTACAAGGTATCAGAGATATGAATAATATGATTAATATATGGGAATTCAAATATCCCATGTGTTACTGAGGTCCATCTCTCCAAGGTCCCTGAGGTGAAGCATCAGCACTGGATGACCATGACTAAATAGCCTCTGTACCATGTGGAGCTGCCCATGCAAAATGGGTAATAGGGAAAGTAACAGGAACCAAAATGCAGAAAACTGCTCAAGTGGGAATGACACGGATCTTTACTTACTAAAGCTCTTTAACAAACAACGCCCCTATTTCACTTGTGACCTGTTGCAGCAGTGTGGTGTTGGAGCCAGAAGGCCAATGGTATGCTGGGCTGCATCCAAAGCAGCGAGGCCAGCAGGGCGAGGGAGGGGATTCTGCCCCTCTGCTCTGCTCTGGTGAGACCCCACCTGGAGTGCTGCATCCAGCTCTGGGGTCCTCAGCATGGGAAGGACATGGATCTGTTGGAGCGAGTCCAGAGGAGGGACACCAAGGCGATTAGAGGGATGGAGCACCTCTCCTATGAGGAAAGGCTGAGAGAGTTGGGATTGTTGAGCCTGGAGAAGAAGAGGCTCCAGGGTTGTCTAATTGTGACTCTGCAATACCTGAAGGAAGCCTACAGGAAAGATGGAGAGAGATTTTTTTACAAGGGCGTGTAGTGACAGGACAAGGGGGGATGGTTTTAAATTAAAAGAGGAGAGATTTAAATTAGATATTGGGAAGAAATTATTTACTTTGAGGGTGATGAAGCACTGGAAAAGGTTGCCCAGAGAAGTTGTGGATACCCCATTCCTGAAAGTGTTCAAGGCCAGGTTGGATGGGCTTTGAGCAACCAGGTCTGGTGAAAGGTGTCTCTGTCCATGGCAGAGGGGTTGAAACAAGATGATCTTTAAGGTCCCTTTCAATCCAAATCATTCTGTGATTCTATGAATATGAAATAAAATTTCATTCCATTTTCAGATGCCTGGATTAACTGTGGCCTGTGATCTTAAATTGTGCTTTTTGAGCATTCCTTAATTCCATTTGCAAACTTGTAAAAGCTTAAGTTCAGCGACTTCTTAGGAAGGCTTAGGTTCATCTGTAAATTTTAGAATTCTTACCACTTCACAGTGGCAAAAATAAAAATAAAATACATTCGGGGGGAAACAAGAGGAACTTCAGTAGTCAGTGGAAAGAGTTCAACTTGAGAAATTAGCTGAAGAAGTTAAGTGGAGAGATTTCAACATAAAATCAATTTACTGTAGAAAATACCTCCAATCAGTACTGCAATTAGTTATGTTTAATTGTATCCAGATTTGCCTGTGTATTGATAGGTAGGTTATTCCTGTGCAAGTTCCTTTACAAGTGCATTGTTTTGTTGCTTCTTTTGTTAACAATTTTACTTCAGTGAATCGTAACGTACATAATTACTGTTGTTCTATAGGCTGTTGATTGGTGGAGTGTTGGTGTTCTTATGTATGAATTATTAACTGGAGCATCACCATTTACAGTCGATGGAGAGAAGAATTCCCAAGCAGAGATTTCTAGGTAAGAGTCAAAGCAGTAAAGTGTATGTGCTTGCTCACAGATGATCCTTTCCATGATATGTGGGGTTTGAGAGTTTTAATCGAAAACTGAGGAAGAAAGTGCTGCCAGGATAACATTTTATGTGCTCTGATTCTTTTTAACAGAATGACATCTGGAAGCAGATAGTTTTTATTCACTAATAGAACTGACCTTTACAAAAGACCTGTTGGGGTTTTTTTAAACCACAGTGTAACCACAGCTCTGTAGATACTTTACACTGTTGTGTGTTTACTGTTGAAAAGGAAGTCAAAAGAAATACCAAATTATATGTAAATAGGACTATCACGTTCAAAATTGTAATACATGAAATACATATTTAGCTAGAGATTTTTCATCAGTTCTTACTAGATCACTCTGGCAGACTACAGGTTTAAAGTGTCAGAATGTTCCCTACTCCCACCTTTTTGTTACAGTAATGTTTATTTCATTAGTGTGTAACATGAAACAAAGAACATAATCTTTTCTAGCCCTACTTGCATATGATGATATGCAATATGGTACTTAGAGAAATGAAATAACCTATGCTATTCTTATCTTTTACATGTTACATTCAGTAATTTCTACACGTTAAGGGTTTGCTTTCAGTACCCATGCACAAGCCTTGGAGCATTTTCAAAAGACAAACCAATAAGCTTCCCCGAAGGACATTACTGAAATCTCCCCCAAAACAAGCATTTCCTGTACTGGATTTCTTCTGGAGCAGAGAGTTGAGGGCTTAAATTGCTCAAATTAGTAACTGCTATCAAGATGAGCTTATAAGTCCTGTCCTCAAACTAAGAATAGTTTTGCTTCTATCAGAAGGTATTACCATGGTTCTGATCCTCACCTAAAGTCACATGATATTTAAGGTTGTAATGGATGACAGAACAAACCTCAATTGTTTAGATAATTTATTTTACTTATGTTATAAATTTCAGCAATTTCTTGGAAGACTGAGACATAGTTACTGATTTTCAGTTCTTTACCAGAGCAGGAACCATAGAGAGACACTAGAAAAAGTATAGGGGAGAGGGGATTCCAGTAACAAAACCAAATTCAGGACTTCACTCTCTTGGTCATTATATTGCAGTTAAAACATAAATTATCTCTTTCTGGCCTATTTAAGGTTAGAAATTTTGTTGATTGCTTACTTACCATGTCTGAATTTGGTGATTTTGATTCCCAAGATTTACTAAGTAGAACTCTAAAGGAGTTACAATTTTTTTTAGAGAGAATTTTGGCCTGAATTTTTTAGGTATAGTTTTCCAAAAACTGGGAAAAGTTTTAGTTATGTATTCTACAGGATTTGACTTTCTTTTGGTAGGCCCTTTTGTGCTCTCTAAGATTTTAATCTTAAATTATTAGAAATGTTAATTTCGGTGCTGAGAAACCACAAGGTTGCTAACATCTGTCCTCTGATGGCTAATAATCTAATTTCTGATCTTAATTTAGTCGTGACAAGTTTACTGTGTTGTTGCTCAGTCTGTTTTTGTTCTGGTGGGCGTTTGTGCCACGCAATTATAGACAGCAGTCTCATAGTATTTCAGCTTTTATTTTGATAAATTTAGAAGTTAAATTCTTAGAGCTTCCTTTATTAAAGTCTTCCTGTTTCCTGAAAAAGCCTTTTCTTAACTCAGCTTATGTCTTTCTTACATAGGGACAGTTTGTTCCTGTTGATGTTTCAAGAGGATCTTGTTTAAGAGAAAGAGAAATTCACCTTCCTTTATTGCTGGGTTCCTCTTGCTGATATTTTACCTAGGTGGTATCTTGATTTAACCCTAGCCAGCAGCCAAGCCCCACCAGCAGCATCAGGGAGAGAATGGGAAGGGTGAAAGCCAGAAAACTCATGGATTGAGATAAAGACAGCTTAATAGGGAGAGCAAAAGCTGCCCACACAAGCAAAGAAAATTAATTTCTGCTTCCCATGGGCAGGCAGCCATCTCCAGGAGAGCAGGACCCATCAGGTGTAGCGGTGACTTGGGACTAACCCTTCAGTAGCGTTGTACTAGTGAAACCAGATTCTCTTCACTTGACCAAGCTACTGCACCAGTTTCTGTTCTCTCACATCTAATCTGATCTTTCTTTTCTGACAGCTTGCTTTCCATCCTGATTAACATGTATGCAACTTCACATACTTCAATCCCATGATAATTGTAAATAGTTCTTGGAACTTCTAAAGAAAGTGCTCATTCTTCACTACCTTGGTAATGTCATTCTGTGAGCCAGTAGACAACATCATCATAAGTATTTTCTAGTATAAGTCAACCTCAAAAGTATTTCAGAATGAAAGCCACTGGCATGTATAAATGCAGCTTACATGGAGTCTGCTTGTACAGCAAGGCAACATGCTGCCTTCTCTGCAGTGGGCTCTGAGAGAGCCAACAGATGGAGCATATCCCTCAATATAAAACTTAACAGATGTCTGCTGATAATCCAGTACAGCAAAGAGGAAATAGTCTAGGAGGTTCCTGAAGTGTGTGGAATATAACTTCCTGACACAGCTGGTGAGCAAGCCAACTGAGGAAGGTGCCCCACTGGGCCTGTTGTTTGTGAACAGAGAAGGTCTGGTGGGTAATGTGATGGCTGGAGGCTCTCTTGGGCCAAGTGATCATGACATAGAAGTTCTTGATGCTTGGAGAGGTAAGGAGGGGGATCAAAAAAGTCACTACCTTTGACTTCTGGAGGGCAGGCTTTGGCCTATTTAGGAGACTGTTTGAGAGAGTCCATTCCAAGGCAGTCCTAAAGGGCAAAGGAGTTCAGAAAGGCTGGACATTCTTCAGGGAAGAAAGAAATCTTAAAGTTCCAGGAGTAGGTCATCCACATGGGTCAACAGACCAGCTGGTGAGAAAGACGTTTGGCCTGATTGAGCAGAGCTTTGGCTGGAACCCAGGAAAGAAAGGAGAGTTTATGACCTATGGAAGAAGGGACAGGCAACTTGGGAGGACTGCAGGCATGCTGTGAGGTTATGCAGGGAGAGCATGAGAAGGATCAAAACCAGCTAGAACTTAATCTAGCTACTGCTGTAAAAGACAATATAAAAATGTTTCTATAAATACATTAGCAACAAAAGATGGCTGAGGAGAATCTCCATCCTTTATTGGACGTGGGGGAAACGTAGCAACAAAAGATGGGGAAAAAGTGAAGTACTTAGTGCTGCCTTTGGCCCTGTCTTGAACAGTAAGATCTGTTTTCTCCAGAGGTGCCCTGCCTCCTGAGCTGGAAGTCAGGGACAGGGGGCAGAAGGAAACTCCCATAATCCAAGGGAAAGTGTTCAGTGACCTCCTACACCACTGAGACGCTCACAAGTCTATGGTGGCAGATGAGATCCATCCGAGGGTACTGAGGGAGCTGACTGAGTGCTCGCAGGGCCACTTTATCAGCAGTCCTGGCTGAGAGGGAGGTCCCAGTTGACTGGAGATTGGCAAATGTGACCCCCATCTGTAGGAAGGGTCAGAAGGAGGATCTGGGAAACTACAGGCCTGTCAGCCTGACCTTGGTGCTAGGGAAGGTTATGGAGCAGATCATCTTGGCATATGCAGCACAACCAGGGCAATTAGGCCCTGGATTTATGAAAGGCAGATCCTGCTTGACTAACCTGATCTTCTATGACAAGGTGACCCACTTAGTGGCTGTGGATGTTTTCTACATGGACTTTAGTAAAGCCTTTGACACTGTCTCCCACAGCATTCTTCTGGAGAAACTGACTGCTCCTGGCTTTGGATGAGAGTGTTCTTTTCTGGGTAAAACTGGCTGGATGGCTGAGCCCAAGGAGTGGTTGTGAATGGGGTTATATCGAGTTAGTGGCTGGTCACAGTATTGGGGCAGTCTTGTAAATATATTTATTGATGAGCCAGACAAGGAGATTGAGTGCACCTTCAGTCAGTTTGCAGATGACACAAAGTTGGGTGGGAATGTTGATCTGCTGGAGTGCAGGAAGTCTCTGCAGTAGGATCTGGACAGACTGATTGATGGACCGAGATCAATTGTATGAGGTTCAACAAGGCCAAGTGCCAGGTCCTGCACTCGAGTCCCAACCCCAGACAGTGCTACAGGCTGGGGCAGAGTGGCTGGAAAGCTGCCTGGTGAAAAGAGACCTGGGGAGGCTGATCAACAACAGCTAAACATGAGCCAGCAGTGTGCCCAGGTGGCTAAGGAGGCCAGTGGCATCATGGCTTGTATCAGAAATAGTGTGGCCACAGAACCAGGGCAGTGATTGTCCCTTTGTACTTGACACTGGTAAATTCTGTGTTCAGTTCTGGGCCCTTCAGGACAAGAAGGACATTGAGGTGCTGGAGTGTGTCCAGATAAGGCCAACAGAGCCTGTGAAGGGACTGGAGCACAAGTCTTGTGAGGAGCGGCTGAGGGAGCTGGGGGTGTTTAATCTGGAGAAAAGGAGGTTTTGNTTCTTCTGGAGAAACTGACTGCTCCTGGCTTTGGATGAGAGTGTTCTTTTCTGGGTAAAACTGGCTGGATGGCTGAGCCCAAGGAGTGGTTGTGAATGGGGTTATATCGAGTTAGTGGCTGGTCACAGTATTGGGGCAGTCTTGTAAATATATTTATTGATGAGCCAGACAAGGAGATTGAGTGCACCTTCAGTCAGTTTGCAGATGACACAAAGTTGGGTGGGAATGTTGATCTGCTGGAGTGCAGGAAGTCTCTGCAGTAGGATCTGGACAGACTGATTGATGGACCGAGATCAATTGTATGAGGTTCAACAAGGCCAAGTGCCAGGTCCTGCACTCGAGTCCCAACCCCAGACAGTGCTACAGGCTGGGGCAGAGTGGCTGGAAAGCTGCCTGGTGAAAAGAGACCTGGGGAGGCTGATCAACAACAGCTAAACATGAGCCAGCAGTGTGCCCAGGTGGCTAAGGAGGCCAGTGGCATCATGGCTTGTATCAGAAATAGTGTGGCCACAGAACCAGGGCAGTGATTGTCCCTTTGTACTTGACACTGGTAAATTCTGTGTTCAGTTCTGGGCCCTTCAGGACAAGAAGGACATTGAGGTGCTGGAGTGTGTCCAGATAAGGCCAACAGAGCCTGTGAAGGGACTGGAGCACAAGTCTTGTGAGGAGCGGCTGAGGGAGCTGGGGGTGTTTAATCTGGAGAAAAGGAGGTTTTGAGGGGACCTTATCACACTCTACAACTGCCTTAAAGGAGGTTGTAGCCAGGTGGAGGTTGATCTCATCTCCCAGGTAACGGGTTACAGAATGAGAGGGAATGACCTCAGGTTTCACCCAAGGAGGTTTAGGTTGGATATTAGGGAAAATTTCTTCACTGAAATGGTGGTCAGGCATTGGAATAGACTGCACAGGGAAGTGATAGAGGTACCATCCCTGGAGGTATTTAAAAGAGGTAGAGATGTGTCACTTAAGGATATGGTTTAGTTTGGCTTGGCAGTGCTGGGTTAACAGCTGGACTTGATGGTCCTTTCACACCTAAAAATTATGTGATTCTATAATCATAGCTTGCTTTTCACATAGCTAAATACCACTTCATTGTTAATTCTGCCTACAGAAAGAAATTATTTAAAACAATAATCTTGATAAAAGGCAGGAGCAGCTGATGCTGTTACCACAGAATTTTCCGTTAGGTGGAGTGGGGGGATCTGGGTCTGGAGCATCTCTCTTATGAGGAGAGACTGCGGGAGCTGAGCCTCTTTAGCCTGGAGAAGAATGAGAGGGGATCTCAATGCATATCAATATCTCAGAGGTGGGTGCCAAGAGCATGGTGCCAGATTCATTTCAGTGGTGCCCAGAGACAGGACAAGGAGTAATGTCAATAAACTGAAACACAAGAAGTTTCACCTCAACATGAGGAAGAACTTCTTTCCACTGAGAGTGGCAGAGCACTGGAAGAGGCTGCCCAGGGAGGCTAAGGAGTCTCCCCCTCTGGAGACATTCAAACCCCACCTGGATTATGTTCCTGTGTCATCTGCTCTAGGTGACCCTACCTTGGTTAGACTAGCTAAACTCCAGAGATCCCTTCCAGCCTTGACAATTCCGTGAGTCTGTGAAAATACAGTGTTATACAAAATTATTATTGGCAAAACCTGTATGCTAAATTGCTCTGATAGATATAGTCTTTATAGGGGATTCCTTCACCCAAGAATTTAAGGAGTGGTTTCTACACAAAGAGAAGAATGTCAAGTAATATGAAAAGTTATTTTATAAGCCTATCTCAGCTTCAGATGGGACTTTCTGTTCAATTCCCACGTCCGTGGTATGACTGACTGCAGTTTTCAGGCTGACCGAAGACATGCAATCTGTCTCTAGAAATTTGCAATTAGAAGGATGAGACAGACTAGTGCTGCTGCTGTGAGAGTACTTTTGGCTAAGAATTTTCTGGTAACTTTGTTGTGCTGGATTCTTGCCACTGCTTTTGTTTGTTTCACTGTCCTTTTTCTTACATGAAAGTTTGTATTTGCATTAGAAGCCTGAGACACTGGCAAGATTCTTACTGCTAACACTTATCAACCAACATCACTCATTGTATTCACTTCGTTCCCATGTTACCAATCATCCCAATTTAGCATCTGTTTTCAGTGAAATTTAAAATTTTTATCTGACTTGGCCATCTGTAATCTCTAACATTTTTTAGATGGAAAAATGCTCTAGAAGTTCTCTTTTGATTTCTAAGGACAAGCCTCATTGCTTCAGATAGCAGTTTTAAAAAATACTGACTGGAGGTATTTTTCCTCCTTCTAAGAGCCCAAAGAGAACGTACCACTTTCCACAGTCTTTGTTGCATACCTTTCTAATTCTTTCATCAGAGAGGCTGACAAATAGATTTCCTCAGATGTCTCTAGCTGAAGTAATTTTCAAACTACAAAGACATTGTAGATTTCATTGGCCCTCCTGTAGATAAAGAAATTTTTTATTATCGAGGTGTCCTGTCTTCTGTCTTGCAACAGGAAGGTTTTCTTACTTACTTACCTGCTTCCTCTTTCTGAAACTGGATGATTTCTGAAGAGACTGAATCCTTACTTCTCCATCACTCCTGCAGTGTAAGAATCTTCTTGTTTAGTGATGTTTAAATTTGGTATTAACATCCCTAATTAAGAAATCGTTTGACAATATTATGCTTTCTTCTGCTTTTCTGTAAAGTGAAATGTGTCCAAAAGTTGAAGAGAAGGCTTATGGTTGCTCTTACTTCTGCTAGCAGAGTGGCTGTGATTTAGACCCTTACTGGCACATAATCCATACATCATTTAAAGGAACGATTCTGGACCTCTGCACCACCTTAAAATTCAGACTGTATTTTTCCTAACTCATTTCAGTGTTGCTTAAACCAAGAGGTTAGCTTGCTTTGTGTTTGCTTGAAGTTGGATGCTAAGACAGTAGAAGCTACCCCTGGGATATGTGCATTTTGAACTTGGTTTTGTCCTTCTACACTGCCAGGACAGGATTATTTAAGGAAACAATCTGCTTGCATCTATTTTTGGGCTAATCCAAGAAGCTACATGTTTCAAGAGAAAAATCTTCCCATGGGATAACTGACTCTAAGGATATGTCATGCAGTAACTTTGAACAAAATTTAGAAATGCAGTAATCAACTTAAGCTCTGTCAGAAACATAACAGCTGAGATTTTAGTGTTGCCACAAACTCATGTAATTTCAGCCTCACCGTCTCTCATAGCATCAAACTCTTTGTCTGTGTTCAGTGGAGGTGCTCTACACCCTTCTGTGTATCACAGTTCCTGAAGTCACTGTGGAGAGAGTAACAAAGAGCTATATGGACACCAAACTGAACATGAGCCAGCAATGTCCCTGCTGGCAAAGGCAGCAAATGGTATTCTGGGATGCATTAGACCAAGAATCATAAGGTTGAGGGATGTGATCCTTCCTCTAAAGTCAGCACTTGTGAGCCGTACCTGGAGTACTGGTTCCATTTCTGGTCTCCCCAGTACACCAGAGTGATGGACATATTGGAGAGAGTCCAGCAAAGGGCCACTGAGAATATTTAAGGTACTGAAGCGCACAGGAGGAAGGCTGAGGAAGATGGGACTCTTCCACCTGTAGAAGGCTTAGGGAGATCTCATCAATGTGCACAAATGCTTGAAGGGAGCATGCAGAGAAGAGGGAACCAGGCTCTTTTTGTTGGTGCTCAGTGACAGGACCAGAGGCAGAGGTCACAAACTGAAACACAGGAGGTTCTCTTTGAGCATCAGGAAACACCTTCCTACTGTGAGTGTGACTGAGCACTAACACCGGCTGTCCAAGGGAGGTGGTGAACTCTCTCTCCTTGGAGATACTCAGAAGGCTTCTGGATGTGGCTGTGAACAACATCTGGGTGGCTGTTGGAGCAGGAGAGGTTGGACCAGATGACCTTCAGAGGTCCTTTCCAATCTCAACTGTTCTGTGACTCTGTATGCTAAAGGGTTACGTGTGTCTTTGTTTTAAACCTATTGATGTACCTTTGGATGTGTTACCTGTGTGTGCATTTTCAATTTGCCTTTAGAATTCTTAGCCTCAGTATTTACATTTGAAGTAACTGAAGGGAAACTTGTCTTCCTCTTCATATGAAACTGTGGGAACTATGCATATAAAAGCTAGGCACCGAAATGTGATTCTGCTTAGGCTTCCAGGATTTTGAACTACCACTAGCATTACTTGATGGCTTCCAGTTCTTATATTGAAAAAGATAGTGAGGTCCCTGTCTGCTTTCTCTTTACTGTTTTGAAGGAAACACTATGCCCTGCCCTCTTGAGTCATATTTTCACTAAGCTGGGTAGTCCTAGCCTTTTATAAAACTTCTATAAAAGACATTCTGTATTTCTGATTACTCTTATTACTGTTCTCTAAAACTTTTACAGTTACAGTGCCTCCTTTGTGACTAGGGCATGATCACTGCATGCAAGATAGAGGGTACAGGCAAACCTCCAATGGCCCAAATGTGGGGGTTTTTTTCTTTATTTTCTAATAATTTTTAATATTGCAATTGTGTTTGTTTTTACCGCTGTTAGGCATCAGGTTGATTTCTTTGTATAGCTATCTGTTGTAGCCAAAATATTTCTTTTAAATAGTAAGCTCAGTATGTGAAATGAGCAATGTTTTTCTTTTGTGGATTGAGTTACATAATTTATCTGTGCGGATGTTGTTTCATACCCACAATTCCTTAAACCTTTTTTTATTTAAAGAATGTTTAGTTTCACATTTGCCATCCTCCTGCCTTTGGGCAGAAGTTTAAGTGAGCTATTAAATGCTACCATTAGTATGAGAACAGTTTGATTTAATGCTCAACATATTAAGTAATTACCAAATCGTTATTTTGTTTGTTTTACAGGAGAATATTAAAAAGTGAGCCTCCTTATCCCCAAGAAATGAGTGCTCTGTCTAAGGATATAATTCAGCGGCTTTTGATGAAAGACCCAAAGAAGAGGTTAGGTTGTGGTCCCACTGATGCTGATGAAATCAAGCAGCATCCCTTTTTCGAGGTAAAGTGAACAACAAAACTCATCAGNGATATAATTCAGCAGCTTTTGATGAAAGACCCAAAGAAGAGGTTAGGTTGTGGTCCCACTGATGCTGATGAAATCAAGCAGCATCCCTTTTTCGAGGTAAAGTGAACAACAAATGCCACTTCCTGTACCTTAGTGAATGTGAAATCCGAGACTGAGGAAATTCTATTGTTTTATTAACAGAATAGCTTAGAGACATGTTGATTGCATGAATAATGATGTTGAAGTTAGTAAGAATATCCATGTACTTGTGCGTATTAGAAGGGCATGGTAGATTTTTAATACATTATCTCTGTATCAAAGTTACTTGAAGCAGCCAAAACACACTGCTTAAACCAGAACGTTTAATGCAAAACAATGAAGTTATGTTGTGCTGTCTCTTGTTTTTGTTTTTTTTAAAGGAAGTTTGCAACTGCCATTGTTGGTAAAATCTGAATGTTCATAAAATTCACCAAACTCCTCTGTTTTCCTTGGCTTAATTAAATCTTTAATCTTGTTCAGTAAATTTTAATTCAGTTCATATTTCAGTGTATTAACATCTGCTTTCAAACAATGATGGAGATTGAATTTGCATACATCTGTACTGTACCATCCATTGCAGTTCAAATTGTATGCTTTCTTTGAAAAAACTAAGTATATATTTTTGGTGCTTCTGAAGTTGAGTTACACAGAGTTAAAATTCCCTTATTCAGTGTTTGCTTTGGAAGATACATTTTGCTATCATACAACACTTTCTAATCTTGACTTAACTTCAGTTCCACTTTTTTACAGTAACAGAGCAATTTTCTCATAACTGCTGTACCAATACTTCCTCTTTCTGGCCTTGCATTTAAGTAAGAATTCAGAGACTTGTGCTCTCAGGGCTCTGGAAGCTGCCATTACTAATTAAGTATAGAAACTGGCATCAAGAAGTTGAACATACTGCACGCATGCACTATAGCTTACAAAAATATAAATGTTCTTTATTCTGAAACAGAGGAAGAAATTCAAGGACCATCAGTAACTGGCTAACAGTGGTCCACTGTTATATTTAATGATACTGATTTTTTTTTTTTAATTGAGTTCTGCCTAAATACAAATGATGCTTCTTGGCTTTACCCAAGCAGATTAGTAGGGCATAGTTTGAATGCTTTTCATCTGCCTGTGGGAAATAGCAAATGGAGTTAGGATTGTGTTTCTGGACAAGTCTGTCTTTCCAGTATTTCTTTCTGTTAAGTTTTCATTTGATTTAAACTTCCTTTCCTGTTTTTTGTTTAGAATATGAACTGGGATGATTTAGCCGCCAAAAAAATACCAGCTCCATTTAAACCAGTAATCAGAGATGAATTGGATGTCAGTAATTTTGCAGAAGAGTTTACAGAAATGGATCCTACCTACTCTCCCGCAGCAACCCCTCAGACTTCAGAAAGAATATTTCAGGTATCTTAAGAACTCACATAAATTTTATAAAAAATAATTATTGAACAATTCCCTATGTATAACTATCTTTTTTTCCTCCTACCTTCAGATTTCTTGGAATTTACTGTGTAATTTCCAGTCCCAGTTCCCAGGGCTTTTTGTTCAACAATTACAAAAGGAGTGAGAAGGGTGGAAACAGCCCTACTGGAAATACAAAATTCCTTGTCTCTCCATTCCCAGCTGGATGTCTTGCATGCTGGACTAAAGTCAGTCTGTTCTTTATTGGTTCTCTGTACCTTAGGAGTCTTGTCATCTTGACTCTGTCAGTCAGGGCTACCACCTTCGACAACAGCAGTGTAGTTTGCCCACTTCCACATTATGCACTAGTTGAGGTATTCCTTTGGAAAGTGGGAGCTACCTGCATCGTTAGAAGTAGGTATTCCAAGTTGGAGGTGTGCTCTAATTAGTAGACTGTTAAATACAGATGAGTAGCAGAGCTTTCCTTACCATCTCCTCTGTGTTGTAAAAGAATGAGCCCTTCTTAGACTGCACAGTGTGGATGTCAAATGGGTGGACATAGCTCATGTGCAGTCAGCTTGGTACCAAAGCTGCAGAGGTGGAAAACAGTTTGGATTGCTTTCTCTTCTCGCCCTCCTTGTGCTTTGTTGTTTTTTATTGCCTGGTTTTGAGCAGCTAATTCTTAGTGTACCGGAATGTAGCATCATTTTTTGAAAGTTGTTAGATTTGTAGTGACTGTAGCAAGCAATTTATGCATGTCATAATACCATCTGATTCACCCTGTGGTGGTAGTCACAGCTGTTACTGTTACACTCAAAGTGGGCATATCATTAATAAGAAGCTTATCTTGTTCAGCCATTTAAAGTTCTTTGATGCTTACATCACAACATAAAAACTATTTCAAGCCTTAACTTTATAATGTCCTGGGAAACTGGCTAGTTTGAAGTATGAGCCTTTATCACTGATGCAAAACAATTGAAGCTGAGCCACATTAGTTACCAGAGTGCTTGTACTATTATTGTTTTATCTTTAACTGTGAGGAAATGTATTGCAAGAAGATACCTGTTAATGTTGAACAGAGTAACATCTAACTAGCAGTGAGACAGTTATGGTTTCAGCACTATATGTGAACTCTGACTTCTTTGAAAACTTCTTCTGAAACTTCTGATGTTTCATATGCATTATGATAGTTAATGTGCAGCAATGTCAAGCCATACCATCTTCTGATGTTTTGATTTCATAGGGATATTCTTTCGTTGCACCTTCTATTTTGTTTAAACGCAATGCAGCTACAGTAGATCCTCTTCAGTTTTATATGGGGGATGAACGACCTGGAACTACAACTATTGCCAGAAGTGCTATGATGAAGGTAATAATAATATCAAGAACTAAATTAATTTGGTGTACCTTAATGCTGTGTGTAACTTCCCAAGCAGCAATTACAAGCTAGGCTACAGATTACAAAATAGTCATCATTCATTTATCAGTTCTCTGTAATGGCTCCTCAGATGATCCAAACATCTAACTTGCATGTGATACTACTAAGTGGTTGAAGTTTAATCTGAAAAATGATATGATTGTCTAGTTTTTTGGAATAGTAATAATAATAATAGTGATTCCCGATAACTCTTATTTGGCCAACCATTGTAGATATTTTTGAAATTACTTTAATTTTATCAGAATTCCTTCTATATTTACCCAAAAGAGTGTATAGTTGTGTAAAGCCTTATAAGAACACATGGTATTGTGCTGTCTTCAAATGAGCGCATAGTTTTGTGGATAAATGTATGTATGGCCATGTTTGATTCTGTTTGTCTGAATATTTTGTATCTTCAGCTATTGTATTAGTAATGATTTATTTAGTGATTATGTTTGTTTAATGTAACATAAGCTTTACTCTTTGATTGTTAGAATAATGTTTATGCATTTTATTAAAAAGAAGTTAAGATTATCTATTTTATTAAAGAGAGAGCTCTTTTACAATTTTAAATGTAGATGAAAAATTCTCACGAAACTTTACTCTTTGTCTTTGTGTATACTAAAAGTATTCTGCAAAACTAAATACAGACAGTTTCCTAACAGGACTCTCCATTTTATCATCATTATGAACTGGATCTGAAAGAGAAACCATTGGGAGAAGGAAGTTTTTCCATTTGTCGAAAGTGCTTACACAAGAAAACTAGCCAAGAGTATGCAGTAAAAATAATTAGCAAAAGGTATAAATATTCTATAAGACAATAAAAATATTTTCTTTGCTTACTGTCACCCATGGATTAGAATAATGTTCACTACATTTTTGGAAGTAGAAAAATAACTTTAAAATTATTTCCTGTTCTATGCATCTACAGAAACTTAATGTATCCTTATGACCTTTAAAAACTTCTGAGAGTCTTTTGAAACAAAATGTTATACTTGTTGGGGAGGACACAAGAAGAAACCTAAACAATACTTTTCTGGTTCCAAGTTGTATTCTACCCTTATTTCCCCTAACTGTGCTCCTAACAAAGTAAGGTATAAAGCTCTTCTATCTTTAGACTTAAGTGAACTGAACGTAGGTTTCTGCTAGCACCCTCTCCTAAGCAGCTCATTTGATTGCCTAGGATACTGCTTTTTAAGAGGGATCTGTAGTGTGGGTTGCCTCAGATCTAATTAATTGTGTGTGTGTCTGTATAAAATGGAATTAGACTATGGAGTTGTAAGTTGCATCTTGTTTCCTTGAGTGTTCTGAGGAGAACACCGCAATGGAGGCAGCTGACTTGCTTTGTACACAGGTATCATCTGGTCCTCTCCCAGAGCGGATACCTCAGTTTCTGGCCAGCTTAAAATTAAGATAAGGGATTCTTTGAGAAGCAAATGGATTTTTGACGTAATTTTGCAGTGTTCTTTGGTAAATATGTCCCTAGTGTGTTGTAGAATGCTGGCTGGCAAGGGAAAGTATAAATGTTCTGCTGTCAGAATGACAGTTCACACTGGTCTCCTCTCCAAGACATTTGGCTGTACCTCTGTGTTTCAGACTCTAGAAGGAGCTGTCCACCAGAGTTAAGTGTTTCATCGCATGCTTTTTGAAAAGGACAAGTTAAAGAGTAAGAAACCTGAGTGTAGGTGTCTGAGATGCTTTTCTGAGCCCTGTTAAATTAATAGTGGCCTGCCTAAAACTGCTAGTGGAGTCTACAGAGAGACTTGAATGACCTGGCACTAGAAGTGGGATTCAGTAACTTAAACATAGACATCTACGTAGTGCCATTTTAGCATCTGTTGGTGTCTTCTGTCCTCCAGTTCCCATCAGTCTTGTGACTACTACCTTTTTGTAGATGTCTTCATGGCTGATGTCCTCTCCCAGGCTCTCCTATGCTTAGGCCACTGAATCCTACTCTAGGTATGTATGTTACGGTGAATTAGTTCACCCTGTAAGATTGATTAACTGGAATTTCAGTCACTATAATGAGACCTTAAACAAATAGTATTGCAGTAGACACCTACATTGGGCATTTTAACATGGAAATCTCTGCTTTGTGTCTACGCTCAAAATTTTTTCTGTGGTACCAGCAGAGCTGTAGATTAGTACTCCCATCTCATCTTAATGTAATAGGTATTTTGTTTCTGGATAACAGTGAGCAAACTAGTATTGACTTTTCCTGTAGAACTAAAATTTTAGGAATTATGTCCCTAGATGATATTACCCATGGGTTCTTTTGTTCTTTCTCCTTCATCTTGCTAGATCAGGCTAAGTGAAGGTAAGAGGTGGTCTGCATTTATTTTTTCTTTTTAGGATTGCAGACTGTGAGCAGGCTCAGAGCACGTTTGTGAAGTATTTAGGGGTAGCAGTAAACTCACACTCTGAACAGTTGGACAAATACCAGCTTGAATAAAACCCTGTAAATAATGCTGCTGAGGAGCACCCCAGTAAATCTTGCTACAAGGAAAAGTGTAATAGGGTTTCTAGCAACTTCTTTTCTTCCAAGTCAGTCTTTCACTCCTACTGACCAAATGTGCCCTAAAAGGGAATCTTACACCTGGGGAAACCTTTTCATGATAGTTGAGGTGAAAGCTCAGATAAGAGTTCCTCTGTGGTGTTGCTTTGTTGGTAGTGCTGAACCTGCCTCCAGCTAACAATTGGAGGTTTATCTGTGTCTGAAGACCACTGAAACAGTGGACCCCTGTAAACTTGCTTGGATTACTGTTTTAGAAATTCCCATTTGTTTTTCATGAAACGGTAGTTATTTATGGAAGGGAAATACTCAGAATAGTCCGTGTACAAATTTCAAAGATTGTGATACTGAACCTTTTTCATCTGTTTCCAAGGTCCACTTCCTTCTGACAGTGGTTTAAGGGGAAAGACTATGTGAGTCAGGATTTTTATTTTCTTAAGGACCTGAAGACACTTTCAGTTTAAACAATTTCAGCAGCAGAGATGCAGGTGAAAGAGCTTGGTTTACTTGTTGGTTATATGAAGCCTGCAGAAAAGCAGAATTCTCTTGCACATAATTCTCATCACAGTTTTCACCTTAATTAGGGGGCATAAAAGGGTAACCAAAAATTAAGAGCATGTGTGGTGAGATAGATTCTATTTGTGTTACCCATCAAGCCATTCTCTAAGTCAGTACAGGGTTAGCCTTTCTTGGAGACAGTTTTTTGGCAAAAACTTTTAGGCATTATTGGTCAAAAAAATACATCAGTGTATCGAACTAGTGAGAAACAGTGTTCTGATCTTTCACCATTCACATAGTTTTTATAATGATCACCATGTTCACTTCTTTTAGTTACATGTTTCAGTACTTTAAAGAGAATTCATGCCATGATTTTTGTTCTGGAGATAGTCTCTTCCATTTCAGATTTTTACAATGGCCTGTTTAGGGGTTTATTTGTATAAATAATCATTCGTAGATGATCTTACTCTCTTTTTTCTAGTAGAGCTCATAGTTTCCATACCACTTTGGAAGTACTTGTCTCCTTTAAGAATGGAAAACAATTGGGTCAGGATAAATAAAGGTGAACCAACAAATATTTGTAGGAACAGAGGTGAAGTCAAATTTCCCTGGACTAAGGGAAAGGTTTGTTTTAGATAGAAAATATCCTATAATATCACATCAGCTTTTGCTGTAGCAAGTTGCAATTGCATTAAAAACATTGTTTGGTTTTGGTGTGGGTTTTTTAATATCCTAAATTGCAGGGTGATGTGGAGAATTTTTCTTACCCTACTTTGAATATGCCTTTAAT
Source organism: Scytalopus superciliaris (assembly GCA_013400415.1). Taxonomy (NCBI): domain Eukaryota; kingdom Metazoa; phylum Chordata; class Aves; order Passeriformes; family Rhinocryptidae; genus Scytalopus; species Scytalopus superciliaris. The sequence goes on along the minus strand of VXBX01006519.1, from coordinate 974,854 downwards.
TGTGTTCAAGCATTTAAAAAATAGTCTAACACTTTGAATGTTCACTTTGTTCAATAAAATTGGTACAAAATGACTGCTCAATTTTTCTAGAATGGAAGCCAACACCCAGAGGGAAATAACAGCTCTGAAACTCTGCGAAGGACACCCGAATGTAGTGAAGTTACATGAAGTTTTTCATGACCAGGTATTTTGAAGAAACTGTAATCAGCACCTGCCAAACACATTGCCATGTGTTTTCCCAAGAACTTTTAGGAGTTAAGCATGCTCTGACTGTGGAGGCAAGTTGTTTCCTAGGGCTTTTGTCTAGTCAGTATAGAAGATGAAGCAGAAGTTCTGCATTCAAGCAATCTTGCAGTTACTCTAGCAAATCAGAAAAGTATGTGGAAAAATTAGTCTTGGATTCTGTTTGTGGTTCTGTCCTTGGCTGTCTTTGTTAATCACCATACAGTATATTCATGGCACGCTTTCTGTACCTGTGATACTGAGGTGCCTAACCACCTTCCCCCTAGGGTTGTCATAAATTTTAACACGCTATTTGTGAATTAATTTGGAAATACTGCAATGAAAATTACATAGCTAGATTTTTTTTTCTTTTTACATATTAGTAATTCAGTGGAGATAACCAAATAGCTTGGCCAAATTACCAAATATGAAAGTAGAGCCTGTATTTGAAAATTTATTAGGATCAGTTTATTTAGATACCTTAATTGTCTTTTTCCTTAATGTAATGCATACTCCACAGCATGTAATAAAACATAATTTGATCTGAACTGGGAGTCCCAGTCTGTCCTCCTTGTGCTGTTTATACAGGACCAGGAGAGAGCTCATGTGGAGCACTTCAGAAATGAGCTGAGGGCATGCAGTACCTGTACTGTAATTTTTAATGTTAAGGCAACCCGTTTTTTGCATTTGTGTAGAGTCTGAGTATGTAGAACAAGACACTTTTTTCACTTTCCTTTAAGTAAAATGAATATACTCAGGAGTATCTAAAAAAATGTACTTTGCACTGCTCTGCAACTCAAATTCTGCATTAGTAATTGAACCATAGAATACTGGGTTACAGTCTTCTGGTGAGCCAGAAGTTTTCTACAGCAAAAATGTCTCTTTATTCTTCCCAGCTTTCCTGTCAGCTATTCCCAAGACATAAATGTGACTAGTAGACACCTTACTTTTTCTAGGAAGTGTTACCACTTTCTGTCCAGATAGCTCTGCTTCTCTTCTTTGGGATCTCAATACTGTGCACTTTCTGTTTCTGACTGTTGCTTTGAAGTCCATTTTTTGACCTCTTCCCAGAACTTTTTTTGCTTTGCTTGCAAATACTACTTTTGTTACTGTCCCTCAAGGGAAGGAAAGGCTGGAAGCCATGGCATACCTACATCCATTGCCCTTTGAGAATGCCAACTTCCCTTCTCTGTTCTGAGGAGTCTGATGGGTTTTTCTAATGGCAAGACATTTGAATTGCAGTTGACTGTGTGCCAGTGTTGTTTTATAATCAAGGAAGTCCCAGCTTATTGATTGTCTTGAAAAAAGCAACCTTCTAAAAATCATTACTTTTTTAATTAAAAAAGTGTTCTTTAATGTTTGGGAAGATGTCTGTTGTAATTTTGATGATGCAGTAGCTTTGGCCACTACTCCAAAGAGGGTAAAATCAGGAGAAGTTCTAGATAGTCCTTGATTTCACCGTAAAGTTTCAGGGTGCTTTTAAAGGATTTAATTAACATCAAATGGTTAACTCCTTATGCATATTAATAGGCATGTATCCCTGCATCAGAACAGACTTAAGTGGCAAATGTGTAGCTTTCTCCAGCTTTATTTGTTAGCCTAAATAAATGCATTTCTTCTCTATGCAAGTTTATCCATTTCGCTGGTGGCATTGTGTTTTTTTAAATAAATGGGTAGACACGGGCAAGACATTATGATTCTTCAGTCTCAGTGAGACTGATGGGGAAAATGCATCTGAGATGCAACTTGGTTCTTTTTTTTGGCCTTCCAAATTGCTATGAGCAGCAGTGTTATTTCTTCAAACGCTGAGAACATGTCAAAATAGCACCAAGCTCCTGAATGAATGCTGGTTTGTAATGTTGAATTTCTAACATGCTGTATTTTTCTTTATTGTTTCAGCTTCACACATTTCTAGTAATGGAATTGCTGAAGGGAGGAGAATTGCTTGAACGTATTCAGAAAAAGAAACATTTCAGTGAGACAGAAGCCAGTCATATCATGCGCAGACTTGTTTCAGCAGTGAGCCATATGCACGATGTAGGAGTGGTACATAGAGATCTGAAACCTGAGGTATAGTGACTTTCATATATATATATATATATGTTAAGACAATAAGTTATTAAATATCTGGAATGTGATGTGTGTCTCTTTCTCCAGATTTTATTACAGAGATTTTTACTTCTGTATTTTTAATAAAATGTCAGCTTTTTTACTTCATAAATTCTGTAGATCTTTTTCTGTTCATAGGTAAAAGTAAATGTTAGGAAACATATTTAGTTCTATAAGGAATTTATACTCCTGACTTGTTCAAAAACATTCTTCAGCTATTTGGGGACAGTTTTTACTAGTGTGTATTTATTGTATGAAACAGTTCATAAGCAGAGCTAGGTTGCTTGGGTACTTTGCCTGTACATTTCCACCTCTTGCTTGTCCTTAATTCCCTCAGTAGGGCTTTGTTTGGATGTAACTGTGACACCCTCGTGCTGTCTTCTGTTCCAGTTAAGCACAAAATGAACCACAAACTAATGCAGTCAGCTAATAAAGATGTGTGATTTGAGTTCAGTGAGTTCAGTAGTTTCCCAGAAGAAACAGGTTTTTAATACATATTTTTCAATAATTACCTGTTCTGGTATTTTTGTTGTGCAGCAACATCTTGCCTTCCAGACAATTCTGTCTGCTATGGTAAGGTTGATCACTGTCTTTGTTCTGCTTCCTGGACTCAGTTTTTTCTTGGGTCTTTTTGGCAGCAAAGGGCTTGGATATGTGTTATTTTTCTCGAGCCTGAGAGTAATGTAGATTGATGTTAATTCATCCAGTAAGGATGTTATATTGTATAGTCATCATACCCCAGGAAACAGCTACTCCTTTTGTAGTTGGAGTTAAAAAATAATCCACCAGTCTTACAGATGTTTTATCTTTTTGTAGCATACCTTCTGGTATATGACCAACTTAGCATTTTGTAGTAATTCCAATTCAACAGATAAAGAAATCTGCTAGGTGTTGGTATTAAACTGTTTTTGAAAATCAATCCAAAATGTGAGTTTGAAAGAATCTCTGTCCTGGGCTCCTGTTTTAAGTAAACAGTTAAACAGAGAGGAGCTACTGTGAAATTCTAATGTGTGAGTTGAAAAAGTCATCAAAGAAACTTTTTCTAAGAGTCACATCATCAGGGAAAGAAACCAGTAGTTATTAAAAGGACAAAACCCAAAACCCCTTTCTCTCTTCTATTCTCATAATTTTTAGTCTTACTACCATCTTGAATATAAAGGCAGAGTAAGCAGAGCTTCAGCTTTGTGGTTAATTAGGCAGTCTTCAATTCCTACATATGTTCAAGAACAGAAGTCTGGGAAGTGCAAGTATTGAAGGGTTTAGCAAACAGCTTGCAGAATTCATGGCCTCTACAAAGTTGGACTTAACCTGCTTGTATCCTTCCTGCTTGTTGTTTTGAAAATTCCTTTTTTAGGTTCCAACTTGACCTTAGGATGGGATATGCAGGCTTCCCAATAGAGATGCAGTTAGTGCACCTTTCTGTAATCAGCTGGATAGGAAAGTCTGTTGCTTTTCTAAGAATTCCAGTCAGATTTGTTTGATGTTCAACTTTGACATCTAATGTGCAAGTCTATTTTTAAAGATATGACTGGTTAAATGTAACTAAGGATCAGACTTTTTAAAGTGCATGGACTGGAAGACTCCTGTTTAGCAGTAGTAATTAGATCACATACATTGCTCTGCCAAGCAGAGGAGAAGTACTGGGTAGAAAGTAGAGAATTCATAGGAATAAAGAAGTTGTGTAGCATATGTGACTGTTTCAAACCTCCCAGATTTGAAGACTGTTTCTGTGAAGTGGGTGCTAGAGGTATTAGAACAAAACATAAGACAAGAGATAGTGTTGTCTCTATGTCCTTAAAATATATGTGGAATATAACTGTAAATATGGGAGGGAGGGCTTGTGAAAACTGCTTTATTTGCCTAACCAACAGGGAAATGTGAACCCAGTTTAGGACACTGACTGTACCTTTCTTTCTGTGCATAGCCAATTTCATTTTTCTCTTAAGAAAAAAGGCCTTTTTAACCAATGTTACTCATTCTTTATTTACTTATTGACTGTATAACAGCACCGTAGAAAGTTGATCATAGTAATCACTTACCCTTGTTGTATTAATATTTTTGCTGAAATTAGGCTTCCTTCAGATCCATTTTATATATTTTAAAATTAAAAACTGACTTTTCTGGAAGTGCAGGAAGCTATAACAGCAGTGCAGAATGCAAAAATACTAAAGTACTGTTTTGTAGCAGCTGTTCTCTTTCATCCATAATAAATGCTCTCAGGTTCTCCTTATTGATCAGCTGGCAGTCCAGCAATCATTTTTTCCCCTCGTTAATGAGTTTGAAATTAGATTTCTTCGTGTAAGTCACTTGCCCCAGGTGTTACAGAGGTAGATAGGGTGGGCTATAGGATTTCCAGTATTGATACTTTTTCTAGCTTTCATAGATTAAACAGTAAAGGCAATAGCAAAATTACGCTCTTCTGTCAGAAGCTGAAGGGAGTAGAAGAATTAATTTATAATTTGTCTTGGCCTCAGACAGTTCTTCTGCGTTCTTGTTTTGTATCTTTCTTGACAAATATAAATACTCAGGGGGGAAAAAAAGAAGCAGATTGTCTTAGATCTACCAAATTGATAACAACTTCTCTGTTTTCAAGTCCAAGGTGCCACATTCTGGTCTGTAAAGCTGGAATTCTCAGGGACTGCTGTACCAGTGTCTCTTTACTTGGTGTCAGGAGTAGGTTTGAGGTCGGACTGCTGTGTGACCTTCAGTGTTTGAATGCGATTGGTCCCAAGTCCCGTCACAAGCATCTCTGTGCTGACTTTGCGACCCGTGCCAGACCCCTCCTGGTACAATTGCTGAGCTATTAGGGCACCCTGTGCCACCATTTTATACCAAGGTGCACGTTGTTACCACCATCCTTCACTTTCAGATTGCTCTTTTGCTTTTTTGTGCTCTTGGCAATGAGGCTTGGGTGTGTTACCACTTGAGGATCAAAGACTATTCAGTGACAAGACAAGACATGCAACAAGAGTCCCCCACACAAGAAAGCTGTCATTCACAACATGCCAGAAGGAAGGGGAAGCTTAAGAAAATTTACTTTTCATTAAGGAGGAAAGCAATTCTTCATCTCCAGATGTGTTGATGTCTTTGCTTTTTTTTCTCGTCAGTGTTCCCTGAATTATTTTCCCCATTGTTCTCTGCTACATATCGATTTTCATTAATAATCTTGGACAGAACTGCCCTGATTTTCAGGTATGCAGGAGGCAGATAAACACATCACATTTTCTTACAACCCAGAGTACTGTTATTTCTACTTTTCCATTTTTTTCCCCCCAGTGTCTTCCCTTTCCTCTGGATAATGGGAAGTTTTCTGTAGTAATAAATGTAGGAAAATAATCAATTTTCTACCCAGTGCTGGTATTGATTTTGTCTTTGCTTTTCAGAATTTACTATTTACAGATGAAAGTGATAATTCAGAAATAAAAATAATTGATTTTGGCTTTGCTCGTTTAAAACCGCCTGATAATCAGCCTCTTAAGACTCCGTGTTTTACTCTTCATTATGCTGCCCCAGAGCTCTTGAATCACAATGGTTATGACGAGTCTTGTGATCTCTGGAGTTTGGGGGTCATTTTGGTAAGTCTTTGAGGTTTTTAACTGCAACTTTATTGTATGTATTTGCTTTTTGTTAAAATGTGAAGGGCTTGGCACAATTTCAGAAATAAATCGGTTACATCCCGAATTCAAGGTAGGTGAAAATATTGCTGCAGAAATAGTAGGTTTCAAAGACAGATGTTTTCCAAGGGTAAAGACCTTTTATTTTTTCCCTAAGTAGAAAATTAAATTTAACATTTTGGGTAATGGAAAAATTACTTGATACAGTCAGGTTCTCAAAAAGAGATATTCTTGTTACAAGAGTCTACAGGCATCCATATAATCTTTTTACAATTTCAATTCAGAGAAGGAATCAACCTGCATTCTGATCTACAGAAAATTAATTTCTGTAGCTATAAATGGGGTAGAAATATGTTTTGTTTATAGCTTATTGAAACATATGAAATGTTTCTTTCTAACAAGGACTCGAGAGAAAGTCTTGCATATTTTAAATTTCCTATGGCTTTGAAGTTATGCCAGTCCAGATTTTATTGCATAGTGCTGGTGATGCAAACAACAGCCCTTCATATTTGGTAATAGAGTTGTCCATAAATAGACTGTGTTTGCTAATGCTGCTTTTGGTCTCATGACAGTACACAATGCTGTCAGGACAGGTACCATTTCAGTCTCAAGACAGAAGCTTAACATGTACCAGTGCACTGGAAATTATGAAGAAAATTAAAAAGGGAGAATTTTCCTTTGAAGGAGAAGCTTGGAAAAACGTTTCTGAAGAAGCTAAGGAGCTCATTCGAGGTATGTATTCACAAGTATTGGTGTACCTTATATTTTTGCCTCAAAAGATAAAATCTAGGGAACCATACAGTGGTATTCAGCACCAGAGTGTCTGACCTAACAGAGCAGTATCTACAGCTTGAGATATGTACTGACCCCTAATACAGACTGTTGGTTGAGGTAGGCACATCAGAATGCATCACAAATTGCTTGTACACCTAGCAGAGCTTTCTAATATGGTGAGATGCTAATAAAGAGGTTATTGGGGTTAGAAGGGACTGAAGAGCTTCGGAAAGTGAACCCACTCTTTTAAAACATATTTAAAAGCAGTTCTTCTTTTATATTATTTTTGCTTTTCTAAAAAAAAAAAAAAAGATTGAGATAAATGTCTTAAAAGCTGAGCTTTTGCAGAAAATTAATTTCTTGCTGTATTTTTTCCTTTGGCTATTCTTTAGTTCATGTACCAAGAGTACTGACTGTATTTCTGAGTTACTTCATTCACATTTGCCATGCTTTGATTCCCCTTAAGCTTCTGAGCATCTAGTTATGTTTTCAGCATGAGCTGTACACCAGTGTTAATTCTACTTAGATGGAGTTCTGAATTTCTGTAGAGGTAGGCTTGTAATGAATTTTTCTCCCAAAAATGTAGGGATTTTGAGATTCAGACTACAGTGGATTGTTCAGGGAATCTGAGTCTTACTCTCTTGAATGTCTTCCTAGACAGGTTTTTAAGTGAAAAAAATCATTTGGTAGTTCTGAAATGATGTGGAAAAGAGATGTGAGTTACCAGACAGTTAAATATCAGTTTCCTGCTTTTAATGATTCTTCTGGAGAGGATGATAGTATAACACTGTGTGAGCCTTATCTAAGATAAATATTGGCATACCTAGGATAAATATTGACATTAGTTACTTATCAAAGCAATGTATGAGAATTTCTTAATAAATATTTGCGTTTTCTATTAAATGAAGATAAATAGCTCACAGTTGAAAACTGTGTTTGTATTAGGACTTCTGACAGTGGATCCAAACAAAAGAATTAAAATGTCCAGCCTGAGATACAATGAATGGCTTCAGGATGGCAGCCAGCTGTCATCCAACCCTCTCATGACACCGGATAACTTAGGCTCGTCAGGAGCTGCAGTGCACACATATGTCAAAGCCACTTTTCATGTAAGTTCTGAGAAATGTTACGTCATGTGCTGTATTTTGTAATGTGTCTAGATTCGTGGATGGTTTCTCTTAATAACAAGACATACCTGTCCTTAAAATTCAGTGTTTGCCTGTAGTTGGATTTTTTTCCTCAATATGTAACATCTCTGGAGTACATGAAAATATGAATGATGAAACAAGAATAAATTTATTGAAGATACTTATATTCATGAGGACTTGGGGACTGAGGGACAGTTGTTCATGAGAGAGCTATTAAAAATATTCTGTTTCTTAGAGGAATCTATTAAAAGGTCTCCAAACTTTTATGAAAAAAAGAGGAGAAACTTTATATGTAACTTAAGTGTTTGACTTCATCTTTAAGGTTAAAACACTGAGGTAAAGTTTCTGGAATGTGTAGTTCATGTTTTTTTATATCATGGATTTTTTTTAGTAGGCTTGCTTTTCTACTATTGTATAGTTACTAAAACTGTTAGAACTGTAACTATATTATACAAACACCTTGTTGATTCTCATGATACCTTTTACAGAGAATAAAGTGAAAGTGAGCAGATTTATGCTGAAATGCTCGTGGACACTTTTAAGGAAGGAGAGAAAAATAAAGTAATTGTTATTTAGAGAGATCTTGATAATGCAACATAATTTGGGCTGAAAGAAAAACTGTAATTTAACAGTGTCATTTCTGAAAATGTAGTCTTAAATAGGTTAAGGGTTAATAAAAAAATACTTCTAAATTAAAAATAACAAGGAGGGGAAGGTGCCAATTAATAATGTTATGTATCAGCTCTTACATACCTGTAAAGGCTAGTAAAGTTATTGTTACAACTACAGTACGAATTAGTAGGGCTCTGAGAAGAAATTGCTGTTTATCCTGTGACTTACCGTAGAATATTCATAAGTGATAAGGCATAAAATGTCTTAAAGCTCTTGGAAAGCTTAGAATTATCTTTTCTTTTTAAACAGGCCTTTAACAAGTACAAAAGGGAAGGATTTTGTCTCCAGAATGTTGACAAGGCACCTCTTGCAAAAAGAAGGAAAATGAAAAAAACGAGTACAAGCACAGAGACACGTAGCAGCTCCAGCGAAAGCTCACATTCTTCTTCCTCCCATTCTCATGGTAAAACTACACCTACAAAGACATTGCAGCCCACAAACCCTGCAGACAGCAATAACCCGGAAACCATCTTCCAGTTCTCTGACTGAACAGCAGAGAATATCCTGTCTTGAAGATTTAAGTGGTTATAGACTTGGCAGTACCTACATTGTCTTCTCCCACCCTTCCTCCCTGTGACTTACAGGCTGCTACAGGAATACGTCTGTTGCTTTAGAAATGTATTTCAATCATACCTTTTTAGCTTTGTATTTCAATACATTTCTTTTTAGCATTAAGTTTGGTATCACTGGATACGGTATAATACTATTATACAACTAATATTGTATCTCTTAGGGCTAAATTACTAGTGTGCAGCCAGGCTCCAGGTGAGGAGCTTTGCTGCCTGTGGTACAGCCTGGAAGAAGACTGTTTCTCAGTGTCAGAATCTTCCTCCCAGTTTCTTACCCACCGTTCAAAGAAAGGAAAGCTCTGTAACATATATAGAACTTTTGTATCTTCTGCCTTTACCCAGCTCTGTGAAGAACCTTATAGAATTTGATTTTTCATGCATGTAAAGAATCATTGGTACAGTGCACCAAAGCAGAATAGTACTTTAAGACCTAAATTTGTGGTTACATCATGTCCCATTTATTTGAATTTTAAGATCAAAATGAAGCATTATGGAACTCTTATTTTGTTTTAAGAAGTAACTCCACATATCTTGTTCTAAACAACTGAGAATACGAGTCTTAGATTTTTTTTTTTTTAAACTTATTTATTTTTTTAAACACATCTAGGGTCAGAGATATCTAAAGTGAGATGTCTAGTACTGTGATACAAAAATTTTTATTTTTTTTGAAGTTACTAACTTCTAAAAGATTTTACAGATTCTAAAGAAGTGTAATGCTATAAGAGAAAATTAAATTTCGTATTCAATACTTTGGAAAATGATCATGTGTTAAAACACCTATTTCAAGAATTAATTATAATTTATATTTTCTTTTTATATTTACACAATAACTTTAAAATACAAAGATTTTTTTAAAGATGCAAAAGCTCCAGTTTCAACATCTGTTATTATAGGGTCCATACAAAATGTATACCAGGTTATTTGAATTTCTCATTGTGCAAATATGGCAGTTTAATAGTAACTGTAAAATATTAGAATATATGTTTTATTGTTTTGCACTTTATAACATCTAAAGGAGATGTTTTAGATTAAAGTGCACTCAGATGTCTCTTCCTACAAGGTGCTGAGCACTGTTTTACTGGGTTGAATGACCTGAAGTCGACCGTGTTTGGTGGTCGTGGTCATTGTGAAGGAGAATTCTGTCCTTTTCAGGAGTGAATCCCTGTATATTACCCACTGTTTTCATTCCTTCCTTTAAAATGCAAAGCTCTTTCTATCTTGCTTTTACACTGTATATAACAAATACTAGACCTGGGCACCTTGTGTAGTGTAGATGTTAACAACTTATGCACTGGGAATACTAAAGGGAAATTATATTGAACACTGTGCTTCACAACTTGTTCACTGTGGTGTACTACAGTGAAGTATTTCCTACTGTGATAGTATAGTATGTACATAACTGTTTGGAATCATAAATGTGACTTACAGAAACATCAGCATAAACTTTTAAATCAGTATATTTTATAAATTTATGGAGAGCTCTTTTATAGCTTGTATTCTCAATGACTAGAGGTAACTTAAGTGCTAAAGATGACTTCAGTTTTGCAAATGCTTACATGTGTAAGTTTCCACTGAAGTCAGAGAGGATCCTTGTCATATACCTAAATTTGTGTGACAGAAGACTAATTGACTAGAGGATTTTGTTAACAGCTGGCTATATCTTAAAGTAACCTTAATCCAAACCCTATGCAAAAAAGAAGAAGGTTAGAGGAATTGTTTATATCAGTGATTTTATTTATAGAATTGTATCTGATATCAGTATTGACAAATACAATACATCCATGTTTACAGGGATTGTGTGTATCAAAACAAGGCTTTGAAGCCCAACATGTTTGTTCTGTGTTTCTTTAATATTAATAATGGCATTCTGAGGTTTTGGAATTGCTCATGTGAAATAGTTTACTACTTTCTTGATGTGAATGTCAACAGTAATTGCAGCATTAATTTCAGGTTGATGTGAATATTGAGATTTGCACTGTTTATGTAGAAGTAGTATATTTAAAGATCAGTATATGTGCTAATAACACAACCAATTTTAAATGGCCGATGTTAAAGTATTGAAAATTAATTGTCAATGTAATATATTCAGGTTTGCTTTCTGAATGCTCTCTTTGGAAGTAATCTCAATAGTGAACATGGCTCATTTGTAAAAGAATACTTCCCCTCTCCTCAATAAACTTGCTGTAAATACAATGAACAAATCCACCATTAATACTTGTTATGGAGACAGTACAAGTGAATTGGCAGATTGGAGAACAGGTTGCTTGTAAAGTTTGCACTTGGAGGAGTTCTTGGAATCTGTTGTCTTCAGGATGAGGACAGCAAAAAGCAGCTTCAGTTTTATTTCATTTAAGTGTAAGAAACTTTTGGATACCAGGTAGATTTGTAATACTGTGACCCAACTGAAATAACTTCAAAGTCAGGAACACAGAGCGGTTGTTTCCCTGTTGGGAAATTTAAACTGTTTCCTGACAAACTGAAGAAACAAGAAAAAGAATGTTTGCACAAGATAGTAAATGCTAGAGATAATGGCCGTATTGTCAGAGTTTTTTTTCCACACAGGTTTTGAGAGACTGTTGTGAGACTAAAATTATTAGAATACATCACTTGTCTTGGATACAGCTTTTATAGATCACTATTTCTCTGTCCTGTTTTGTGCTCTCAGTTATTAAATAAATATTTGTTATTAAACAAAAATTTAAAAACAGGGTACCACTGTTTGGGAGAGCTAAGTACATGTAGTGTCAGCTTGCATTGGCTCTCAACTGGTTACCCGGGGCAGCTGAAATGCTGTGACCTCTGACTTTCTGCTGCCTCCAGGTAACAAAGGTCTTGAGGAAGTGTATTGACACTAAGCTGTCTGGATTTTTAGGTTAGCATCTTTACCTAAACAACTGCTGATGTGCCTGGACACTGATACATTGAAACTTGAGTGCAAACTAGGCAGCTCTGGGGCAGGTTTGCTTCTTGCTCTGGTGTCCCTGACCTGTGACTCTTGGCAGAAGAATGTCTTAGTCTGTTGCCCAGCCTGGAACTCAAGGTCCCATGAAGACCATAGGCTGGGTTTTTCATACTTGTACCCCTGTTTCAAATTTAAAGTGTACAAGTTAATCTTCATTAGTACTATAAATATTTCATATTGCCTTGGTGAAGAGATGTTAGACTGTAAATTACATTTATACTCAGATTAAGTCTCCTTCATGATGCTGCTATGCCTCAGTCAACTTTAATGTCTAGTAAAGGTATCTCTCCACTGTCAGAAATACAGTGCTGTCAGCAATGTTGTGGGCAGATTTGTTTGAAAAATCAAATTTCTTACCAGTAAAATGTTAACAGTGTGGGTTTTAATCTGATCTTCAGAGTACTCAATATTTGGTAAAGTTGTTCCCTTGTAATACTTCCAGGAACACAAATTAGTAATTAGGAGGTAATTCTGCTAAAGAATTTCGAAAGTAAAAAGAAAATTACTTACTGTCCCCTGGGTTAGTGAAATTTCTACACTTTAAGGAAAAGCAGCTGAAATATTTGTTTCTTAATAGAAGGATCAGTGCAGCTGGCATGTGTATTGTTTACTGCTATGAAAAAAGTGTTAAAATACTTCACTGAACAGCTGGGGAGCAGGGGCTGTAACATGGAAGTCCAGCATTACATCAGACTGGACTGAGGCTTCAGACGGGTTCTGCTCTCAGCAGTATGTGTGTTCTCAGCTCTTTTCCATGGCTACTTTTCTCAACAAGGTAACAATCCCTGCACAGCTGTGTTCTCTCTCAGTCACCTGAGAACAGAATTATTTCTTGCCAGAAGATATTCATAGAATTATGATATATGTTTATTAGTTGTGATGAAGTGTTGCACAAGCTACTTACATTTTTAATATGTGCATGTATTATGTGCATGCATGTCCATACATGATGTATTGCATGTCTAGGTCTCAATTTAATATGCTTTGTTTAAGAGAACTTGTATTTAAAACTGAGTTCTGGAGTCACGCAGAGATGGAAGGCCAGACAAGGGGGCTACCACAGAAGAGGAAGAAGGTTATGGGAAGTAGAGGTGAGAGGCTTCTGGAAGATGTTTTCATGGGTAAATTTCTCCCCTGGCTATCTCTATGTGCATGTAATATTCACTGAGACTGAATTGCAAGCTTTCTTGTCAGTTGTCCAGCATAAACACATTTCCCAACTCTGCAGGTCACTGAGTATGTATATCTTTATATCATTTAGGTCATCATACTGAAATTTTCTGTTATTTCCCAAGTATCATTCCAGGTATTTTTACTATGTTGGTGGTCTCCATTCTTTCCCCCATAAATGACAGTCCTTCTCAGCATCCAGTTTTTACACTGCAAAACATGACATTGACTTCCTTCAGATAGCTGACAGAATATTCTGGATGGAAAGAACAACGAATAACATGGCTGTTTCTGCTGTAAAGAGAGAAAAGTGGTTTGTGAGTGCCTTTGAGAAACACTTCTCAATTTGCTCCTTTGACCCACAGGGCACTGGATTCTATAAAAGTATTAGAAATGCAGAGATCTTGGCCAGCTCTCGCCTGCCATCCCACACTTTAATGTATCACTCATTCAGTTTGATTCTGAATGTTCAGAACACCTGTGTAGAAAAGAAAACTTAGACTGATTGCTATGGATTGCACTAGTAAATAAAGTGATGCTTTCAGTTACATAGACCAGCTGGAGCAGTTTCATTTGTGGTGCCTGGAAGCTGCAAAACTGAGATATGCAGGACACTTGCAATAATGCTAATTTGAGGAAAACGCGTGCATTTTGACAGTTCTGTGTGATAGAAATGGAAGTCTGCAACTGCCTGGAAAACAACTACATGTTCAGGTACAGGAGATGTTATGGGCTGGTCTGACTACTACTCTATTCAGTGGTACAAAGGAATTCATACTGTTCACACATAAAATTGCTTTTAAAAATTGGCAACCAATCTCCCTGTATTCACAAAATTTATGCAGAAGTGTGCTAACTTCATTTGGAAAGCCAATAATAAAGGAAAGAAAAACAGAACTCTTCAGTTGCTCAGGAACTGCTAAAAAACCGAATCAGATGAAACTGCAAACTGAATGCAAATCTTTTGCGGGTTTCTTAATACAAAGATACTTGTCAAAAAACCCAGCACCAAATCTTAAAATTGGCATCTTGTTTATGTTCATCTCATTTTTCTTGGGGCTTTTTTTTGGAAGTACGTAGTTGTCTTAGCATGATTGTGATCAAAGGTTTATTTTATAAGGAGAAAATGTATGGATTTAGGATTGGGCCTTGTGAATAGTCAAAAGAAGTCTGCTTGGAAAATACTAATATTTGCTGATACAACTATATCTAATCAAGTACATTTTGCCTAGGTTATGGTTAGGGTTAATTTGTGTGACACATTCAGCTATGCTGAAAAAGTTTCCAAGTGTAGAGTCTTTGGAGTTTATTCAAAGTGAGAAGAGAGAAGGGAAGTTGTATTTAAAGACAATGGTGACAAGAAGGGACAATGCCCAAGATGGGTCTCTAAGTTACACTGCCAGAGGTGACTAGGAGATCATGTCGTCATATTGCCTATAGAAGCTGACTCAGTAACAGTACACATGCTTTTTTTTTCCTTTGAAATCAATATACAGTAGAGAAGAGAAACTAAATTAATTCACAACAGCAGCAAATACCTCACAGCTTTTCTGGGGTGTCTCCTTAATGACTTCTCATCCTTTAAATAAATAACACAGGTGTATGTAACAATTACTCTGTTGAAGCTATGCCTGCTTGAGGGAACAGGATCCCACTCTGGTGATGTGTTCATTGTAGAGGGATGGTAGATATTGGAGCTCAAGGTGCTATATTCCTGCTGCTTTTGAGTTCAAGTGTTAATCCCATTTTACTCACGTATTGCCATGTCAGTCCCATCGGTATGCAGCCATGACAGGTCACTGAGTTCAGTTTTAAAGCTGTTGCATTAAAAACAAAACTTGAGATCTACTTTAAGACCAAAGTGAGAACAGGCCTTTAATCTTAACCTGCATCTGGATTGCAGAAATTAATAAAAACTTGGCATTGGCTTTCAACCTTGACAGTCTAAGATGCTCCTGCAACAAATTTTGATGCTTACAGGTATCTCTGCTGATCTTGTTCACCAACAGAGAAAGTAACCTGCAAAATTGTTTCTCATTAGAGAAAAACTTTTGCTAAAGTCCCAGTAGAAGAGATCATCTCTAATTTCTGTGTTCACCTTTGAAGCTGTAAAGGTAAAAAATGAATGGGTGGCAGATTCTGACAGCTGGTTCTAAAGGAGCAGGCTGTGTTAATTTGCAGTAAGTGGAACAGGGCGTGCTATTACTTGTGTCAGTGTGGGCAGGAAGTGGGGAGAGGGAAAGATGTGAAGAAGGGAGTGCTGAGTGCTTTGCTTTACCGTAATTTACAGGACATTTTGGTTGCACACCATTGCTTTTAAAGAAGCAATGGTCTCCATGTTTAATTTAAAATCTTTTATAATAAAACCCCCAGAGATTACCCTGACAACTTTTTTCCTTAGAAACTGTGCCATTTTCAAATGGCAAAGGTGGCAACATGGACATTGATTTCCTTAACTTGAATGGGTTGTTCATGGAGGTTGTGGATGCCCCAACCCTGGTAGTCCTCCAAGGCCAGGTTGGATATGGCCTTGAGCAGCCTGGTCTAGTGGGAGGTGTCCCAGCCCATGGCAAGGGGGATTGGGACTAGATGATAGTTAAGGCCCCTTCAAACTCTTAACATTCTATGATTCTGAATGGGACTGGAAAAGCACTAGAAGAGATGATGGATCATTTTGTGAATGCAGTGGTGGAAGTAATAGAAGAAAGCTGTATTCTAGAAGACTGCTCAGGACTTGGGGAAGATTTGTGGAATCAGATGTCAGCTGAATACTCCTGTTTCTAGAGCTGTGAAAGCCTAACCATGCTGATTTGAAGGATGATAAGCCTAGCCTGTTGTAACCAGTCCTGTCAGAGCCACAGGTTTATGGAAATCTTTTGTTGGGCTTCTCTCTTGGACGTATCTCCCCTTACTTGCAAGTCGTGTTAACCACCAGGGTGCAATCAGCATTCAGCAAATCACATTCTTCAGCTGCGTTGGAATGATAACTGTAATGAAGGTTTTGATCTTCAGCAGCCTGATTGCTTCTCCAGGCCATGGTGTTCAGAAATAGGAAAATATTGCTGTTGTTGTTGCCCTAAATTGTGTGGTTAACCACTGTGGTGACTTCAAAGTTAATGCAGAACAATCTGGAGAAGTACATCATGTCATTATTAACAAGTCAGCCTTGGATTCCCTTAGGAGAGGTTCTTGCCAGAGCCGTGCACAATGCAGAGCAGCAGTGTGAATACTCCCCATGGTAGCTAGTGTTCTGCATGTCCATTGTTCTGACTCCAAAAGTTGTGCTGGGAACTCTTCTCACAGAGGGATGTGAAAGAAAAGAAGCTGAATATCTGAATGCTAGGCGCATGATACTTGGGTGACGGCAGTTTTATAGGTAATAACCAAAGAGTGTATTGGCTGTTGCATTATGTATGACTTCGGTGACAGCAGGGAGAAGTATCTGAAGAAGTCTCTAATACAAACTGATAGTATCTGAGGTATTACTGATCTTCAGCACTGTCAGGATCTTGGTTTTGGAGAAAAAATGTGTTAATATGCCTATATGTTAAAGTCCTGTGGTGTAGTGCAATCAGTATGTCTAAATAATCCTACATTCTTCTAGCATACTTTTGGATTAAATAGGTTATGCAGGTTTTGTTTGGGCTGTTCAGGGTGATGGTGGTGCTCGTTTTTATTCACTATTATTTAATTTCACTCCTCGTATACTTAGTTCAGTTCCTTTCCTGAGCATTCTCTTGATGTTAACCCTCTTCTCTCTTTGATTTCTGTATACTTTCTGCTTGTCCTGAAAGGCAATGCATGGATATTTCTGCCCAAGAAGAACTGTAGAATCAAATTACCAATATCTAGAGAAAATAAAAATACGAAGGAAGGCTATGCCAGATCTGGCTGGCTGATTTGTCTTTTAGGCTTTAAAGTAGGATTAGGTCAGCAGCGTCCAGGAGAAACTGGTTTTGTCCTGCAGATGTGGAACTTGATATTTTCAAGAGCCCGTACTTGGGTCCAGCAGGAGCACTAAGTGGCTGAAAGCTGGCAGTTATTCCCCAGAAGCTTTGTTTGTGAACTGAGGATAGATAAAGTTCACATCCATCCCCAGCCATCTGTAGTCACAGTAACATTATTGTTTTCTACTTTAGTTTTTATTGAGCAGCTAAAAAAAGCACATGTTCTATTCTTACCTTGTCTATGCTAGAATGATCTTCAGGGTGGTGAAGTAGCGTGGAAATGATCTGTTCTGTGGTTTCAGACAAATACTAGACCTTTTGGACATGTCTTTGATCATGTTACTGTATTTTAAATGAACTGTGTTTCCATCCAAATCTTCCCTGCAGATATCAAATGGAATTTTTCATAGAAAGGCTATGACATAGCAGAGTCATTTGAAAAGGAAAGCAGTTGATCTTTAGAGAATCTCAGAAGACACAAGCAGAGTTTCTTTTGGCCAACAAGAGCCAGTGTTAGACAATGGAGTTCTGAAAGGTTGAGTAGAGCCAGATAAAGTAAGTTGTAGTGTGTAAAGCCAATGTCAGAAATGTCATCCTGAGTCAAACCAATGGGACCAGAATTGCATGTAGCACTCCAGGCCATGGTTTACAGTGTGGCACAATGGACAGAGCTGGCTGCTCTGTCCTCACTAGTCTTCTTGGTGATGCCTGGTGTTCTGTAGCTGCCACTGAGCAATGCAGCAAGGATTTCAGGGACTTGTCTGGGATTTCCTGTCTGACACCCTGTATCTAATGTAAAAATCTGTCATCTGAGGAGCAAATAACTTGTGCTTGACAAATTCACGTTACTTGAAAAACATCCAGTCTTGTTTTGGATACATCAAGACTTGAAGAACCCACTGCCTCTTTGTGGTATTTAACCAAATACATCATTATCATGATAGATTCTAAAAAGTCTAATTTCTTATATAAATTTATTTGGCACAGATCTCAACTTTGTATTCTTTTCCAATTTTCTGTTACTATATTTGTAAATGCTGTTTTCTTTACATAGTGTTTAATTTCTATAATGTGAGGCAAATATTGTGTCAATTCTGCCAGTTATTACAGCAGAGAGACACACTTAGGTCTCTGAACTCACATTGCTGTGCAGAAAGAGCAGCTCTCACTCCTCTTACTGGGCCCACTTCTTAGTGTTTCTGACCAGTGGGAGTACAGGTCTCTTGTAATTTTTCCTGGCTGATTCTAGGAAGTCTCCTTCTCCCCTCTCTGCTTAGGACCTTGCTTTTGGAACATCATAATGCAACCTTGGATGCAAATTGCCTGGGTTTTTTTTTGTCAGGGTCACATCAGGCTGGGCAGGCTGTATTTACCACTGTCCTCCACCTTCCTCTGGCACATGGGCACGAGCCCAGTGTCCCCAGGATGCCCCTGGTGCTCCATGACCTGTTCAGAGCCATGTGATGAACCAAAGGGGGCCACCTTTTGTTTAGGACTTTTTTTTGTGCTAATCCTGGATCTGTTGATTTTTTTAAGACTTCTCTCCAGTTATTAACATAATTGAAAAATCTATTTTAAACACATCATTTTCATTCTTTCCAAACACAGAACAAAAACAGTTGCTGAACATTCCTTTGTCACCAACATTTTTCTTGCCTCTGAATAATAATGAACTAATGTTGGTAGAACTTTTTCATTATCCTCAGCAACTTTCTTATCCATTTGTCGTGCTACTCACAACATATAGTATTTTCTGTTAATATTTTAAGCTGCCTACAGTTTTAGAAACTTTCAGAAATTATATGTAGTTTTTGACTCCCTCTGGTGGTCTGGCAGTCGAGCTGGCAAGTAGCTTAATTGTTCATACTGACAACAACAAGCAACGTTTGAACATAGTACAGCATTGTAGATGCTTCAGATTTAATCATCTTTGTCCCAGATGCATTAAAATATTTCTGGTGTTTATTAATAAATACAAATATTTTATTACTAATGAGTAGCTAGGGACTTTGGGGGCAAAAAATGAGAAAAAGTGAAAATCCAAAATTTTTATTCTGTGTAACAATAGAATTTATTTAAAGGGCTTTGGAACTGAAGAAGAGATATAACACTGTTGCACTCAGTGAATTCAATGTGTCTTCTCTTAAGTGGTCACAGAAGTGCAGTTTGAAGCAGCAATTACGTGATTTCTGTGTAGACAAAAACGGCTCTAAGTATGATTTTAGGCAATAATGTAATGAAATCAAACAATTGTTCTACAGAGAGAACAAGTGCCACTATTGCTTTGCTAGATAAAGAGACTATTCAGATTTACAAAGGTATATATTTACCATAATCTAGTTTTCTAATTTCCTAACGTGTAATAGGTATCTTATTTTTACCCTTAAGAAATAATTAAAAATGGTACATGGCTTATTTTCTGTGTTGAAAAATAGAGGCCTAATTTCTAAAAATACATAGTTATTTTTTAAAATCCAGAATACTGTTCTGGGCACTTTTTGCATACATAAGTCAAAAGAATAGGAAAATGTCTTTGCCATCAAGGTTCAATTTGTCTAGAAAGATTTCTTTTTTGAGTTTAAGCTAGAGCTTAAGCTACAGTCTGGGCCACATGCAGAATTTAGCTCAACTGTGTCTATCAGCTTTGCTATCGTGCAAAGACAGTGCAGAGACCTGTTCAGCTGCTTCCCTACAAGCCCAGCAGTGTGGAACAACAGTCTGAAATACAGCAGGACAGAGGCTTACCATGGGGGTAACACAATGAAATACCCATGATTAGACCCTGCCTTGGCTTTCCCCGAACTTAAAAGTAGCCAAAGCATTTATCTGATATCCTTAAATTTTTGAACGAGACTGAAAAGTTTTACACTGGCACAATGAATGTGAGAAACAGCAAACTACAGCATGTTTTTGCCATTTTGCTTCCTGTTCATTACTACATGTTAACATAGGATAACAAACTAGGAGGTACCTTGTTTCTTTGGGTTTTTCTTTTTGGCATGTGTAAATATATGTATTTGTGGCACAGAGGGTATTTCCAGGCATTGAGCTGAAAGAATATAATTTTAATATATATATTGCCAATTGAGTGATACTCTGTATGCCCTTTCACTGGAATGCTGGTACCCACTTCATATGAATGGGCTTAGAAAGGACCTCTGTTGGAGTCTGACTTTTTATCTTTTGCAGCATAATTAGTAACTAAACTTCAGATTCTGCTGATCAGTATCAGTGACTGTTAGCCCCCATTATTTATTTACGACTAGGAATTAACATCAAGAGATTTCATACAATAACAAAAAAGTATTTCCCTGATAGTGCAGACATACCTTCCGTTATCAATTCCCCATTCTCCCACAAGTGCAGTACAAACTGAATCACTTCGAAGGCAACAAACTACAAAATGAAAAGTCCATTGTGAAGAAAGCTTTTCAGGTTCCTAGGTTTTCTTGAATTGTTTTGTGGATGATTTTGACTTTCAAACAGCCGTAAGGGCTTAATGGTTTACAAAATAATGTACATTTGCAGATGTAACAATTTTGTCTCTAAGAAAATAAACTCATCTAAGTACAAAACTTTGAAGTGTTGAAACATTTTGATTAAGCGTATTTCTCTTCTTATATGACTGTATTCCTTGCTATGGGCAGGCGTGGCAGGTTTTATAATGTGCTTGTTGTCAAAGTGTTAATTTCATGGGTGCTGTTCAGTTTCACTTTACTTCCCTTTAAATTGCATTTAGATACTCTCAAAAAGGAGTCAAGTCCCACTGTGAAATAATTTTCTCTAACAATTTTTATGTGGTCTGTTCTGAATTTCACAGAGGTTACTGATTTCAGTAGGACTGGAGAACTTTGCAGTTACCTCCTTTCACTAACAGTGTTGTACTAACCTGAAAAAAAAAGACTAAAATTCCAGTAAAATGTTTACTTCTATAATGCTTGTGAGTTGTGCTCTTCACTGTAGAGAAATTAATTCTCACATTAATATGTCTAGAATAAAATCCAGTGACCTTGTAAGTTTGCTTGCAGATTTTATTTCTCCTCTGGATTTTGGGCATCATCTATTTGAGCGTGTTACCTTTAAAAATGCAAGCAGTCTTTGAATTGTTTTTTCTGATTCCTTCTTATAGAATGTTTTGTATATACAGAGATTAAAATGCTACTTTAAGTCAGTTTATATGTTCTATAACATTGTCATCAGTCTAAACGCCCATCACGTCTGTTTCTCATAGTTCCGTGTGGAGTACAGAAAGCTGCTTTATCAGGCTTATTTTCAGGTTACAAGAAGTATGAGTGTACCATATCAGTGTGTGTACTGGGTTTGGGTGGCCAGGTTTTGGCAGTGTGTATGTGTGTGCTATAGGGGTGGCTTCTCTGAGAAGCTGCCAGAAGCTTCCCCCATGTTTGGCAGAGCCAATGCCCGCTGGCTCCAGGATGGATCTGCCACTGGCCAAGGCCAAGCCCATCAGAGAGGGTAGTAACACCTCTGGGATAACATATTTATGAAAGAAAATAAAAACGTTATTGCAAAGATGTAATTGTGCTCAGGGAAGAGAGGAGCGAGAATATATGAGAGGAGCAGTTCTGCAGACACCAAGGTCAGAGCAGGAGGGGCAGCAGGGGCTACCTGTGCAGGAGCAGAGATTTCCCTGCAGCCCAGGGTGAAGACCATGGTGAGGCAGACGTGTTCCTGGAGCCAGTGTGGGTCAGTGGGGTTGCAGAGACCCCCCTGCAGCCCGTGGAGCAGCCACACACCAGAGCAGGCACATCCCAGGAGAGGTCTGTGAACCCATGGGAACAGGCTCCAGGCAGGGACCTGCGGATGCATGGAGAGATGAGCATCTGTTAGAGCAGGTTTGTTGGCAGGACCTGCAGCCCTGTGTGGGACCCATGCTGGAGCAGTCTGTTCTTGAAGGATTACAGCCTGTAGAAAGGACTCACCCTGGAGCAGTTTGTGAAGAACTGTAGGCCATGGGAAGGACTTGCACTGGAGAAGATTGTGGAGAACTGTCTCCCATGGGAGGGACCCCCCACTGGAGCAGGGGAAGGACTTCTTTCCCTGAGCAGTGGGAGAAACAACCTGTGATGAACTGACTGCAACCTCCATTCCTACCTCCCTGCACCACTTGTGGGGACAAGACAGAGCCCAGGAAGAAGGAAGGGTTGGAAGAAAGGTGGGCGTTTTTTAAGATTTATTTCTCATTATCATGCTCTGATTTAGATTGGTAATAAATTCAATTAATATCCCCAAGTTGAGTCTGTTTGGCCCGTGACAGTAAGAGTGAGCAATCTCTCCCTGTCCTTTTCTCAAGTTATGTTTTCTCTCCCCTGTCTGCTTGCAGAGGGGAGTGACAGAGTAGCTTTGGTGGGTACCTGGCATCCAGCCAAGGTCAAACTACTGCAGGGTGTAACTATGTACTGAGAGTTCCTGTTCACAGCAGGCTCATGAAATTGCACTCAACAACCCATTATTTTTCTTACTGCCCTGTGTTTTGGGGGGATTGGAGTGGGAGTGAAGGTATAAGGCAAAATGGTTGACCAGTACATCTTAGTCACCTTCCCTGCATCTTTCCATCCTTTTCAGAAACCAGGTATCTCTCTGTATTTGCCAGCCAGCTGCCTCACCTTACAAGCAGACTATTTCTAGCTCAGTACATGTATGCTTCAGTCTGCCCCACCAGCTGAATAAATAGGCCATTTCCAGAAAACAACACTTTGTTTAAGGTTGAAAAAATAAGGGACAATTGACAAAATATGCAGGATCATATTTCTTTTCTCTATCCTTTTAATGCTATTCATTCCAGATCCATTATTGTATTATGGGTCATCTGCAACAGAATCCTCTCAGAGCAGTCTTAGGTATATAGAAGTTTCATTAATGATAAAGCAGATTTTAAGTGTTCCAATGCATTTCAAAATGTACTGATTCCTTTTGCATAGATGTCTCACTTCATAAAGAGTAGCTGTTGAGATAATAAGCCTGATGAACTGTTATGTAAATATTTTAATACTATTCTTTTGCTAGTAGCTTTTACTGAAATGATGTGATCAGTGCTAACAAAATGTGTTAAAATTGTTGTGAATAAATATGAATAATCTTCATAAGCAAATCAGCTCTTTTCAAAAGTTGAAATTTTAGTTTTCATAATCTTACATGTAAAAGAACTAGTAGTTACCATATCAAATATTTTGAATTCTCATTATTTCCCTGCTTCATTTTTACGTTGTCTTATCTCTCCAGTAAAACACCACGTTATAATCAGTTTAATGTTCTCTGGATCTTCTGAAACCACAAGTAAGCAAAAAATGCATTATCATATGTTTCTCCTTTTGCTTTCGCTACATTACTAAATCCTCTTTCCAGTCCTGCAGTACTTTTCAAATGCAGTAATGTTCTGCTACCATTCCTATTTCACTTTTAAAATCTGAAGAATATTTTGAGATGGGACTGTAACCTGAAAGTGCTATAACTTGACAAAAAGACAAGTTACAAGATCTAAATTTTGTGCTATTATGTTTTCAGTAGAACTGGGAACGAAAAGTTAATTAGCTGGAACACTGAAAAAGACACCTGATATTTGTCATAGAGTTGCAATACCTGTGATGGTCTAAGGCTGATAGAAGCAAAGGATTTGTGGGAAGGGGATATTTATCATATTGAGTGTGCAGCTGGGGAACACACTAACAAGCTTTTAGTTGTATAAGCCTGGTTCCTTCCTGATCAATTAGTGATTTGGTGGAAATTGTTGATCTTTAATAAGATGCCTCCTGTTTCTGAAGTTTCAGTGGATGATCAAAACGAAACAAAACTTCAGAAGGCACCTGTCCCTGGTACATGTGACACACACACAGAAAATTGCTCAGAAATTCTGTTATGTGAGCGACTCTACCAATGCCCACAGGCCATGTCATGTTTACATTTAACAGATCTATTTATAGAACAGCACATAGGAGTTACTCGTGACAGCATTGATCCACAACAGTTTAAAGATTCACAGGGCTTGGGGAATAAGAGAAATTGCTTTTAACAGTTATGAAACAATGACTGACCTGTCTCGGGCTGGAAATGTCACATTTGCCCAAATTTGACTTCTGAGTGTGTGAACTTGACACTTCTGCAGATTAGCATGTGTTAGATCCAGAGGAGTGCAATGCATGTCAGAGCAAAAAGAGCATCCAGCCTGTCTTCTGAATCTTCAAAATTATCTTCAAATTATCTTCATCGCTTGTGACAGAGTAATTCTCAGAAAGTCAACCACGCTCCTGTTGGCTTCACTGACTTCTTGTTTCTGCAGATGAAAAGAATTAATAGCACAACTCTGCACTATGGCCCAAGGATGGGGAGCAAGGCATTTGAATTATCTGAATTTATGTTTCGTCTAATTACACTATAGCTCTGCAAAACCTGTTCTGTCAACGAACTGTATCTTTATATTGTGAAAATAGTAATGTGTGAGGTTGTTTTTTTTTTTTTGTTTTTTTTTTTTAATGCAGTCTCATTTTTTTTGCCCCTTTTTTCAGTGAAAAGCAGTCTGGGCAGCAGTTTTCCAAGGTGTGGAAAGTATGTAAGTTTGTGGAACTGGTGTGTCGTGTGTGTACGNGCCCCGGGCGCGGGGCGCTGGTGCCGGGCGGGCGAGGGGGCGAACAGCGATGGGCAGAGCCCGCTCTGTGCTGTTCTGCCCCTCAGGCCGGGCTGAGGGTCTCCCCCCGGCCATGGCCAGCAGGCCGAGCGCGGGCCCCGCTCCCCGCCC
>VXBX01006519.1:749894-949699 GCA_013400415.1 Scytalopus superciliaris | reverse complement strand
CAGCTGCTGCGCCCGCGAAACCTGCGAATGGCTCGCTCGCTCTCGTGTGTGTCACATCGCGAAATTCCCAATGTTTTGCTGAAGGAGGTGGAGAGCGGCGCTTCCTTCTGCGGCGTGGAAGTGCCTGATGAGCCGGGGGATGCAGGGAAGTTTCCTGTGCCATGGCAGGCTCCGTTCTGTGTGTGAGAAGGGGACAGTGCCAGCCTCTCCGGGCTCAGCCCCCTGCCTGAGGGGGACAGGGAGACACAGTCAGAGAGCAGGCGAGCCTGCCAAGGCAGAACTTGGGGTGAATTCAGCGGTGCTAAGCCAAGAGAGAGGACGAGCAGTAAGGTTGACATCAGTGGGAGTTTGTTGTGAAGGCTGTGCTAGCATTGCACATTCAGACACGGAACAAAACTGCGTGATGCAGGCCTGTAGAAATGCAAATAAAAGAGGAAAAGCCTGACTAAAAGAAGAGAGGGAGAGAGAATTTCAGAATGAATGGCTGGGTAGTAGATAACCTTCAATACGCTGGCCTTAAGAACAACTGGGTGGTGATCCTGACACTGGTGTTATGCCAACTAAAAATAAACATGAGTGAAAAGGTGGAAGGTATTATATTTAGTTTCAGGACATGCATCATTGAGTGATAGACTGTGAACTAGGCAGAGATCACTTCAAGCAAAACAAATGGGTTTTGGCTGTGTAGTTGGGAAGCATGATCTTCATAGTTCTAAGATGCAGTAAGATATTCCAGACAGGTAGGGAGAGCTAGGCAGGAGATGTTACTGATAGTTTGACTTAAGTTTCTCCAACCTGTGTACTTTTAACCTAACTGAAGCATATCAGAGAAGATTATGCAATCCGTGTAAATTTACACTTCAGTGATTTTCCTATTAAGGCATCTTCTAGATCCTGTACCAGTCAAAATGCAAATTATTCAAGCATTTCCTGATCTTTAAAACATGGGAAAGTATCATATGTCGATTTTATCTCTTTTTGACAGCACATGAATGATTAAATCAATGTTACGTCTTCCAAGTCTAGCTAGCTGAGAACATCAACAGTGAGTGAGCGAAGTTATTGCACTGGACTCTCCTTCTGCAGTGGAGTAATATGGGAAGAGAGTAATTTAATGAAATATCTTCACCTGGTGTTGAGAGTGTCTAAAACTGGAAGCTTGTGTTCTAAATCCTGGTGTAGCTAACAGGTTGCAAATCAAGGTTATCAGCTAGTAAGACTACAAAGGAAAGACAATGCCTCTGTTCCATCCATGAAGAGAGAGATGAAATGAAAGGCACTCTGATGTGTACCCCTGTTGTTAGTGCATCTGAAGCAATCAGCTGAAGAAAAAGTACTCTGAACTTTGCTACATCTTTCTGTAGTAATGTTCAGTTTTACAAATTGACTTGGGAATGGATAACAAAAGGTATGTTTTTTGGCTGAATGTGTAACAATATCTCTAGGAATAATTTAAAAGCATGAGGGGGTGGAGAAAGGGAAGAAGATCTTCATTCTGTCCATATATTGATGTGTATGGAATTGACTTAAACTCTTAAATGCTGGAGTGTTTTGACTGAGAATATCAATGTTGCTAGGAATAGTGTTTATTGCTCTTTGAACATAGATGGGAAGGAATCCTTTGGGGAAGCCCTCTTGTAATTTTTTCAATCTTGTACTATTGCAAAAGAGTAGATTGTTACTTTACCAGGACTTAATTACACCTTCTCTTTGGAATTGGGGTTTAGAAAATTTGACAAAAATTGTAATGGTCCGTATTATTATTTGGGTTGTCTTGCATTGATACAGAATTTCCTATCAGCAAGTTCCATCCCTTGAAGTTTGCAACCCAAATTAGATGAAGGAAGAAACAGCAATGACAGCTCCCAGGATGAAGGTCTAAGTGGATACACAAAGCAGTAGTTTATACTTCTGAAGAAATGCAGCACTTGAGAAGTGCAGTATTTTGAGTGTATTTGATTATTGTGTTGTTTATTCTGGTTAGTTCTGCTGATGGATCCTATCTACTCCCCCGTAGAAGTAGCAATCAGTTTATATAGATAGGATCTTGGATGCACAAAAATGCCACTAGAACAAATTTCTGGATGGATTGCATTTGAAAGGCTTTGTGAGCTTGCTGGGCTTTAAGATCAAGAGAGAAGAGAAATACTGATGGATTGGTCACTGCCTTTGCTCTTCTGTCATAGTAACAATTTGGATCATAGGAAGTGTGTGTTCTGTGTCAAGCCTGTGACTTCCATTGCTTTTCACGAAGGATAGATAGATAGATAGATAGATAGTTAGATAGATAGATAGATGAAAGAAGGGTCTTTAACTCATTTGTTAGGTACTTAGCCAGTTTGCTTCATTTTTCTCTACTTCAGAACCAGGATTCAGCAGCAGTAATGAGATTCATGCCATGTAATGCGAATCTGGGTTTGAGCTCTTGCTTCATCAGCATTCCTGTGAAAGATTGGATCAAAACTGTAACGTGCCAGGTGGTGAGTTAGCCTTGGCTAACAGGACATGCCCACCCAGCTGCTCAGTCTCTCCCCTTCCTTAGTGGGGCAGGAGCAGAAAATGGGATAAGATTTGTAGCTTCAAATAAAGACAGGGAGACCATTTGCTAATTATTGTTCTGGACCAAACAGGCTTGACTTAGGGTAAATGAATTTAATTTGTTGCCATTTAAAATTAAGTCAGATATGAAGAAAGACAGACGTGAAAGGAGCACTTTTCCTCCCCCCTTTCCCAGGCTGAACTTCACTCCTGTGCTCCAGATTTCTGTGCCCCTCCCCCTGTGGTGCAGGGGGCAAAAGTGTTCCAGCTGGTGTGAGGTGGCTTCTTTCTGCTGCTCCTTCCTTCTCGTGTTTTTACTCTACTCTGGCATGGGCTCCCTACTGACAGCAGTCCTTCACCAAAAAAAGTCTCCTCTGGCTCATGCTCTCTGTGTGCCACCGTTCCTTCAGGGCATATCCACCTGCTCTGGCTTGGGTCCTCCCTGACACCTCCCTTGGATTCCTCCTTTGGCACCGTAGAGCAGCTCCTCCTCTGACCTTGGTGTTGTTCCCGTTGTTGTTTCTCACTCCTTTTGCTCTGTTTTGTGGCACTTTCTGCCTTTTCCTAGGTACACCTTCTCAGAGGTGCTGTCAGCTTTGCTGAGGGCCTCGGCTGTATCTTGTTGTGGTTCTGTTGAAGCCAGCTGGGCCTGGGACAGGGCAACCCCATGCCTTTTCCCACAGGAACTACTCTTGCAGCTTCTCCACTGCCAGCACCTTACTGTTTATACCCAG
The DNA here is from genome assembly GCA_013400415.1 of Scytalopus superciliaris. Classification (NCBI taxonomy): domain Eukaryota; kingdom Metazoa; phylum Chordata; class Aves; order Passeriformes; family Rhinocryptidae; genus Scytalopus; species Scytalopus superciliaris. The sequence continues at coordinate 946,427 of VXBX01006519.1, read as the reverse complement.
TATAGCACAATTTTTAAAAACTGGCAGCTGCCATAGAAATCATGCTGCCCTGAAGGTCCCTAAGATGTGGTCCTTGGCTAGACTGTAGGCTGTTTGGTTGCAACCCCAAGTTGCTAGAAATAAAATCTTAGAGCAGTTTTCCCTAATGAAACTTGGTGAGTGTTCCCAGCTCGTTTAACTAACTAATATTTTTAGGTTCTGTTCTGGTTTCAGCTAGGGTAATTTCTTCTTAATAGCTGTTGCAATGCTGTGTTTTGGATTCAGAATGAGAATGCTGTTGAGAACATGTTGATGTTTTGTTTTTTGGCTAAGTCATGTTTATCCTAAGTCAAGGGCTTTTTTTTCTTGTCTCATGCTCCACCACTGAGGAGGCATGCATAAGAAACAGGGAGGAAGCAGAGTTGAGCAGGTGACCTGACCTGACCAAAGGCTTATTCCACACCATAGAATGCCATACACAGTATATAAGCTGGGGCAAATTGCCTGGAAGGAGGACTGATCTGGATTTGGGAAGGGGAGTCTGGCATCAGTCAACAGGTGGTGAGCAATTGCATTGTGCATCACTTGTTTTTCCCTTTTCATTATCATTATTATTATAATTTACCATTATTACTGTATTTTACTGTATAATCAATTATTAGACTGTTCGTATCTAAAATGCAAGTTTTACTTTGACTTTACTCCCCATTCCACAGGGGTGGGGGAAGGAAACGGAGCACTGAGCAAGCAGCGTGGTGTTTAATTTCCAGCTGGGCTTGAACATGACAGTCCTAAGAAAATGATCTGAAGAAATTTTGCTTGTTTGTTGAAGTTTGTCTAACACTGCAAATGAACAGCGTGAGGGTTGTGGCATGGTTATGAGAGTTGGAAAAGCTTTGAGGACTAAGTTACTTGTTCACAGCGTATTGGAAGAGGTAAAATATTAGATTTTGAATATCTGAAATTAATGAGAATGTATTTTAAAATTTGCTGAGAATTGAGAAACATTCGTTATAGGATTCTTTTCTATTTTAAGCCAGTCTGAATGGGCTGCTTTAACAAAGGCCTTAATCTGTAGGAGAACCATGTACAACTTTATCTTGGAAAACTTGGTTGGCATCAAAAACACAGTTATGTATGAAATGCAGCATTTCAGAAGAGAGAGGTTTTCTCGAAGAGCACAGTTTAGTGTAGCAGTCCCCAAAATAACTAGTGATGACTGCAGCACTTTGATGCTAATGATCACACATAATTGAAAGTCCTTTTTTATTTTAATTTGAAACTTATTTTTAAGAGATCTTTAAAGTTGCTCTTCTCAAATATTGAAAATAAGGCTTTTTTTTTTTTCAGTAAATTTATCATGACATGTTGGTCTTACAGATGGTTCATGTATTTTATTGAAGTGTTTGGGATTTTGAGGATTGTGTTTTGAAGCCTCACTGCCACAGCTTTAATTCAAGTATCCTGCCACTCATAACTTTAGGAATTGGGATTCTCGTGGTGTTTGGAATTTTGTGATATATGAATGATAATTTTGGAAGCTAACAATCACTTTGCAAAGCTGATTGCAAGTTAAGTGTTTTTGATGGAACAGTAGCGTCTCAAAGGAAGCAGCTGCAGTAGACTTCAGTATGAAGGTTGTGTCTGTGCGCAGGGCATTTTCAGGCCATCAATGCTCTCATGTTTTCTTTCCTTCCTTTGGGAACACAGTGAGGAAATCTGAGGCGGGTTCAGTAGCAAGCTGAATGGATAAAATAAAGGATCCGTGAATTTCCATGGTGTTTCCGGCCATTCATTGTTGCTGCAGTTGGAGCGTGACCTTGCTCGGGTTCCGTGAGATGTATGGCTCTGTCTGGAAAAGCACTGAGGAGGTGAATTTTTATAGTTCAAACGAGGTAGAATGATGTAGCTCTGTAGAAACCTCAGCCAGTATGAAATACTGTGTTACTGTGGGGAGAGAATGTATGCCCAGGAAGTTCATGGATCTCTTTGCTCCCAAGAACGTTGTGACATTGCCATGAAAATGTAGTCTTACCTCCAAGTTTGCTGAAGGAAATACAGTAACATTGTAACACACTGCTTTCTTACCAAGTGTGTTTTTGCTATCCCATTTCTGCCTGGTTTGTTTTGCATGTGATCTCTTCTCTGACTGTCTTTCCTCTCAACACCTTGTTCCTATAGTTTCCTATTATACCTTTCCTCACAATTAGCCTGGCAGAATAAGGGAACAGAGGGGAGTTAGGAGCAGAGTAGCAAACCCAAAGGATCATGAATTATTTTACATGTCTAATTTTGTTTGTCACCCTCTGTGCTGCTTCCTCATCCTAATATAAGTAGGACATAAAAATAGAAACATCTTATCAGTTTTCATCCATTTCACTGCCTTGTGAAATACAAGACCTCAAATGTATGGTTAAAGCTTATCCTCAGAGTAAATGAGGGATTTCTAAACCTCTTAGGACTCATGCCCTACTTAGAAGGTGTTTACCAAATTTGTTTGGTTTTTTTATACATATGATTTGTAGTGCAATTTATATATGCAAAGCTGTCCTAAGAGATCTTTGCAGACCATGTGACATGCCTTTTTGCATGTCCAGGGAAGTGGAAGTGAAGCACCCTCTTAATTTGTTGCCATGTTTGTCTTCCTCCTATTGGATTTGCTATCATATTTACAGAACAGGTTTACTAAGGACAGACATTGTTCTGAATGAAGACCAAAGACTGTAACAATACTAAGATGTGTTGCCTTATTTTTGACTGATAGCTTTGTTTCTTCTGATAGCCAGGGGTGTTACAACAGTGTAAGTGATGATGTAGGTCTGCTGCTTGTATTCCAGCTGACTTGTCATCTGGAATAGAAAATGCGAGCGTAGTCAGTGTGATTTCACAAGTAACCAAGCTGGTCTAACACCTTGCTCCTGTTGTGTGGAGGAGGTTCATTCTCCCTGCCTTTGCTCAAACTGCTGCTTCTCTGTGCAGTTTGTCCTGACTACGTGTTCCTGGCCTCTCCCTTGTGTTGATGAACACCAGGGAATTACTGTGCTGGGCCAGCAGAAAACCCTGTGCTTCTCGTTCTGTGTTCAGTGTCTGCTGGCTTGCTGAGCTGATTTGCCTCCCACAAGGGTCTGAAGTTTAACATCTGGTGGAAAATGAACAGTGGCAGCAACCAGTGAAGGGCAAAGGCACTGTGAGAAAGCATGTAGTTGGTTTGAGTAGGGCAAACTAACTACTTTTCATATGTGGAGCTTATAACTGCTTATGTTTATAAGAATACTTCCATATATTGTGAATGGAATTATTTTAGAAATCAGACATCTCATATATAAATGTTGGGTTGGTTGGACAACTTTTTTAAAAGTTGTAAGAAGAAATGGTAACCAGATTTATCAGTGAATAAATACTGGTATATGTCTGTATTATAGTTCCTCTAGGTTCCTTTAACCTAACTTCAAGGGTTAAAGGCTAGTGTTAACTTTTTTATAGGGAAACAAGTTCATTAGCATAAACTCAGGATCACTGATACCACTTCTGTTTGAGTTTGATTTGCATAGCCAATAAAGAAAGGGACAGAAGGTCCTTCACCATACCAGCTGTGGGCCATTCTCTATCCCTGCCCAATCTGGGCCCTTCCTCGTCCTCTCAAATCTGTCTTGTAAGTAAAAAAAAAAAATTAGAATTTGATGGTTAAATTCTGTGCAGTTTTCCCTGCACGATTTAAATTGTTATCTGATAAAGAGTGACTGAAGACAGTAACTGTCAAAAGTGGAGTGGCAGGATTCACAGATAAATTGGAGGGCGTGAGGATGTCAGGCTAATAGCGTGACGTTGTGGGTAGCAGGATTGGAGAGCATTTGATCTCTGCTCCAGGCTGTGGAGGGAGACTGCTGAATTTGGACATGTCTCTGGTGTCAGCAAATGTGTGGCAGAATGCACAGTGGCAGATTTTAGTAGCTGCTCTGATCAGTGATGTTATCAGTTACTCTATTGCTTCAGGAAGTGCTGCGTGAGTTTCTGCACGTTCCCACCCCACTGATGACCTGTGTGTGATTGAGATGATTCCACTCTAAATGTGTATGCATAAACAGAAATCCTTTACAATAATCTCATATCATCTGGAGTTGTAAATTGTGCTTCTTTCAGAAAAAGTGGGTGGGTGGGAAATCGCTTTTGTCTGTAGATGAATCTTGAATGCAGCTCACCTGAGCCAAGTAACTTGGTTTATCTCCATAAAACTTTTGCAAAGGCCACCAAGATACAAAAACACCAACAGCTTCCAGATCCTCCCATATTCAATTATGTGAATAAGTTGTTCCTTATCTTTTAAATGTGCCTTATCTCAAATGCAGATTTTCCTGGGCTCAGCTTCCAGCCACACACCTGTTTTTCTTTCTACCATTTAATTACAGTCTCTTTACCATAATGGAAAGAAAATGCTGTGTATTAGTCAAGGCTCTAATGGGATTGCTTTAGAGCTGGTTTTAAGGAAAGATGGGCAGGAACACCTGGCAGAACTAAAAAAAAAACCCAAAACTAAAACCAACCCATCCTTCCCCAAAACCCAACCAAAACCTCGCCAAAACACCAACCAAGTTGGGAAAAGGTACTTTCTGTCTTAACAGTGGTGTTGAGGTACCTGAGGGAATCATCTCTGTGACTGACAGATGTAGGGTACTGCCTTTCAAGAATTTACTTGAGTTTTCTTAGCTGAACCTGGAGAGGAAGGAGGAGGAGATTGGAAATGGTAGAGAACTTCAAAGTCTCGTCTTTTGGGGAACAGAGGCTCATCTGTGTGCTTTCATCTGAGCTTTGGGTCGTCCCATAGATGAAAAATGTCCCTCTTCTGACCTGGCAATTAATCAGTGATTTTCTTTTTTGTCAGCCATTTTCTTTACCTTTATGGGAAAACAAAGGTTGGATTCCATTGTAATTGTCTTTCAAATGGCTCCCCAGGGCAGTGGTCACAGCACCAAGCCTGGCAGAGCTCTAGAATCATTTGGATGATATCCTCAGGCACAGGGTGTGACTCTTGGGGATGGTCCTGTGCAGGAGTAAGAGTTGGACTCTGATGCTTGTGGGTCCCTTCCAACTTGGCATACTCTGATTCTGTGAAATTTGCACTGTGCTGCAGTGTAGTTGTTTGGTACCACTGTGGCCATGACATGGCTTGGGTTTTGCCTTCCATCTAAATAGTCTCTAGTATTTTCTTGTTGTTAGTAGCAACAGGAAAACTTGTTTGTCCTTTGAGTAATAAAGCATAGCAATAAGCAAGATTGGAAAGAATTCTTAGCTATCACAGCATGTGCTTTTCCTGTTCTCCAAGTCACTCTTTGATCTTTATAACCTAAACAAACATGAATGGGAAGAAGCTGAATTTTGATCATTCTTCCTCAGTGTCGTTACTAGAATTGTTTCCAGTTAAATCCCAAAGATGATGGTGATCCTTTTTCCCACACTTTGTGTTTCCCAGTCTCGGGTATGACATATATTCGTATTTTGTGGTTTTACATTGCATTTGAGTAAATGGCCATCTTTGATTCAATATTCTAGATGATACATTGTGACTGTCCTGTCTTGATTCGTTACTGTTATGATGGTCTTAACATTTCACAAAATTTTGGAGCNCAAAACAGTTGCTGCAGTTTTCGTTCTTCTTAATATGTGCCTTCATAAAATAAATTTCTGTAGCAGAGGTACTTTGCAAGTAGATTTACCTATGCATGAATAGTTTGGAGAGCCTATAATATTTTTCTTCGAAGCAAGTTTCGGCTGTCATGCAGGAAAATTCTGTCAATATTGCATAGCTGCACGGTAAAAAGGTGCCATGCCCTCTGTATACTTAAGAAGCAGAGGAGTGAATGTGTATAATTAAAGGTGTTGGGAAGTAGGGTTAAATTTCTTTGAACAGCTGACTCTCTGTTTTCTGGTTCTACATGTGTGTCATCTGCATCAGTCCTCAGCCTTTCTGCTAGCAGTGCCTGTTGGTCTGCACATGCTCTCTAGATACTCTTCTACTGTCCCCAGACACCTGGCTGGACAAGATCCTGGACAGCCTGCTCCAGTTGATCTTGCTGGAGCAGGACTGTTGGACTACACGCTCTCCAGAGGTCCCTTCCAACCTCAGTCATCCTGTGATGCTGTGAATTCTTGCTACTTAGTGATAGAATCGTGACACCTGGATATGCATATATCATTTTTCTTGTCTTTAATGTAAACCTTGTAGAAATCTAATATTAGTTTTAGCATTCATTTTAGTTTAAGTAACTTCTGGTCAGAGTTACTGAGTGCTGAGCCAAGAGTTGAATGAGTACTTGGAGACTTCTGCTAATATTCCTCCTCAAGCCAATGCTCTTGTTCACTGTTACATGCATTGTGAACAAAGCAAATGTCTGTGCTTTAAGTGTACAGGCAACTTGTTCCTGGGTTAAAAATGTGTGTTTTGTGCATCTTCTGCCAGTTGAATATGAAATCAGTTCTGGATCCAAGATTTCCAGATCCTCCTCTGGAAGAAAGCTCTATTTAAAAATGGCCTTCTTAATAAATGTTCTATGTGATGTTATAAGATTTTTCTTGTTTTCAGCTGTTTTTACAAAAATTTCACTTCAAAATTTTTGTCTGGGTACTATATGTAGCAGTTTACCCCTTTGCGATCCTTCTTGCTGTATCCCACTCCTGGATAAAATTCCTTAGTTTGTTATAGGAAGTCTGGGAAAAAAATAATCTTGGATTATCGCAACATGCAGCCCTTCATGTACTCTGAGCCTTCAGTTTTACCTCTAGAGAGAGTAAGAGTTTTGGGAATTGGGTAGGCATAATTTCCTTTCTCACTCCCAATCTGGTTTTCCTCTGGGAAGGTTTGAAGCACCAGGAGAGAGATTACAAGGCAATTCTCAACTTGCTGGAATTCTGCACATCAACATACGGTCCCATTGGGATAAAGGAAATCTCATACTTGCCCTTTTTACCCCTTGGCTCTTTCCTACCATGATTCTTCAATTTTATTTTTTTTTTTATTACTATTTTTAGTCCTAAGTTAAGACTTGAGTTTCTTATTTCTTTTTCTTTCTGGAATCCAGTACTGAGCAACTGAAGCAGCGTTGTCTTCTGTTCTTATAACTCCGTGCTTCATCTAGTTGATCTCACCTCTTGTAGGATCTTCATTTGGAACTAATGATAACCATAATCTTTAGACTTCAAGGCATTTGGACAATTGTGCTTTTTAAGAGTCTGAAATATGTTACCTGAAATACTGAAGATTTTGTTGGAGAGTGGGTGAAGCAATACAACATGTGATATAATATGCTTCTAGATTAAACTGATTGCTTACAAGTAAAGATTAAAATTTGTTTGTTTACAGATTCTATAGCTAGTTTGTTCTATATTTCTTATTCCTAAATACATCCTATTCAGATTCAGATCCTCAGGGCTTGAGTCTGAGGTTGATCCTCTTTCTAGTAGGAGATTTTAATCCTAATTCTGCACTTTTTTCTTGCAGCTGTGTAATTCAGAAGAAAGTGAAATGAAATACTAAAAGTATTTCTCTTAATCTTTGCCATTTGGCACACAAGGAAGAAACGGTGATTTTCTATGTAAAACTTTCTTGTTTTAGGTGTTGAGCTGTCAAGGAAGGCTCCATAACATGTAACTTTTGTTGTTAGCACAGAATCATGTGCGTTCTTGCCAGTGTGCCACAGCAGCATGACAGGGATGTTTCATTGCAGAGAAACATGTGGTGCACAGAGACCTGGAACCAAGAGCAGGGTTGTTGATGGTTGTTGCCATAGCAGTGATAAACAATTATGTTATCCAAGGTGTGCTTGCATTGCACCTTTCAAGTGCTTTCCCGTGGTATTAAAAATACACTGAAAAAATTAATTGTCAGGCCCTTAAAAAAATTACTTTTTCTGCATTAATATTAGGAACACTTGAGAAACCATATAAGTGGTAGTCATGATCTAGACAAACTCCAGTGTTTTGCTTTGTTTTCATCTGAGGCTTTGAGCCACCACAGGAAAAGTGATACTTTAACAAAGCAGTTATTTGGTGCCTCTCGGAACAAGAGGGGCAAGCGGGCTCATTAGGTCTACTGAGGCCACACCATCATTCACTGTGAACATATCTTGGTGTGCTCTGGAGTTGAATGAAGTTTGAAAGTCACCTCTTGGAGAGGGACTCCGAAGGCAAGAGGCAGAGCTCCTAATCTGTATTTGGCCAGGCTTTTCATTTTGTTTTAGCTCTATGCAATGTTGCCATTCTTTCCTTTCTCTCTCCCCTTCTCCCTAAACTTACTTTTAGAAAGGAATGTAGAGCTAGATAATCGTTTCACCTAGCCTGCTAACAACCTCTGGGTTCTTCAGCAAATGCTGGGAGGTTGTGGTAGCATTCATCAGAAAGCTGGTTATTTTGCATTTTAGCATGTAATTCAGTGGATGATTCAGGATGGACCATGGCTTTAAGCTAATAGTAATAAGTATTCTTCATTGTTCTTGACCAAGGATAAATGAAGATTAATCCTTTATTTTAATTCTGTTTTTCTGTGAGCAACTGCTTCAGATCCTGATAGTATGGTAAAGAATTTGCTTCAAAAAGCAGATGTTACAAATAAAGTAGCAAAGCAGCTTTCATTGTATTTTTAGATGCTATTTTACACAGGCACGTCATCATGTGTGGTTTTTTTCCTACCCGATGTTTATGCCAGCCTGTATTCTCATTTTGAAGATGATTAGTATTGATCCATATTGCAAAGAGGGGATAGCCATGTCTGCACAAGGTTCTTCTCAAGACATTTTGTATGAGTGTGTCTAAGCTGAAAGAAAGCAGCCTGCCTCTGAAGAAGTGTCTGGGTTTTCTGCTTTTGCTTTCAGTACTAAGAGAAATGGGCATTTCCTTCATCCTTCAGTTTGCCTTGCAGTTCCAAGGTGCTCAGAGTTGCCTTTGATTATAGGCAGAGGACACTGTATTAGTCAGGTGGATTATTTCAGTGATACTGTGATGTTGCAGAAACAGGTGGGCAAGCAAGGCTGTTCTTCTCTGGTTAGGAAAGGGTTCTGCAGTGCAGTTGTGATCAAGGTCATCCATCCCCTAACTCCACCAAGTAGTTGCTGTTGATGAACACTTCAGCAGAGAAATATATGAATAAGAAGTAGTCTTTTTATCAAGAATTTTATGCTGATCCATAACTGTCTCAATTCTCTAAAAGTGGGCTACTGGTTTTCATGGTACCGAAACTGTTTTCAAACAACTTTTTTTTTCTTCTGAAGCATCTCTTTAGACTGGCTGAAAGAACACTAGACTTCCAGGTGTCAACTTTACACAGTTTAATTCTGTCTCTATCAAGCATCTCATAGAAGAATGTAATCTAGTTCACTCAAAGAGTGCTGGAAGAAAAGGAAAAGAAATTTCATTTCAAACAATACTTACATTATTTCAGGATGTCTTAAGGGATAGCTATAACTGATGAAAAACTCTGCTGGAGCTATAGTTCCCTAAATGGTTTCCTTCAGAAATGCCCATGTAATTGGAATTTTGTTATAAGCACCATTGAGTCTTGTTCTTACTGGCACAGAATGGTTGGCACACCTCAAGCCAATGCTTTGTTCATAAAGTACTTCTCAGTAACAATTTGATTTAAAAGTTTGTTGCCAGTGTCTGGCCCTGACTGACTGACTTAGAAGATGAGTGACTCAGTAAATAAGAAAATTCTGCTTTGCAGTGGCTTTTATGGTTTGCAGTCTGTGACCTGTTGCCTTCAGGTGTTAGGCACCAGCAGCTGTGCGAGTGCAGCCCCTCTGCGATGAAAGCCAGTCTGACTGACTCCTGTCGTGGTGTGTCTCGTGATGTGCAGCAGTGATACAGGGGGATGATGAGCTGTACTGTGTATGGATGACCTAGAAGAACAGCTTTTGTTTTGATGCTTGACTGGATCTGTGTGTAAGTTGCAGCTGCTGTTTTTCCTCTTCCACCTCTCCTCTAAAGGAAAGTGTGTGCAGTACATGTTGTTGCACTCTAACTGTCTCTGGCTAGTATATGGATCCTTAGCTTCTCTAACTTGCATCACTGATGGGAACAAAATGTCTGGGTGCTGTAGACTACTTTGATTCTCATCCTCAGGTGTCTTGATAGTTTGAGTATGTGCCAGCTTGACCTTAACACTTTGTTCTTGCTTGTGTACTGTCTTCAGAGACAACATCATATTTTTTCCAGTCATCATCAGAGAGAAGAAACTTACCTTAGGGTGAAGAGGGAGAGTGAGAGAGGATAAATTAAATTTTCAAGAGGTGGTTTCATGTTTCTGTCCTCGATTTTAACCAGTGTGAAAAAATCTGCAGTGTACAAGAGAAGAATAATCTTACAAACTTTCTGCAGAGTGCTGTATCTGTGTTTATCCCTGTCTTGTTTTATTGTGGCACCAGAAATGAGTGAGAATGAGGTCTTCTAAAGCAGGGTTTCCTCTTTGTGTGGTGCACCTGGAATGGCTGCACTTCGCTCTTGCATGTGCCAGTGCTGTTGTTTGGTTATAGGCAAAGTGATTATCTTTCCCTTTAGTAATAGGAATGATTCCAGCACTTTTATTTTATGAATCCTCGTGCCTCAGGGCATGGGTTTTCACACCTAGCAGTGCAAGGTTTATTTTCTTTTTAGCGTTTGACCTGTTCTTCAGCTAATCTGGTGTAAGAAACCAGAACTAGTTGTTTCACGTGCTTCCTTGACACTTTTGCAGTTTGTATAAACAAAACATGTGGCAGCTGGTGCACAGTCTAGCTGTTTTTACCTGTCTCTGCATGAAGATAAGATTTACTGTAGTTAACTTAACTAAAGAAGTGCTTGTTACAGGAATGTGGACCAGAAGAATTTCTGAGACCTGCTTGAAGGAATGCATAGGAGAGAGAAAGGCACATGTGGCACTTTCTTCTATGGTACTTTTCAGGTTCTGCTATTTGAAGCCTTGAAGAATGTCACTGACAGACCTCACTCTTTTCATTTTAAAAGCCTTGATGTTATTTCAGCTCTTGAACAAAAGCACTTGTCTTAGAGTGTCATTTGGTTTCCTTGCTATGCGTGTTTCCTCAGCCTTCTTTGGAAATGGAGCTTGCTCAGCAAAGTGTTAAGCTGAATAAATAGAAAGAGGAATGTTACTTGTTAAATGAAATACTTTGGTTTTGATGAGTACAGATCAGAGGGAAGTATCAACTCACACATCCCCTGTAACTTACAGTAACCAGTTTGACATATTTTCACCCTCTTTTAAGTCGCCACTTAGCTTTAAAAATACAATTAGCAAAATTAATTTTCTTTGTTCTCCTGAATGGGACATTACTGTTCTGACCTCAAGTATTATTTTCAAGGTCCACTCCTATTTTTTAATTGCCTTTTAAAACACCTTCATAAAAAAAATTGTATACTCAGAACACATGCACTAGAGCCTTCTGAATATTTTGGGTAAAATAACTGTCTTGAAGGGGCCTGTCAGTGACTTATTCATTACAAGAGAAACAATTGCATACAGTGAACTGAAGTACAGTTTTGTAAGTTTGGGGTGGGCTTTTGATCTCTGAGAGCCTTCCACACAACACGTGTTAAACTCCTTGCACCATACTAACCTGCCTTGCATTGGTGTACAAAACTAGCTGTGTTTTCTGTGCATGCAGTTTGAACTCTCTGATTTCCAAAGAGATGGAATAGTTGCAGAAAGTGCAGTCCTATGGAATGTTGTGCTGAAGTTGTCTTTGAGAAGGGTAATGTTGGTTGTAATATCTGAGTTTACTATGTGTTCATAATAATACTGTGGCTATGGTAATGAAATCTGGTATTTGGAGTAATTGTGTAACAAAGGAGATTTAGGCTGAAATACCATGTTTAGATTTGGTCAGTTTAAATTCTTGTTTAGTTTGTAGCTTAAAATTGGACCTATACAAGCTGATGATTTTTATCAATTATGTTAAGATTTCTGTTTGAAGGAAAAGAAAGAATATGCAGAAAAGAGACTGCCAGGAAATAGATGCCAAGTGTCTTTAAAAATGAAAAAAAAAAATCATTTTAGCCTATTACTTTTCTTGGAAAATTTACTGTATTGCTGCAAGTGACAATTGTCTGTACCATTTGTGCTTTTTAGTATATGTGTCAGTGCTTGCATAAAATACATTGATAATGATGGAAAATAACTCCATTTGATGGAAAAGTCTCCTGAAATGAAGTGTTATGCCCTGACAGAGAACTGCTGTGTTGTGCAAAGGGGCATAGGCAGGTCTCATAGCCAGGTGGGTTGTGTCAGAGTCAGACAGAGCTGGCCAGTATCATTGCATGGACACTGCCATTTGTTTAAAGGTCCTGGTGGTTGGGGTGATTCTTGGTGACTGGGAAAAGGCACACAGGGACATTTGCAAGAAGGTCAAGAAGGAGGGTCCACAGACTGCAGATGGATCAGCCTAACCTTAGGCCCTGAGCAGATTAGGAAGTATGTCTTGGAAACTGGTTGGAAGGATAAGGCAGTGACTGGGATCAGTTGACATGGGCTTATCAAGGACAAGCCAACCAGATAGCTTTTGATGGGAAGTGACTGACTGTATGGATGAAGTGGAGACAGTGGATATTGTTGACTTCCATGGTCTGGACTTCGGACACAGTTCCCCACAGTTTATCTTGTAGCTCAGTTGAAAAGACAGGTGGGTTAGGAGGTAGGTTGGAAAATGGCTGGGCTCAGAGGTTTGATCACAGGTTAATAACAAAGTAAAAATCCCTTCTGTAATGTATTAGAACCAGAACTTCTCAGACATTGATGCAGGAAGGGATCTGAAGGTCCTGTTGGACAAGAAAGGGAGTGTGAGTTGTCAGCAAACCCTTGGAGCAATGAAGACCCACCACACAACTGTGCTGCATTAGCAAGGGCATACTCAGCATTTTGAGAGGTTGTTTTTCCCCTTCTGTTTGTCACTTATGAGAGCTCATCTAGAATGTTGTATCTAGGTTTGGGCTCTAAGCTGAATAGTGATATATCAGAGTTAGCCCTATGGAGGGGCACTGAGTTGCTAGGGGGGCAAATGCATGTGACACAGGAGAAGCAGTTAAGAGAGCTGCATCTGTTAAACCTTAGAAAGGGAAGGCTAAGAGGGGATCTGGCTGCTGCCCCAAGTACAGAGGTGGCCTCTTCTCAGCAAAGGTGTCAGAAGTTATGGATGAAAACTGCAACAAGGGAAATGTTGAGTGGGTAACAAAAAATTTTCACAATGAGAATGGTCAAGTGTTGTACAAGGTTGTCTCAAACTATGTATGATCCTGTACCTTTCCTAATGTTGAATTATGTTTATTTCTTTTTGTTCACTTAGTATATTGAAATATCTTTTATTTTTTGCTAGAAAGACTTCAGTGAAAGAGTGGCAAAATTAGTTTGTGTAAATTGCTTCAAAAATTTGTGGAATTATACTGATAACAATGTGAATGTATGGAAACAAATTGGTTCCTTGTTTCCTTTTGCTTCATCAGAGGATTTAAAATTTCGGGTGTAATATATTAGAATAAACTTCAAATGAGAGGAGCTTTGAGAGCCTGTGGAATTGAAAATGGCAATGGCACAATTTGCAGATGAGTAGTGTGGTCCAGGATGATTAACTGGATTCAATAAAAGGGGATGTTTCTAGCTGGCTCTTCTGCTGTTCTTCAAAGGGCAAAGTGTACTTGTTTGCCTTTGGCTAACCTTGGCACAGCCTTCAGACAGGCTCTGAGCCTTCCAGAGCCCAGACCCGTGGCTGGGGTGGGAGGCAGCCTGGGATTTCTGGTTTGGGCCCTTTCCGAGGGGGCTGCAGCTGACCGTGACTGTTGGAGGTGCTGCTGCTGCTACAAGGTGGTGGAGCAATGGACAAGGGCTTTCAAAGCCTAATGCTGGTCCCTCCAGGTGCTTATGCTGCTGAGAGCATCTGCTGCCCCTTTCCCTGCTTCTTGCTGTACTCTGATATGATGTAAAACTCACACTGTAGCGAAGAATTTATCCTTGTTTTCTAAACACAGGAAAGACTCTGCAAGCCATATTAAGTCATAAATGTGCTCAGCCCTGATAGACTCCCTTGTTTCCTGATGTAGCTAATAATTACTTTCTTGTGCATGGCCAAAATATTTCTTATTTACTGTAAAACATTCTCATTCTAGTTCTGTTGAGAAATGCTACATTTTCAGAGTGCAAGGAGGTTAGCCAGCCTTCAATGCATTATACCCTAAGCTGTATCTAAAATACTGTAGTGTACAAACTTTGAGCCTTTATATTTTCAGAACTTAAGTTCTGTTATTTGTTTTATTAAACTGTACACCAGATGTTTAAGGTGAAAAGATTTCAGTCAGACTTCGTAACCTGAACAACTTCATTTCTAAGGGATGTGCAAATTGTGTGATAGACTTATGCATGTCAGTGCCATTTGGGCATTTAATAGGTAAACAAAAGCATGTTTTTGATTGGCAACTGGTAAAGTAATGAGGCTTCGTTGTTATACTGTAGCTGCATATTGAATGGTAGTAGTAGTAATTTTTTTAAACTGGGTAACTTTAATATGTGCTTGAAATATGCTGTTGTCATTGTTTTTCCAAATGTCTCTAAAGCAATGTGCACCAGGGAGATAAAAAAATCAAACCAGGAGTTGGTTTTCCCCTTCTTATGTTTCAAGGAACCTGCATATTTGGTAAGGTGTATCAAAGCTGGTATGTAGCATCCCGAGCATAAATTGAGCAGAAGGGGCACAGTTTAGGAAAACAAAACACTTGTGAAGAGGCATAAAGATGCTCTTAAGAGAAAATGCATATAGAAAGTGATAGGTTGGTTGGTGCTGTCTGATCTAAAGATGAGTGTATCTGAAGAAGCTGTGGTGGTCTTGTTTTGGTGGACTTTGGGAATGGAACTGTTACTACAAATTTAAAATTGATGAATTTGACAACTGTGACTGAATGCAAATTAATCAGGCTGGTAACCAGGCTGCATCTGTGGCATGGTTTGTCTTCATCAGAATACTGAAAACTTTTCCTTCTTCAATAGTGCTTGAACAATAAAAGATGAATGCATGGTAGTTGAGAACAAATAAATACTGAGCTTACCATGAGTATCCTTCCCAGCACAATATATAATAAAAATGGAAAAATAAGTACTCCCTTGATGCTTTTGCTGTTTATCTGGTCTCTTAGACCTTCTCTTGAAGAAATTGTGGTTTAAGAATCAGCAGTTAGTTGGAAGTTTTAAGGAAAAAACAATTCTAGATTTTTTTGTCTTTCTACTTGGTAGGACACATTACAGACAGTACTGGTCCTTACAGCTTACAGTAGAATGGCATTGTACTGAAATTTGCTATACTTAAATGATAATGCATTAATCTTCCTGAAATATGTGTATGTCCTGAGGGAAGCTTTTCCTCTACAGTAGCACTGACTTCTGAATGCCTTGGTCTTTCTGTCCTTGCCACAACCTCTAGGGATGGTGCTAAAGGTGGTGAGTGCTTTTCTGACTGTTAACTTCTTGCCTTTCTCCTTTTTTTTAAAATCTATTTTATTTATTGTTATTACATATTTGGGTTATTCAGGCATTGTTTCCAAGGCATGACTGGGTCTTTTCAAATCCAAGGTAGTGAGGTAATGATTTTTATAACACTCTTCTCACTAGAGGAAGAACTCAACACATTTCAGTAAAACAAGTTTAGTGGCCCTGGATAAAGTAGAGGATGACCAGTTTCTTGAACTTCAGCAAACGTGCTGGGTGCAGCTTTGCTGGGCAGCCTGGTATTATGTTCTACCTTCAGGTCTGAGAAGTGGTGGTAAGCCCTAAGAAATGGGGAGAGTGATGAGAAATGGGCTTCCATACTGAAGACTTGGGATGGCTGGAGCCTTACCAAGGTCTGATTGAGATCTACAGACAAGACATGGATGGTGATCAAAGACATCATGAGGGACGTGGAACTTCAAACATATAAATTAATCTGATAGCAGTATTCATATTTGAAACCAGTTTTTTGGTAAAGTGAGTGTCAGAAGTATATATTGTCATGTTCAGAAAGCTACATAGAGCTTTGGAATCAAGTGCTGATTTAAGGAGGAAGGTGAGAATACGGACTTCAGATTAGTGTTCTAATTCTTTATGTCTTAGAACACAGAAGACTTGATTCTACAGTGAATCAGGCAGGGAAAAGATAAACTGGAAAGTAAAACGAAGTGCCACATGACTTGTGAGAAACCTGAATACTTGATGCTGTGTTTGTTTTCGTTAATTTCTGTTTAAAATTCAGGCTGTCTCCACTGAAATGTTAGTGAAATTAAATGATTTCTAATACTTCCTGTGTTTGGTTTTATTTACAGATGACATGGCAGAGCTTCTTCTTGGGGAGTCCAAACTAGAACAATTTTTGAAGGAAAACACCCTTAAACAGAGTAGTAGTCCACGGGGCCCCCAGCCAAAGCTGACAGAGGTCAGGAAACATCTCACAGCAGCTCTTGATAGGGGAAATCTAAAGGTATGTAAGCCAGCCTGAGCAATTGGAAAAGTTGAAATTGGAGTATTGAGGAAAGGTTCCTTGAATTATATTTGCAGGTGCAGAAAGTGAGGTTAATATCTGAGAGCATTTTCAGTAGAATCTTTTGATGTTCTTAACCATTCTGGCACTTCTTTTACTTAACTGTTGTTGTAGCTGGTACATAGCTTGTCTCATCTGTACTCGATGCCCATCTTTTGAGAGATTAAAAGAAGCTTGTTGTGCAGCTCCTTATAACATTTTGTTTAATATGGTGTCTGGGAGTATTAATTTCCCATCCTTTTCCTTCTTTATTTGTCCATTAATCCTTTTTTCAAGACATTTATTCTGCTTTGATAGTTTGAAATTTTGTGAATTAAATATGTAGACTGGGGAACATGTATCATTAAGTTTTGATGCTATGTTATTTTCAGCTGTGCTTGTGATGTTATAAAAAAACTCATTGGAGGAGTGGTAATGATAGGCTGCCTTTAAATAGTTTTATCACCTGGCAAAGCTGGTTTCCCACCGGGAGGTATTTCTGGTGCACTTGTAAATAAGTATGTGAATATGTAAAATGACTGGTAATGCTTTTTAGTAGCTCAGTGGAATGAGATTTTGTGGATTCCCCCCTACTTCAAGCCTCTCAAATATTACAGGAGACAGAAATTTGTTGGTTTGTTGCTCTGTTAGGAGAAATATCCTAAGAGTTTCTACATGAATATATAGAGAAAACAGACTTAATAATTATCAGAAGGAATTAGGTGTGTTTTCCCAGGAAAAACCCTTTTTTATTTCTCTTCTTTCTAGCCAGAATTCCTACAAGAAGCTAACCTAATTATGGCCAAATTAAACTATGTGGAAGGTGATTACAAAGAAGCCCTGAACACATATGCCAGGGTTGGCGTTGATGACTTGCAGCTCACTGCAGTGCCACCGTATAGGCTACGGATGATTGCTGAAGCATATTCTACAAAAGGTAAGATTGATCTTTCTGGTGTCATCATGTGAAAATAGTGTTTTAGAAGTTAATTTATATCTTGTCCAAAGCTGAAAAATTTTTTAGTGTGAAACAGTAGTGGAGTACCACATTTGTAGCTGAAATAAGAGGATGGCTTGGATCCTGTAAATTATTCAGTTTGTGCTAGGTTGACAAGACGTTTACCTCAATTAATACCCTGACTGTGCTGTCACCTGATCAAATTTTTTGAGTGTGTGTATTTAAAAGTCCTTCCATATTATAAATGTCACAGGAACTGTGGCTAGATACTAAAAGTGTTATCACTGTTGCTGAAAGTTAAGAGTTACAGAAAGTAGCGCAGTTTTGTGGTTGCTGTGGGCAGAATGGAGAACTTTAATTCACTGTGATGCTTTTTACTTAATGTTAAAATGCTCACTGTAAGCTAAGATGCGTAACTAAATTGCCACTTAATTGAGAAAAGTAGTAATAACATGATAACTGACTTAAAGCAATGCATGACTTGGAAGTTTTATTTCAGAAATTTTATTGTATAAAATATATAGTTTTTAAAAAAAAGAAAAACAAGTGAAGTTAATTTAAAAAATATCTTCCTTTTTACTAGTCTTAGTATAATTGTAATGTTGGCCTTGCGTCTTAAGGTGGCAGTGCCACTTCAGTTTAGACTTTAAGCTGGGTCAGTGTGTTGAGGAAAGAGGCAGAGTTTGTATGCCTCAGGTTTATTAGAATTTACTGAGCTAAATGTTTGCTTTGACCTGCTGTGTTTAAGCTGGGGTTCAGTTCCATATGTGCTTTTTGTTACAGCAAGGGTGAGTGTCAAAAGGAGGCCAACCATTTGTAAGAGACTTCAATAGCATTAACTGACAACTGGTTAAGGGTTGTTTCTAATGTTAGTCTTGGAGAGAGTGACTGTTTTCCACCAACACAGTCCTCTAGTAAACGTTAGACAAGCATGAATCATGCTCTGTGGAGATGTCAACTGATACTGAACTAACTGGTAGCAGAAACAAAAGGATGATGCTTCCTAAGTCTGGTCACTCTTTAGATTGAAACAGGAAGGGAGTATATGGGGAGTTCTTATACATGATGTAAATCTGCTCAGTTTTCTCACACTGCATCTCTGGGGTTTTGGGCAATGTCTTGTTTGAGTACATTTCCACTCAGTTTTGTGGATTTTGATTGAGGTTTTATGTTTTGTTTTTTAAGTCCATGGGGATGTCTGTTGAATTTGTCATGTTCTTTCCGTGAAATTGCAATCTTGGGCTTGGTCAACTTCGAGTGCCTAAATTTGCTTATATCTCCAAGGAATCCCAGTAATTTAACTGAGTCTTTTCCCAAAGCTCAACTCTTCATTTTATTTGACCTCATAAGGATATGAAACGGTTGACACATAGTGGCATAAATTTTGCAGAAAAGATTAGTATTATTCATTTTGCTTAATTTAAACATAATTTATTTAAAAATAGAAAATTATGTGTCTTTTCTGTCTGGAATGTTTTGTAGGTTCATATTTAAAAAAAAAAACAAAAAAAAAACAACACAAAAAACCCCCAGCATATCTTCTGTCTAGACATGTGGTTTTTTTCTTCTGATTCTAAATTTTCTTCTTAAAACATTGAAATCTGTCACATGAAGCCTGATTTATCTTGACTGGATTTCGTTAGTTTGGTTGCTTTTATTGGGTGACTCCCTACCTGAGCAAACTGAACAAACTATTGGAGTTTTGCTGGTTTTATGGTCATCTTTTTTTGTTACTCTGTTTCCAGTTTAAATGAATTTGTGGGATGATTTGGGTTGGAAGGGACCTTAAAGATCACCTAGTTCCAAACCCTCTATCAGGGCTAGGGACATCTTCTACTAGACTAGGTTGTTCACAGCCCCATCCAGCCTGGTCTTGAACACTTCCAGGGATGGGGCATCCACAGGTTCTCTGGGCAACCTGTTCCGGTTGCTCATCACTGTCACAGTAGAGAATTTTTTCCTGATATCTCACATAAACCTGCCTCCTTTCACTTAAAAGCCATTCTCCCTTGTCCTATCCCTACATGCCCTTGTAAGAAGTCCCTGTCCAGCGTTCTTGTAGGCCTGTTTGGGTACTGGAAGATGCTCTAGGGTCTCCCTGGAGCCTTCGCTTCTCCAGGCTGAGCAACTCCAACTCCCTCAGAAGATCAATACATTTTAATTTCCCTTATTCCCATGGTAGAAGATTTCAAGAATATAATCCTTTGTGTGTTCTAGAATGAGGTAGTAATCACGGAGCAGTCTTAAATTTAGTATTCTAAGTCTAGACAGCATTAGAGTAGTTGACAACTAAATAACATATATTTCTACCCAGTAGTGTACATTTATTTCTCACTCTTCCCTCTTGATTTTCTTCTTTCTCCATGTAAGAGTGGACTATAAACTTTACAGTCTGAATTCACAGTCTCTTCAGAGGTTTGTAGCTATTACCCAACTAAATACGAGTTATTCTTACAGGGATTTTATGCTTCATGGGGATTTGTATTTCTTCTTGTAAGTTCAAGGATAACTGGATTATATAAAGATAAAACTCTTCAGAGTAGGTAGATTTTATTTCTTTGGCAGTCCTAGCACTGTGTTACTAAGCAGTGAGGGGCTGTCTGTGCTGCCTGTTTGCACTGGCCCAGCTGCACTGTGCGGTGCTGCAGCCTGAGAGGCAGTGAAAGATACCTGCTGAAACTGCCCCATTTCACTCCAGTCCCAGTGCATTTCCAGTCTGGTATGCTGTTGTGTAGTAGTCTGATGCAGATGTTCTTACCACTGATAAAAGCATAGGGCAGATAACTAATGGTAGTTTATAGTTGCCTTAACATTTTTCTGTCCTTATTTAAGGTGGGGCCACCTCCAAGTGCTTACCTTCTCTCTCTGAGGATTCATTCTGTAACCTCAGAGGTGACAGATTGAGTGGGATGCTTGAGTTGACTTTCTTTCTTTTATAGTTGTTACAGAGTGCTTAAAAGAGCATGTTGCACTGTAACCCTTGACAGTTCCACAGCTCACAAGCCTTTGCAAATGACCTGCTTTCGATATGTCTCATCCTTCTCTTGCACAAAGAACATACAAACATGTCTTTCTGTTGTTCACAGCAAAGAAGGATTCCACATGTGTGTATGGATGCAGTGAAGGGCAACGTGGGTTCAGAGTCAGGTTCAAGCTAAATTTTGCTGGAGTTTTATCAACTGATGGCTAGAAAGAAGGGGGAGAGGAACAGCAGTAGTGACAATGATGGGGAGAAAAAGTGGAATTGCAACATGGATGGGGAACCGAGATCCCTAAAGACATGCTCAACTCTTGGGGAGGTCTGCATGTTTATGTATGTGTGTGTGTGTATATATGTGTGTGTGTGTGTGTGTGTGCACATATATAAATATATGTTTGTATGTATTTATGTTGTTGGAAAGTAAGATGTGAGAAAAATCCAAAGGGAAATTGTGCCTCTTCAGACTCTCCAGAGTTGAGCGTGCATGCATTACCCATCAGGGCTGTTTGTGTACCTCACTGCAAAATGTTCATTACCTTACAATAGTCTGCTTTACACAAGTCTTTGTTACAATAGGCTAGGAAATTTAGTGTCATTTCACTCCTGCAGTCTTCAGCTTGGAATATCTGTTATTAAACCAAAGAACTAAAGCCATCTACTGCCTGCGGTGCGCTTGCAAAGGGTGTCCTCAAATTTTTTATTACATGAATGAGTTAAATGCACTGATCTCTTTAAAACAATGCTTTTAATTCTCTATTCTGCTTAAAGTTTTAGTGAAGGACAGCATATTTAGAAGACTATATGTGAGAAGAGGCATAATATGGAATGAGAGTAAGTCCAGCTAAGGATTCAAAGACTTCTAAACCCAGCAAGGAAGATTATTATTCTCTTGGAAATGTGTAGGTAGAGAAATGCTACTTCCAATGAAAGTTTCTCAATAGATTTGTCAAAATGCAACATTGTAAAAGTTCAACAAAATTTGAAGAAAAACCTATCAAATTAACTACCACACAGTACACTGCATGTAGCATAATTCTGATATTTTCCCTCATTTCTTCACCATTTCCTCAAATTCACAGGTTAAAAATGGAGTTGTAGAAGACAATAATTTTCTTTTATGTAGTTAACTTCATGGACTAACATTCTTTTTTCACCTTACACTGATTTTGTGTGTGTGTGTGTGCCCATAGAATACAATTCTGGTTAGACCTAGTGATTTCTTTACTTTAAGAAAAGAGCTAATTTTGATGCTCTGCTTCTGAGTAATGGCTCTGCATGGGTATGTAGAAGGTGTTGTGTGGGATAGAGTATTAGTAAAATCATAGGTTTTATATTAAATACATAATTTTCAAAGATTCAAAGCCTTATGTGAAGCCATTCCATGGAACGTTTTAAAAATGCAGTACAAAACATAAATTGAAAAGATGGAGCTTTTCAAATCAACAGGCCTCTTAGTATTTGCAAAAACATGAGAATACTTATTTGGATCTGTTGGTTAGCTTTTCCCCCATCTGCTTGTAAATTCATTTGACACAAAAGCAGAGGAGAAGCATCCAATAAAACAATTCACTGTAGCAAAACACCTGCGGTTGGAGGAGCCAGCTTATTTCAAGAGCGTGTGATGAGGGAGAGAGAAATAGGCACAGAAGGATGACATTGCTGAGGAAATGGGCAGGTTTGCATGACTGTGTTGTTACAAAGTGTTAGCCTGAGGGCAGGTGTATGAACATTGCTGGACCCTGAAGGTGTTGCCTGTTGGTCACAGGAGCACGTCATACCTTTAGTATGAAGTTTTAAGGAGCAGTACAGGAAGAAACCAGATTTTTTTGTTCTGCCACAAACATAACTGGGATGTCAATACCAGTTACCAGAGCTGTGTTATGCAGCTTGAACAAAGCTAAGAAATGAGGCTAGGCAGGGGGAGGAGAAAGGAAGGACAATCTTGAGATTGTGGTGGAAGTCTTGTCTCAAAATGTGGGGATTTTGCACATTTCTGGCTGTATTATGTACGTGATATTTGAGTATCTGTGTAGGAAGGACTACCTTCTGATAGACAGGGAAGGTTTCCTTGTTCAAGAGGTTCATCTTTAGGGTGTATTTGATTACTTTCTTCAGTAGATCAGTTTAATGGCAATGCTCTATTTTGAGACTGAGGTAGAGCTTGAACTCATGAAGTTGTAACAAGACAAGTTACAAATCCATAAAGAAGTAATTAAAGTGTGCATTTGTCTGACTTTTTTTTTCCACGTTCAGCTTGTACAGTCAGCTCCAACTTTTCATACTTCCTTTTCTTACTAAACCAATCAGAAAAAAACCCCTCTTTATATGCTATTACCATACAGAAGCATATATTTAGAATCCATTTTAATAATGGCTGAAGGTAAAATTCCCCTAGGGATATGGCCTCTGGGAACAAGACAATTAAGTTTCTGCAAGTTTTCAGCAGTATATGAATGAGGTAATATACTGGAAAGCACACATAGGCATTATTCAAATACTGTGCATGGCAGTATCTCCTGTGTTTCTAAGGAAGTTTGTTTGCTTATGGAATCAGAGGTGAGAGGCATTCACATGGGATGGGTGGGATTCACATGGATCAGTGGGATATTGAGATGTTAATTTGGGGAGGTGCAGCTGGTCAGAAACTCTTAAATAGCAAGTTTTTATTTAACTAGAAAATAAGCTTAGTGAAATTTTACATATCATAATTCTGACACTGCTGTATAAGTCAAAAGACATAATTGAAAACACAAATTTATAACACTTGGCATTACAAATTGGTGACCCTTTGTAAAATGCTCATAAGACAAACATAGCAATTTACATATCTGACATTTCCTAAAGTCTGCAACTTTATAAACTTGATATTAGTAAAGAAAATGTGTTTATAATCAATATAGCATATAGATTAGTAGACTACTGCAGGTATCTGTCGGGATGGCCATGTTGTATTATAGTAACAAGTATGTGAGGGTTTTGTCTGTAAGTTAGACTCTGACATCACAGTCTTATTGCTGCAGGCTGTTTTACATCTCATTATCTGTTTGAATAACTGTGTTTACATTTAGATGATGTATGTTGAGAAAGGTGAGACTGTCTTTACTGCTGCTGACCCATATTCAAATTTAATGTTGCATTTGCCAAGTTAAATGATTGGCTGTTAATTAGTTCTGTTTACAGAAACATGGAAATACTCATTAGGTTTGGTGGAAGTGTCAGGTGCGTCTGAATTGCTACTTTGCAGTTAAGAAAAGTTGCTGCACTTAACTTTAGTCATACATGATTGTAATGGGACCTTGTGCACTGCTTGCCTGTGTCAGCAGACACCAAGCAGCTCTTCATGGCAGAATGCTAATGAAAGCTGGTTTAGTAATTATGCTCGGGATCTGTGGCCTCATTAGGCAATGGGTCAAGAACTCAGCTTGGGTTCCCTCCTCCTGTGCTGCTGTGCAAATATTGCAGGCTGTCAGCAGGCAGTTTGCAGACCACAGCTGGGAACCCTGTGCTTGTGTTCATGACTTCTGCTCTGCTGGAGCAGGGGCTGGGGGGAACCCAGGCATTTGTCCCCCTTTCCTCAGTGCTGCTTTGGTATCTGAAATACAGACACTGAATGGAAATAATTTGCTTCTTACTAAAGTAGAATTCTTCAGGACTTGAGTAGTTTGGTGGTGTCTTTTTCTTACTTGTAGTTTCTTCCAAATCTTTAGAATTTCTTCAGAATCCTTCCTTTTGCAGAGTGAAGAGATGAAAAAAATTGTTGGGCACAAATTAAAAATTAACATTTCTGACCTTTTGCTTTCTCCCTTGCCACAGGAAGAATGGCTATGACAGTGGAGTCATCTTGACAGTGGTCTTCTATGTCAGAGGTGCTTGTATGACCAATCCTGACAATCTACAGCAAAATTGTAAATTCTGTAGCTAAATCCTCTCCTTTCTCCTGACCAACAGCTTCCTTGATGTCCACTCGGTACACTGGTGTGCAGCAGTTCTGCTTTGGGCACTGTTCAGCAGAGTGATATTCACTCATTTCAGGATCTGCAACAATTATCAGTCCTTTTATCAGCTTTTGTCACTTGTTTGAACTTTTTCAGCTCCTCTACAAGATGCTGGTCTGTCAAAGGGCTGTACTGCAACAAGAATTGGCTGGCAAATGGTTATTGAGAAATAAATGTATGTATGAAAAAGACTGATCTGTTTAAAAGATACTGTAAAAGTCTGTTTGGTAGGAAAATACAAAGATTAGAATTCATTACATTTAGAGGATAGGTGCGACCAATTGTTCCACAACAGGTATCTCAGATGATACTAAAAGAAATCCCAAAATATTGTTATGGTTTTGTTAACTGCTTGGAGGAATAAGTAGGTATTCATTTCAGAAAAGGAGATGATTATTTCTGGGTTTTTTTCTTTTCTCTTTTTGACTTTGTGAAACTTCAAGACAATCAGAAGCACTTGCCTAACTATGGCATTAGAAAAGCTGTGCTAATGCACTGACGTTGCAGTATGAACATGTGTGACAAAATGCTGTGTTCAGCTCTGGAAAGTTTTGCTTATGTTGCTCTGGGTTTCACATAGAATGGAATTTAATTCTCTGTAAGTAGTCTGTGTTTAGAAGAGTGGTTTGCCAGAGGAACTTCCCTTCAGTTCAAGTATGCTGAGAGAAGGGGATATTGACCTTTGTCCTGATGCCTTTTCTGGAAAGCAGATACGTGGAACTAGCCATAGAGAAGGAGATCCAGCATTCTGACAGTTGTTGGAGACTTTCTGCCCTGAGTCTTGGTATAGTGGGATGGGCAATACAAAGTGCTTTAAAAAATCAGATAAATTAATTGTTTATATTTCCTTAGATTGTCTACAGTAATAGGCAATTTCTACTATGACAGTGCATCTGCAGTAACTATGAAATTAAGAGGTAGTTTGTTATAAATGTATTTGCTTATTCTCTATTCCTTTCATCTTTTCCTTTATAATAATTACTTTGCAAATACCAATAGGGAATTGAATAGGGAAAAAAAGAAAAGCTTTGCTTTCTAAAAAAATTCTCTACAAGCAAGTCACAGTCTTTGATTGAGGACTTCTAGAAATAAGTCCTTCCCTTCAGTGAAATTAGCAGGGTTTGTTCTAAGTTCAGAAATAAACTGTGGGAGTTCCTTGACAGCAATAACTCAGATTGTTCCAGTTTCTCTTTTAAAATTACTAATAAATGTTTGCTGTAGTCTATATAATTGTTTGTTCTAAATATATAAGCTAAACATAAAGTTTCTTTAAAAGGAGATGAAAGGGGTTTTTGTGTGTACAGCATTTGGAACACTTACCAGTGTTGCTTTGCATATCATGTGGGGAAGACTAAGTGCTGTGTACTCAAATACACTGGGATTTTACATATCCATGTAAGGAAAACAGGAAGCAAACCCAGAAATCTTTATCTATTGATGCAACTCTCTCTTGAAAAAAAACATGTTTGTTGACTTAAGTATAAAATAGTACTTCACCGTTTTTCCTCCGTCCTTTGACTTGCCTACTGGAAACAGTAGATAAACCATGTGATCCATTATTATTTGTGGTCTCTGAAATTTATACAGACAAAGTATCTTGTTGGTACCATGAATAATCCTCAGATCCATAATGCTATAAACGTGCTAGGCCTTAGCCTTGTGGTTTGGTTGTGTTTTTTTAAATGATCTCAGTAATGGTCTGTGTGGTAAGAGTACTTAATAAAGATCTGAACTCTGCTGTGGATTCCCTTTTGACATTAGAGTAGTTTTTGGTTTACTCTGTGTGGTGACATGGGAGTGTTAATTGGTTTTCCTACAGAACGTTTTACAGAAGTCTGGTTTTGTTTGTTTGGTTTGGTTTTGGTTTGCTTGTTTTGTTTGTTGTTTTCGTGTTTTGTTTGTTTGGGGGGTTTTACGTAAAAATGGTTTCTTGTTGTTACTGAGGCATCCTCTTTTTTGGGTAGTGGTCAGTTTGTGCGTAAGTGGTGGTATGGCTAGCCAGGTCTGGTATTTGTGAAAAATGGAATAGTTTACTTGGCATAACTTGGGTCACCACTTTGAGACTACAGGCACGAGAATGCCACTTGGAATAAGGGATTAAACGGTCTAGTGTTTGATTTCTCAGTATTTTACAAAATATGGGTAATTTATGACGTTTCTGAAAATTTAAAGAAGACTTTTGCGAGTCATCATATAATTTAAATATCAGAAATATTCTTTTCTTGTTCAAATGCTGTCTGTTGCTCTTCCACTCTCTTGGCAAGCAATTTTAAAGTTATCTTGCAAAACATAAAAGCTTAGCTAGTATGTACTCATATTCATTTCACTGCTTCTCATTTTCTTTTCCCTCAGGAGTCATCTGCTTGATATCAGAATTAGATATGTACGAGATAAGTGCCACCCAAATGAAAACTGGCCTGGTTTTTGGAAGCTTTTATTTGAAGGTGTTCTTAACTGAAAGGGCTTAAACTTAAGTAATGAATATCAATGTCAACTTGTGATGACTTCTCATGATGTTGTTGGATGCAGAATAAACCAAAATAATAAAAGCTAAATGAAGCAATAGCTATGACCTCTGCAACAAATGCAATAGTATTTTGTAGCAGTAACATGCCCCTCTTTTCTGAATATCTCAAAGTGATTTGTAAATACTTAAAGAAATGCCTGCTGTTTGGGGGAGAATAGCAGAGATTCCTGCCTGGCAGGTGTGGGAAGGAGCACAAAGGAGAGGAATGACTTGTCTGATTCTATGAGAAATCTTCAGCCCATAATTTAGGGTGATACTTCTTTTTTTTTTTTAACATCATGTGTTTCTCAGTTCTGTATGTTGCCGCGTGCTTGTTCTTTTTCTCGAGGGCCTAATATAATGACCTCTATTTTAATTAGCTTTTTATCATCTCTCAGTGTTCTTATGAAGAAGGGGCAGTATATTATATGATGCTTATTGCTGTGTTGTTATGTATATCTATTTAAAATTAAATAGTACTTTCATGTACTTTAATACATTATTTGTTAAATTTCATGTGTATTTAAGAAAAAAACTAGATGAGTAGTCTGGAGTGACATGAATTTTAACCTGTTACAGAAATTGTAGTTTATTCAGGATTTTTCATCTAATTAATATGTTTTCATTTTTAATACAGCATTGAATTGCAATTTTTCCTTGTGTCATCAAAACAAATACAGTGTGCAAACCATTCTGTTAAGTGGTCATTTCAGGATAGTTTGCCAAATAAACTTGCTGCTCCAAAGCATTTCATGTTTAAAATGTACATACTTTTCTGGGTTGTAATAAGCATACCAGAAAAATTGTAGTGAATACAAATTATATGACAGAGTTTTTTCTGAGAAATAGTATTCTGTACTTCGTCAAAGAACCTTTAGGATTTAGTACTTCCCTGCTGCATTGCTTAAAATTTATGGCAGAACACTGAGGTATTTTCATATCTTAAAGAAAATTCTCAGCTAAAATAAGAGAATGTCCCTGTAGTGCATTTTTCAGATTTAAAAGATGATAGTTGTGACCATAAAGTGTAAAAATAGCATAAATCTGAGTCAAATCTACAAATAGTCCGTTGAGTCAATATGCTTCTTGTAGGGGGTGATACCTCTGGGGCATTGGCTGTTGGTATCATGGGAAAGGAGTGGAGAGGAGCAATCTGCTCACCAGCTCTCTGGTGCTTTCAGCTATTTGATGTTTTTATTGCAGCTCATTTGTTGTATTCTGTGGTCACTTCTGAGTTTGAAGGTGTTTGTGTAGGACACTGCAAACTTTCTATCCAGTTTCAACCTTACATTTAGATCTTCTTATCAGAGGGTCTGTTCAAGGCTACTGCAGTAGTAGGATAACTGACTTTTCTGTAGTGTAATCTTGCTGGTTTGGAATTTCTAACTTACTGTTACTAAAATAACCTCTTAGATATTTGTGATTTGATTGAAAAATTGAAAAAGAAAAAAAAGCAGGTTAACATTAGCTATTCTAGACTGTTAATAAATATGTTGAATTTTTAGAGGTATGTTAGGTGAAAACCATGATGTGTCAGAAAAATCCAGTATCTGTTGTACTCAGGTTTTGCAGGTTTTTAAGAGACAGACTTCTTGTGTATTTGCCACGCTTTAGGGATGTGTAGGTTTTTGAAAAGTATATTGGATGTTATTTTTTTCTTTAGCAGAGGGATTAGTACTTGAGTCAGGATTCTGTCTTAATGAATGTATAGTTAGTAAATAGAGCTGTAGGTTATATGTTGTTTGTACTGGTGAAGGGTTGGATTGGAGGGTGAAGGTGGCCAACAAACTGATACAGACTTAAGGCATCCTCTCAGGCCAAAAATTTGGTTTGATGTTTTTTTATACAAATGACCTATACTTTTACAGAGCAGTATTGAAACTTAATAGATGCTCTAAAATGATCTGGAGGCCACAGATATTGCATAGCTTAGAGTTTATCGGTAAATAAACTCCAGATTACCTGTCTGTGTCTTCCCAGCTTGAGTTTTTCTTTTGTAATTGCAATGAAACTTACTGTCCCAACCTTACAGTATTGATTGACAGAAATCTTTTGGTAAACTCTTCTCCAAACTGGATTTGTACTACCTGGTATTCTACAGACTTCTGCATGATACATAACTGTGTTTTGTAGTTGTTTTTGTTTTCAGTTTCTCCAGCAATGGATTCTCAAAACTTTGAACAATGAATTGAAAATACCATCATTTGAATTGTGGATTATATTATTGAGGAAGCAGTTGAAGGCACTTTAGGATGAACATTTACTGCTGACAAGCTGGAAGAATGACCTGAAATAAATCCCTTAACATGTGGACAGTGCTACTTCAAATGCAATTCATTATTCAAATAAATATAAGATGAGGTAGTTGGTTTGCAGAGTATGAGCTGGTGATCTGTTGCAGATCATAAACAGAAGAGAATTTTTACTAATATGTAAGCAAAAACACTGAGGTTCTGCTGGTTTTTAATACCTTTTTTTTTTAAAGTATCCTTTATGAATTCCAGAAAGTCTTTAAGTTCTCTGCTCAGTGCTGTTGAGGCCTCAAGTGGAATATTCAGTTTTGGCACAGTGAGTCAAGACAGAGGTAACCAGTTGGAGAGTGTCGAGAGGAGACAAAAATGATTAGCTGACAAGGAAGCATGAAAAAAGAAACAAGTGAGAATTGACATCCCTTGTTACAAGCACGTCTCTCTAGATGAACATTGGAAAAATGTTTTGTAAAGAACAGAATAATCTCTCTTTGAGGATGAATCGAAGTAAATTAGTCTAGAAAGGGAGATCTAGACATTGGGGAAAAATTGTGAGAATAGTTGAGCTCTATAATAATTTGCATATGAAAAGCAAAGCATCCCTATTGTCAGAAGCTTTTCAGAACAGGTTAGAGAAGTCTCAGGGATTGATTGATTCTTCGGTCAGATAATGGATTGATATTATTGAGGTCCTTTCCAGCTCTTTCATTATCTTGAAAATAACTCTTAATAGAAGTGACCTGTGTAGGATATATTAGTAAGAGTTGTAGGGGTTTTGTTTGAGACAAGCAAAGATTAATTTTTTTTCCCTTCAAAGCACCATATAATGTATTTGTGAGATAAGTCCTGAACAGAAAAGACTCACATGCCCTTGATGAATGTGAGCTACCACTTCTAAATTTAAGTATAAAAATTACATTTCCTTACACCCTGTTTTTTTAAAATGTGTTTGTTTTTATAGATGCTTTTGCCCTGCACAGTACCTAAGTTAGTATTACCTTGAGTCACTGTGCCTTGGTTTCTATGACCATCATGGAAAAGTGAAGACATATTCATTAATGTAGAATTGGTATAGAAAGACGCGAGGTACTTTTGTGGTCAATTTTCATAACACCTTTTAAATGAAAATTGCTTTTAAGAATGCTGCTTCTTGATTTATAATTATTGTTATTAAATATTATTTATATATTTATTAGTGTCTGTATCAGCGGCCCATGTCTTCATTTCCTGTATTTCTTCTCCTGACTAAAGGGGCTTAACCTGGACTATGTTTTAGGTATAATATTATGTGACATTAGCTTTTTTCCTGCCTCACAGGTCTCTGTCTTGAGAAGTTGCCAATTTCTTCCTCAGCTAGCAATCTCCACGTGGACCGTGAACAAGACATTGTTACATGCTATGAGAAGGCTGGGGATATTGCTCTGCTGTACCTTCAGGAAATAGAAAGGGTAAGCTGGAGTGATTTTCTGAATTGAAGAATTGCATGACTCATCTTTCCCTGATGTGGTGTTGCCAGCATCTTGGTAACTCAGCAAAAGGATGTCTCGTATTTCTTTTCATAGGACTTCAGTGCTCACCTACAGTTGGACAGTAAATTAGTGTGCTTTAATGGATGTCTGGTAGCTGTTCTTCTGACAGTTCTCTGGTTCTGACCTCTCTTAAGGCAGTGCTGTTAGTCTAAAAAGGGGACAGAGGTCCTCTGAGCTACTGTGTATATTCAGGATGCTGATCTGAGGCCTCTTGTTACGTTATGGTAGTTCATTCATGCACATGGGATTATGGTGTCTTTCAAACACATATATTTGAATATATATGTGGCCTTTATATACTTGCTAGTTCTTCAGATAATTCCTTAAAAGAATTTAATTCAAAATGAAGCTATGAAGATCGAAAGTTAATCTTGATGTTTATTCAAAGGCAATAACATAACTGCACCCAAATTCTCTTTTATAAACCACTTGAAGGTAAAATTCTGATGTAACATTGTGCCTGTCAGCAGGTACAATAAAGTATCAGTGTGGAGTCCAGAACAGTAACTGAAAATGTGTTTACTTCAATTAATAGGCACAGTCCTAGGGCAATGGAAAAAATCATCAGATATGATAACCAGATAAACATATGATTTTAAAATACAGGTGAACTTCAGATACATCTTAATACTTCTACAAATTGAGTCAGGACAGTGTTCTTGGATTTGATAGCACATTTGTCATTTTATCTCATTAGTACGTTCCTTACCATATGTATGTATAGAGCTACAATTACTGTCAAAATCCAAGGTACCAGAGTGCCTTGGAGTCTTGGTTTTTATTGATGAAAGCTGTTATAGCTGAGCTTCTTAATGTTAGACAAAATATAACCTCTGGACAGTTCTGCAGATTATTAGGCAATTTTCTGCAACCCCCTCCATTTTATAAATTATGGATTATGAATTATGGAAAGTTAAACTTAGACTCTTCATTTGGTGAGAGCATAGCACTTCATGATTTAAATGCTTCAGGCTTTATCTGAGTTTAAAGGGGTACATTGGCGCTCTTATTTCCTCCTGTTGTTTTCATTTACACCATTAACCTTGTCTTCTGTTTACTACCACTTAGCAGAAACCCTTTAAGTGCTATTTTAAAGAAAAGAACATTTGTGGTGCCCTTATTTCTAGGAGTTAACACATTACTGCTTTTTATTTAATCTTAGAGATGTTTGGACAAACCACAATACTCTTGGGGGTCTGTTCTCTGGTTGTGAATGCTATTAGAATGAAGGGAGCTGGCAATATCCATCTGAGCCTCTTTTTGAGACCTATTGCTTACAAGCCTCAGGCCTGTCACTTGACAGCTGTCTCTGAAGGGGTTATAGGACACAGTTAGGGTCATGCAGACAAAGGAAATGGATAGGTCAACTTTGATGTGATGGGGGGAAAAGAGTAATCACACTGGTTTTAAATTATGTGCAGGTTTTTATTTTTGAAGACTTTTGTCCTTGTCTTTCAGTGGCTGGTAGACTGTGCAGTGAACATGAAGGCAAGTGAGAGCTGATATATCTCCATTTTGACAGCTTTTTTAATGTTGATGTAATACTATTAAGTTATTTCTAACTTGTTTTTTGGAAATCTCTCTGGAGATAGCTACTGCTTTCTGCAGCAGTCTTTTGTAACTTAATAGGACTTTTAGATTGTTCAATACCATCACCTGTTGCTAACTGAATAAGGCTGCAGTTATGCTTTTTCATGTTCTTTTTTGTATACCATTCTTCAAAAAAAGTTCTGAAAAAGTATAATAAAATTTCGCTTAGCAGTATTTCTGCTTGGTCAATAAATTACGTTTAAGGGTTTAGCCAGGAGTGAAAAGGGTGACAGTGAAGGTAAGGATAGAAGTAGTCTACTAGCCACCACCTCCAACATTTAGTATTAGCTTCTGTGGAAAAGGACACAAAACTTGGTCTTTAGGTTTTTTTCTAAATACATTTTTCCCCTTTTCTTTTGTTCTATTAGGTAATTAATGCCAACCTCCAAAACAGAAGCCCTAAGCCAGGGCCCACTACACATGAACAAGAACTTGGTTTTTTCCTGGAAACAGGACTTCAAAGAGCACATGTTTTATATTTCAAGAATGGGTGAGATTTGATTCTTCTCTTATTGTGCTTGCCGTATTTTTAGGTTTTGTATTTGTGATTTAACTGGACATCATCATTTTTAGCAGTTGTGGATTCTGTAATAATTAAGTCTTCAATAAAGTAGTAACATTTTGATTGAAATAGTAAGGCTGCTCATATTTTATTTCTTTACATATTGTAAAATTGTTTAATCAAAACATATGAAGCAGAAAGCATTTTGTAGTCGAACTTACTAAATGTAAGAACTTAAAATACCTGAAGCTTTAATGATTTGAAATATATTACCGAAGGCTGTTAGAAAGTGATTGACAACATATTGAAACTCTTGATTTTTATAATTTTGATTTTGTAATTTTTTTCCAAATCTCTTCAGTTATGACTTATTTTAACATTATGCTGCAGGATAAATGTGCATGAAGATCAACAGTATGTATATGAGTATATAATCTCCATTATACCTGCTCTATAGATCCCTTTAGATTCTGCATGGGAGTTCCTTTATAATTTATTTTAAATAAGCTTTCATTAAAAGCCTAAAAATAAATTTAGTTACCACACAAAATGAGGAACAGTACAAGTCTCCATTTTTAAGAACTTCAAAACTTGGCATAGATGGTTTTTAAGTACATTTCTTACATTTGTTGAAGGCACATAGTTTAAATTTTTTTTTTGTGGGGCTTCTTATTCCATTAGGAAAATGTGGTTTGATTGAAATATTGGAACTCTTGATGGTACTGTTTTGTACCAAAAGTGTTTTTTATTGTTTGGAATACATAAACCAGAGATGAATGAAATCATACAGTGTCTGTAAAGAGTTCGAGATTTTAAAGTACTGATGGTAGGGTGGAAAAAGGCTGTTCAGGCTTTCAAACTGTTCAGGGCTTTCAGCATGGAAATGATCACTAAGCTTTTGAAATCTCATTCTTAAAGTAATGAGGGAGTGCTGCAATAACATGTGATCTGAGAGTTACGCTTTAGTTCTGTTTTCATAATTTGATTGCAGGAGGAATGGAATGTTCTGAAAGCTAATTTTTTTTCATTTACCAGAGCTAAAAATAAGATCTCTGTTTATATGCATGCACAAAAAAATAAATAAAATATACATATTGAAAAAAATCCCTCTGGCAATCATGGTTAGAAATAAGCTAAAAATTCCACATTTTGATGGAAGTCCAGGAATGGAAATGGTGCATTTAATCTGACATTGTGCATAAAAAAATCAGCAGTAGACATAGCAGATTGTGATTAATGAGGAAAACAAAAAACAACTGCACAAAAAAAAACCAATGCAGTTGGTTGCTGAGGAACATCCAGCCCACAGGAGTGGTTTTCCTAGACCATAATCAGTTGGCCTGGTGTGAACTTTGAAAGATGATCGTATTCCATGAGCATTTTAATCCTTCACAGTGAAGTTGTTGGTGATCCTGTTAACTCCTACATAGGCAGACAGGTGTTTTTGCAGTCTTTACTACAGTGATCTCTTGCAGTTTATTAGCTAATTAGGCATTCTGTATAAAGTTTTACATTTTTTCTTCCAGTTTCATTGGTCAGTGGTACCTTTTTGGGGTATGAGCAAGCAACATGTTAGGAAAAATAGCTCTGTGACAGTCATTATTTTACATATTCCTGCCGTTCTGTCCTTTCCTTCCTTAATTCAGAGCCAATCACAATTCTTTCAGTCTTTCCTAATATGGCCCTTGTTCCAGGCTGCTTGTTATGTTGCTTCTTTTAGGGATCCCTTTTCTATGTTTTTAGTTTTTAACTTGGATTTACCAGAACTGAAGAGAACTTTAAATATACTTTTTTTCTAGTAGAGACAAATTTAATTTATAGCCTGCTTTTCAACACATCTATTTTAAGGATGTTTTGTTTTGTTTTTAAATGTGTCATCCCTCCTAATGTTATGTTTGGAAAAGGAGATTTGAGATCCTTCTATTAAGCTTTGCAACATACTTCAATTTTGAATTTAATCTAATGTTGCGAAGATTATATGAACATTTTCAAGGAGAGGAAGTGTAGACATCTTTAATACAGGTAGTTTAGAAAAGGAAACATTTCTTTTAAATGAACTGATTTTTTGCAGTTGAAGCTGGAGATGTCAAAAGGACAGGAGGAGACGGGAATCACTAGTTTTGATGGCTTATAAGGAGTGTTGAGGGAGAAGAAGAAAAGTGTGCCTGGCTGTTTTTACAGACTAACCCATATTGCAATGCAGTGTAGTCTCTGATTTGTGTATGTTGGTGAAGGGAACCTGACACTCAGGGGAGTTGAGGCTGAAAGAAAAGCTTTCACCAGGCAGTAACCGGGCATTGGTGTGAGTCAGGTACCAGCACACTGGCTGTAGTGCTTTATGCATTAGAGAGTGATTGAGGATCTGAGCAGATGTTTATGGATCCTTTGCTGGTTTTTTGGACTTCAGTTGCACTCCAGTGAGTACTAATAAATCTCTCTCAGAATCTGCTG
This sequence comes from Scytalopus superciliaris, assembly GCA_013400415.1. Taxonomy (NCBI): domain Eukaryota; kingdom Metazoa; phylum Chordata; class Aves; order Passeriformes; family Rhinocryptidae; genus Scytalopus; species Scytalopus superciliaris. Next base: position 911,177 of record VXBX01006519.1, on the reverse strand, counting down.
GAGGATTTAATTTATCTGAAGTCCTTTTGGTATGGAGTGAGTTTTTGTTTTTGTTGCAGTCACTTGGCTAATCGATGCTTTTAATTACATTTCTTCCACTAGACGAGGAATCATTATTTTTGAGCATGTGTGTCAGTTACAAACTAGAAAAGAAAATAAGATAGCTGCTATTACTAGCTGGAAGACCATAATTTCAGCAGTAACATTGGGAGTGTTGCTGCCTGCCCAGAAAGCTGGCTGATCCATTTCAACTTTCCCCTTTGTTCACTGACTGTACAGAGATTTTCTTCTAAATCAAGTCATTAAGTTTTTGTAGAGGATTAAATTACTGTCTTTCAGGTATACATTATCTTGTATGAAGAACTAGGAAGTGTTTGAAACTTAACTTAGCCTTTCTGCTAAGTGGTGGTATTTTGAAAATACACGGAAATGCAATTAGTTAAAAAAAGAAAAAAGAAGTGGAAATATTTTGAACCAGAAGAGTGTTACTTTAGTGCTCTGTTAGGACACCAAACTGAAATTAATGGTTTCTTCTGAAGTGTACAAAATTGCATTAAAGAATCAAACTACATTCCTATTTTTCACTTGGGAGATGAGGAACATTTCAGCTTGGAAATGAGAAAGAAAGAAGTCAGGCAACTGTTCTAAAACTTAAAGCAGGGTTTATGTGTTTTTTAAAAAACATTTTGAAATATTTAACTTTACATGTCTTTTGGGGTAATTACATAGTTTGTCTGGTAGTTTCTTTGTAATTTCCTATTGAAGGAGCTCAAAGTCCTGATGTTTTTCCCAGAAAACCTGAGTGCAGGAACTTTGACATTAACATTTAGCATAGCTATTTTCAGGTAGAATGCCCTTGAGGGGGAAAGGACAGTCGTTTATGTACCAAGTGATTCTTCTATCCTAGTATTGTTTTGTGTTCATGTTATGAGATTTTGTCTTGTTTATGGTTTTTATTTTTGAGGCAGTAATATTCACAAATACACTGTAAGTGTATGCTCTTAAAGCAAAACTGCGTTTGTTTGAAGTCTACAATCAGGTGGCCATCATGTGAAAACCAGACCTAACTGGCTTTCAGGGCTGTTCTTGTGGCATATCCTTAGTTTCACACCCCCTCTGAAGATATTGCTGTGTCAGAGTCCGGGATCCAGACTGCGGTTTGGTCTCGTCTCCATCACAGTTCACATGCTGAGTCAAAGCCTGGGAACCTCAGAGCAGACCTGTATTCCTCACGGTGCCACTGCCTGTGCTGGCACAGCTGCAGTGAAGCAAGACCTTCCCAGTCTTCTCCAGGAAGTTGTATCTTGTAGACTGGCTTTTTCTCAATAGAAAATTAACCCTGGGGAAAAAAAAAAAATCAAAAAATCAACCAGTTTTTCTGCATGTTATTGATATAATTGGTTTGTATTGGCTTACAGAATATTTGACAAGCACCACAAAAAGCCGTCCTGAGAGTTTAAGACTTGTCTATGTAGAATTTCTTTTGTGTGTTTTTATTTTTCACCTAGCATATAATAGAGATAGCATAGCTATATATAGAGATATTAGCTCTCATGCTAGTAAGTGAGGAACAGTGGATGGAAGGCAATCTATGAATGCTTCTGTTCCACATCTATATCTATACAGTGCTCACAGCCAGGAATTTTACAGTGAAGAAATCCATGAGAGGAGGATTTATGTAAACGCTTGACATAAATGCACATCAAGACAGTGTATGATCAGCTCTCTACTGTATTAGAATACAGTGCTGGTTACCCATCACTCTCTGAATCTCTTGAGATCTTATTGCATATCCTACATCAGTCTTAAAACAAGTTGGTGATTAAGTAAAGAATAGAAAGTAAGACGAAATTCAAAAGCATTGAAATCCTACAAGGTACCACATTCTTTATGTGTGAGATATCATTGCTGTATTGGAAAGCAAACAAAATTACTTCTGTTGCAGTTTTCAAAACATCTTTGTTCTGGATATACCTACTTTTGTGTTTTGTGTGGTTAGGAAGCTAAGGCAAGACTATATTCAAGATAGCAACAAAAATCACTGTTTTGTGATTGCTAACAAATATGTTTTCAAAGGATACTTTGATATCTGGCATATCAGAATGTGAGCGGAAATTATTATTCTCTCAGATATTCAGATAGAATAATTCCTCATGAATGCTTTCTCTTCCAATCCTTATTGTATGTTTATTGCTCAGAATTGTGTCTTAAGTTCAAGTGTTTAAAATAAGATTCCATTGTGAAATTATATATAGGAAACCTGGCAGTTTTACATGGAAGACTAAGGTGGATATAAACATGAAGGAATCACTTTTATTCAGAATAATCTCAAATAACTTTTGCAATAATTAGTTACATAAAGATAAGTGAAAGAGTAATGTTGGCATCTGAATTGATGTTCAAGATTGATAATTTTAATAATATGTAGTTGGAATTCTGACTCTAGCTCGTTCTTTCCAGGACGATACTTAGTATTTTTTAGCCCATGTATTGCATGTCTTGCTGACAGTGGTTGTTGCTTGCATTTGCAAGTGTCAGATTCAAGGTTTTGGTTCTATGTTGAGTTGTGATAGCTAGCAAACAAAATGGTCTTGGATCCTCAAAGTGGGGAGGGAATATTTAGTGCACTTCCTCTGCCTCCCCAAAATGCTTGCTTTACTGCTGTACTTACTGCTCTTGGTTTTATATTTACTTCTCTGGTTTTGGTGTTGGTCTGAAGAAGACCTCTTCACATGCCAGGTATCACATGGCATGGCTAGACCAGAAGATTTTCCTTTTCTTCTTTTTATCCCTTGCCTTGCAAGAGATACAGATTGTAAGATCATGGACTGTAAGATTTGTAAGACAGATTCATGAGGTCATAGGGGTTGAAAGGGACTTTGTGTGGCCATCTGGGCCAAACACCTGCTCAGAACGTGGCCAGTGGAGAGCAGCTTGCTCAGGGTCTTGGCCAGTTGTTCTGTGTATCATGAAAGATGGAGTTTCAAATTCTGATGAAGTTTGGGGCTTAGGTGTTTTGTGAAAAAATACTCATGAGATAAATCACCTATAAATGTGAGCTGTGGTAGCCTTCAACTAGTATTTTTACTTTCTTTCTGGTAATACTGATTCTTTTTCTAAAAGATAGTTATTGTGCCTGGATATTAGTTATTTTCACCAAGAGAAAGATTTTGTTCTATCATTGTAGCATTTGGCCATTTCTCCTAATGCTTTGGTATTAGTTTAATGGGGAGCTTTTTGGTATTTTGAGTTACTTATTACATCGGTTCTTCTTTCATATTGAAATGATGGTTTTGAACTCAGTAATAATGATGAAAGATGCCAGTTTTAATTGCAGAAGTGTTGATTGACCCCATTAGCTTCAAAAGGAGGAAGTTAGTATGTAGGAGAACTCACTGGTCCTAGATTTTTTTACAATAATAGTAGAAAGCAATTGCTAACTCTTAAGTTTGCCAAGGAGGTACATGTATTTTGGTCACAGTGAGAGAGGGAACTGTCTCCTGGAAAAATTCACGTACTAATTATGTAGAGACCTCTTATTCATAAGGTATTTTTGCAAAGAGTTATCAAATTACTTTATTTGACTCTTCAACACTATCCACTTAAGCTATAGTTGTTTGAAAACTCATCAATTCTTTCAAACTATTCAAATTATTTCCTTGTCAATTGGCCGAACAATATAAAAATTTTTTTCTTAATTTTTTTAAGATAAAAAACACTATTAGACTGACCATGGTAAATATTCACTACTGTGAATGCCTTGGAGACATAATACATGTTACAGAAACGCTGGCCACCAGTTTAAGTTTGAAAGGCAGGCAAGCTTTTCTTCTGTTTTCAGGTGAACGTGGGTGCCTCCGTTTCCCACCTCCTGATTTGCACCTCCTTTGCTTTTAAAATGTGTCACTGCTAGGATAACATGTTGCAACAGCTGGTTTACTGAGGAGGGCTGTCGTTATTTATTTCTCTTTTTTTTTTCTCTTTTTTTCTTGCAGGCGTTTTGGCTTGTGTACTGAATAGTTTTGTTAGGGTTTGGTACACCTCTTAGATCTGACCTTTTCTGCCTTCCAAGTTCCCCTTCCTATGATGCCCATCTTTTTCTGAATTCCCACATGACACGCTGTATTTTAAGCATGAGGAGGTGAAAGTAACACTGCCTTCTCTGGGTGTGTGGTAATGTCCTTGCAAATTTTATTTTTCTCCTGTGCATAAGCCTAGTACGGATGTATAAATAATTTTGACAAAGTTTCAGTGCCTGTCTGTTTACCAAATCCCCACCTTTCTGCAGCATGGGTATTTTAAAACAGAGTTTCTGTGGAAACAAGCAGCTCCTCAGAGATTACATTCAAACAGATGCGTGTCTGGTAAGCAACTCAGCAGTGAAATAATCTCATTTACTTCACTGTGATATTTTAGGACTGTTGGCAGGATGTTTTACAGAGATGGTCTTATGTTCTTGTTTCTGAAAGGAGTGTTGCTCTAAGCCCCGTGACTTCAGAATGTGGCACGAATTCTTACCTGCAGTGCATGAAAGCAGAATGAGTATAAAGAAGGGTGATTGCTAGTAAATATTCTGATGATATGTTTTCAAGTATTTGCACATACTTCTCATTCCAGGAAGCTTTGTCCCTGTCTGTAGATATGATTCACATTTTGTGTGTTGTTTATTGTATGAATTTGGAGAGTTTTGACTCTTTCCCTGCCTTTCCCCAAGTTAGTGTGTTCAATAATATTGAGCATAATTAATTTGGAGAATATAAACATAAAAGACAGCTTGGTAAGCATTTTCAGAATTGCCATGGTCTGCAAAAGAGGAAAACAAATCTTGTCCTCCATTCTACTTTGTTGTACTATAACAGTCTGATAGCAAATGGAAGAGTTAGCAAGAAAAGGACAAAACTCTTATTTATCATACTGCTGAAAAAATGGCAAACAAATGAGTTGAAGTAGTGGAAAACTGTTCATGTTCTTCCCTTTCAACGTCTCTAGCTAACCAGAAGCTGTGGCTTCAAATTTAAACATCTCCAGGGACTACAAAGAGAGTTAGAAAATGGTCAAATGGTCAGTTTGATAAACTCTTATTTTTTGTTTTCTTTTTTTTTTTTTTAACTTCTTCCTCCCCAGTTCATTTTCCTTGTCATTTCTCACTCTTCACATGTTGCTGTTTGCACACTGATGTCCAATTTGTTATTCCTTGGCTTTCATATTGGACAGGCACAGTGTCAGTGAATCTCCATTCACAACTCAGCCTAATTCTTCATAGGCGTTGCCCTTAGGCTGCTTTCATTGCAAGGGTGGCTCTCTGTTCCTTAACCCTTTCTGGTTTTTGGTATTACCACTGGAAGGCTGAACCAAACATAGTACTCAGAGTTTGACCTTGTTTGCTGTTGCAAATTAAATATTTGGCCCATTGCTTCACATGAGCTCTTTGGGTTCTATCAGAAGTTACACAGATGTAACTCAGATGTTTTGTTGCTGCATAAAATCCTGCAGTTTATTGGAGTATACCTCCTTTATGGTTTCTGCTGCTCATTTCTGACCTGCTAACCTTTAAAAGTGGTTGTAAAACTATGCCCACCTTGGTCACTGCTGAAGTCTTCCATGCTTTTGTCATGCTTGATAGTAAACTGAATGGCCTCCTAGGTCTTCAGCTTGGTATTCTGAACTATATCACTGTTGGTGCTGCACATTTTTCCTTCTATTTCTGTGAGAGTTTTATATATTCTTGTAAGTATAGATAAAGTAACTCTATAAAGTTTGTGATGATGCACAGTGACTGGTGCATAATACAATATTAAATATTTACCAGAATAAATTCTACTTACTTTATTTCCTCTGGTAATTGATTTCCTTTTTAAAACTTCCTGGCATAATAGCACTTTTCTTGCGAATTCAAGTACAGGCTTTTTTTTTTGTTTTGTTTATGAGTTTCTTTGGCACCTTCTTAATCTACCCCCTGTTTTTCCTCTGACTAGATGTCTTCTTGAAAGAAGAAACAAAATGACTAGTGCCCTGACACTGTAAAGTGTAGTTGCCTGCTCTCATCTTCCCCATACCTACACTCCTAGCATGCATTTTTCTTGTTTGCCTTTTGCTGGTTCGGGTACTCATTTGGTTCTTCTGTGGAGTCTTTTCATTCTCCAAACCAGCAGAAAACAAAGAGCAAAGAAATCATAGCCTTCTGTCATAGTAGTGAGAAGAATTGATGCCCTGGAAGGTGTGATTACAGCTGGTGTTGCTGTCAGAAAAGAGATAGGACCATGCAAGGGAGAGTAGGAAGATATCAAGAAGGAAGAATGGTGGAAAAAGGGAACACTGAGAGATGAGAATGGGGAGGATGAGATCTTCCTCTTTAGGCAGTCAACCATTAAGTAGACTAACTACCAGTGAAACTGCAGTCTGGCAGTAAGTGCTTTAATTTTGAATGCATGAATGTGAGAATTGCTGCTTGATTGGACTGTTTCAAATACTTAGGCTTGTGTAGCTCTAATGGCACACTGAAGATGATTCATTTATAAGCCCAAATGTCAGTAAAGAACTTTCAAGCATCAAGCAAACATGATCTTCTGTAGTGAATTTGAGATACCTGGGATTTTTCTTTTTGCATGAGTTAACAGTGGATAAAATGAGAAGTGTGTCATGATGATTTTTTAATTTTTTTAAGTAGCCTAAAAAAAAAAAAGTAGTGTAAATTCTGGCAGGAAATTAGGAATTTTCTACCTTTTATTCCAAAAGTAATGTCCAGTGATAATTAATGTTTAGTGGACATTATATACTATTATTATTGAAACTGTAAGAATGAAATGAAGAGAGGAAAAACAGAACTGTCTGAACTTGCAACTATGTTGTGTTTTGAAGGTAGATATTTAAATACTTACCAGGATATTTTTTGAGTTGGAGATTAAATTATGCTTCCCCTTCACCCTCTTAAAGCTGAGGAAGAACAGACACAGACATTAGTCAGAAGCATCTGAAGCATCACTGGTTGTGCAGACTACTTAGCCTTGTCCATTTTGTCAGTCTTTAATAAAGTTATTGCAGAGAGCCATGGAATTTCAGTATTTTTGATTTTTTTTTTTTTAAGTTCATCTTTGTAGGGTATATAAAGCAGCACGGTAGATTACAGACCCTTGGTATTAGGATGTTCTCTTATTGCTTAAGTGTTAATCTCTTAGTTTTTACTTTTTGTGCTTTTTGCTTATATATATTGACTTGTTTCAGTGTGAAATAATTTCTCTTCTTAATATTGTGTAAATTGCTCTTAATTGCCTGAAAGTAATTAGCTGGAGTGTATGGGTTTAAATAATTGTTATGGTTTTTTGTAAACATGCCAGTCATACTGAGGTTATTGAAATGCCACTTCTGATTGGCATGTGCATTAAGAGTTTTGCCCACACTTATTCCTTACCTTTTGAATAATTCCTTTCTTTTTTTTCCTATTTGAATCCTTGGAAGAAAACCCCCAGCTTTAAAACTTAAAGTGTACTAATGAGTTTACAAACATTACATTTCTTTTTCTGTATATAAATATAAAGACAGAGAGAAAAAAAGAGAAGGTGCATTTGGGAATTGAGCTCAGTTCCAGAAAGCAGGTTCTGTTTTGTCACTTTGATCAAGCCCTGTAGATATCAAAGGAGAGAAACCTCTTGATTTCTCTCCTTCTAAAGGATGAATATTTTTAAAATGTGATACAGTAAGCCTCAACAATGAGGTAATAAGGTAGTGTAATTAGCCGAGCCTATTCACTGGCACAGCTCTGGAGATACTTTTCTTTCTTAAATGGGAGAAGTACTGACAACTTAGCCACCAAATTGCAGAGCAGAAGAGGTTTGGTCTAAGCTCACTTAGCAAAAATTTATCCTAATTACATGTTTACTCTTTAAAAGGCAAGGATAGACTAAATATTTGGGGGTTTTGATTGATAAAGGTAAGGGAAATGCCTGACAAACAAAGCCCTTCTCACACTAATGGAGAAGATACTGCCAAAATACACTGTAAGTAGAGAGCAAATTATCAACCTTTCTGAGGTTAAATTTAAAACATCTCTTTTGTGGCCAGTTTTGAGTGTATTGTGATTAGATCTCACTACCTTTGCTGCAAGGAATAGTGTTTTGTTATAAGGAATAGTGTTTTGGTTTTTTAGCCTAACATCGTTCAAATGCGGATTGCTTCTTGTTGAGCAGTTTTCTTTCATTCTTTTCTACTTTATATGTGTGTATTTAAAAGCACAAAAATAAGAAGCACTTTTCTGGGGTGTGAGGTTTATCTGGACTACTAATGCCAAAGCACTGTGTTGTCTCATGCCAAACATGCTTTTTAAAACCAATAGATTTCTTTGTGGTGTTGGTGACAAGGATGTTTGTGCCCAAAGTTTGCTGCTGCTGGCCATTGTGCCCATATACAGGTCTTCTGATTCTGCATTAAAGTTTATCCTTGGTGCCCCTTAATTTTCTTCCTGCACTTTGCTTGTACCATACCTACAGTTACTGATGTCTGTCTCTGTTTAGGAGTGAGTATTTTTGCATGGGTGCAGTTAAAATAATGTCATTATTCTGAACGGAAATATTGTTAGACATTTTCAAAGGAGCATAAAAGTTATCTTGCATCAGAATAATTAATTAGGTTATAACATGAATTGTTGGTGTTTAGGGTGCGAATATGTAGACACAAGGATGCAAATACACCCTAAGGGCATCAATCTGTATAGACTTCCAGTAGATCTTGGTTCTTGGCCTAATTAGCATAGTGCTCCTGAGTCAAAGAAGATCTAAAGAAGCAAACATTCTAATTGTCTTTAAGACCAAGAAAGGTGTAATTCTGATGGGAGGCAGTCATATAAACACATGTATGTACTTAGCAGTGTCCGTCTGTGGGCTGTCTTTGTCTTGTCTGAAATGACCGAAAACGCGTCAGCTCCGAGTGCATGTCAACGTTAAAATGCCTTGTCTCGAGAAAGGAGGGGATCTCAAAGTCATTTACAGACACTGTGGAACTATGTTTTCTAAGTTGCTGTGCCCTTTTGCTCTGGCATTCAGTCGGCAGGGCGGAACTACAAACAAGAGGGCACATGGTAGTGCAAAGCAGGTACCAGCTGTGTGTGTCCGGGCCAGGCAGGGAAGGCTGTGCCGGAACAGCCGCCGCCCCTGTCCCAGCGCTCCAAACTGTTCACAAATACAGGAAATGTACTTTGCTGAAAGCAGTGCGGTGTGCAAACTACCATAGCGTTCATGGTGTATTTTGCTTCATTTCTTGTCTCTCAAAGCATTTAACTCAATTTTGGGCTGATTTAGATCGTAGCTGAAGTCTGTTTTTTAGTATATTCCACTTAGAAGATGCTTGACAAATCTGTATTGTGTTTGTGTTGACCTGTGCAGTGGATTAGTGTTAAATGCTTTGTGAAGCAAAAAACTAATTCTGTATTTTAACTGCTTTGTACAATCTTACTGCTTTTTCCATGATACAGTAGAACTTCAGTCACAAATTTCAGTCCCTTGCAGATGCTTATAAAAATGCAATAGACAACTAATAACAACCTTTCATGAAGTTTTCAAGGGCTTGTAAAGTTGCATATTTTTTCATAAAGTATTTTTTTATTGTTCTTGTAACACATCAGAAGATGGGGAAAAAAATGCCAATTCCTAAGATTTCATAAAGTTACTGTGGTTTGAAGTTCTACTACATAGTTTATGTTTCATCAGCACTGGGAAAATAAAGTTTCAAGCTGACAAGTTCTTGCTCATAACTTTCTTGACAATTTTGCACGGAACATTTCAGTTTTTTGGCAAGTCTGGGCTTTTTGGTGTTTTTTGTGTTTTTATTAAATCTTGTTTTGAGGACACATCTGTCACTTTGCAATACTGTCTTTGAGAGAAAACTCCATTCACGGGAAATGCGCACTTAGAGCAGAGGACTTAAAGCTGGGATTCCAGTGGTCTGGTGTTGGCTCTCCAAAATATTTGGCATATGGCATTACTGAATGATACATATTTTGGCTTTCCAAATGTGACAAACATGTCAGGCTTTTAGTGAGTTTGGGTGTTTTCTTAAAAATTGGGCTACAGACTTTCTGCACTTCATTAGTATATGAAGTTGGTGTATTATACATTAGCTAGTGAGGCCTGCCTGTGTGAAATATATAAATCAATATAATCTTTCACGCAGTTGTTTCCATGCTAGATATTTACACAAGGTGGATTTTCTTTAGTATGAACTAACTGGTCACTCTGTGGTCAAGCTCTGCTTTAGCATGTGGGCTTTGTACAAACAATTATCATTTCTTGTGTGACTGGTGTTTGTCCAGCTGGTGGCCTCCTTTGACATAACTTTCAACCTCTTCATACGGTTTTTGTTACTTGAAAAGGCTAGTTCTTTTTAAATGAACTTCTATATAAAAGTATGATAGAAGGTGAATTTGTGCTGATGACAGATGATGTGCTAGTGAAAGATGTGCTGGAGACTAAAATTTCTGAAATACACTGATAATTCATTATGTAAAACAGAGCAGAGATGAGTGCTGTCATGTAATCTGAAGAGTAAAACGTGTAGGTCTCTAGGTAAAGGGATAGGAGTTCTACAGCAAGATCTCTTGCATCAACATTGGCTTTAGGTATTCTGCAACTAAATTTAAAGAAAGTATCTGTATAACAATGCAGGCTTTTTTTGAATTTGAGTTGCAATTCAGAAGATCAGTATGTTAAATATATTTATAAATAAAGACATCAGAGTAAGAAAGGCAATTTCAGCATCAAATTTATAGTGCAATGCAATAGCACTTCTACTTACAAAAAGTTTGCACAATATGTAATATTCCTTTTCTCTTTTGAGCCTGTCAGGTAAATGTTATGCAGTTTGCACAAAACATCACACCTTGAGATAATTAATATATGATATGACAGCAACGATATAACACAAAATACATTTTTGATTAAATGATTTTGCTTTGTAACTAAACTTTAAATAGTGAAATGGCTGTCCTATGTTTTGTGTTGAAGTGGCAGAATGCAGTTGTTCAGTTCAGCAAAAAGCCAGCCCAGTCCTTCACTGGTTTAAAGATAAACGGTATTAATATAAAATAAAATATTCCCAACTGCTTTTATGTGCAATAAAACCCACAAAACTGATCTAGAGATGAGAAGAGGATAAAACTGTAAGACCATTCAAAACAACTATTGTTTGCTAAGAAAGTTCAGGTCTCCTAAAATTACTGGTATGAATGATGCCTCTGAGGGTCTTGAATCTCTGCAAAAGCTGTTTAGGCACCAGAAGTGAAAGAAGCATAGACGAACACACTTGAGTTGCAGAAGCCACACCAAAAACCAGCTTGAGTCAAGAACAGAACACTGATCCCCCAGTCCTCGTCTGTCCATACAGTGGGCCATAACATGTTTGTGCTGTTTCCCTTCTGAAAAGGAGCTAGAAATTTTATGTTACTTTCCCTGGGGGTTACAAGATGTACTCATTTTTTTATCTCCCTATTTTGAGCTGTCAAAAGGCAGCTAAAATGATTTTTTTCCCCCCGAAGTTTATAGTTTGAAGCCTAATTAACTGGTAATTAAAAATTGTGGTAGTAGTGAGACCAACTTCAGTTCTCTTTTTTTGTCTTTTTGAGGTGGCTGCTTTTTACTTACTTTTGCTTGAGCCATCTACTCATCATGAAAGTGTTTTTTTTTCCCAAAAAACTGTCAGGGAATGTTGTTCTAGTAATGAGTAATGGGGTTCCCAGATGAATATCTATCTATCTATCTGTCTGTCTATCTATCTATCTATCTATCTATCTATCTATCTATCTGTCTATCTCACAGAAAGGCAATAAGGCTTATGCAGGGGGAAAAAAAAAAAAGTTAGCATGAATTTGAACAATTTTATCAAATAATACATTAAGGTGTTACATCCAAGTTGGAATACTGTCAAATTCTATGTTTATATACAGGAACTTGACGAGAGGAGTTGGTAGATTTAGAGAGTTACTAAGAGCTGTCGAAACAAGAACTACACAAAATCTGCGGATGGTAAGTTATAGTAAATCACATTCCTATGGCAGCCTCTGAGGTTTGGTAGGTAGGTAAAGCACAAATAAATCTAGGGGATGAGTTAGAGATGAAGTCAGATACATAGCATACTGACAAAGGTCTCTTATCCACCAGTTTATAAGGTTACATTTGCTGGCTTAAGTAAATGTAGCCTCAGTCAGCACACAGACTATAAGTGTCTGTAGTGGATTTTCTGGCTGCCAGATGCCCACACAGTTGCCCTTGGACTCCCCTTCCTTAACATGATGGGGAGGAAACAAGCCAGAAAAGCTTGTCGGTCAAGGTAGAGACAGGGTGTTTGCTTAACAGTTACTGTCACAGGCAAAACAGACTCTTCTTGGGGGACATGAACTTAATTTATTCTCAGTTAAGAGAGAGTGGGATGGTGAGAAACAAAGACAAAAACTAAAACACCTTCCTCCCACCCCATCTTCCCAGGTTCAACTTCAGTCCTTGACTCTTGACTCTTCTACCTCCTCTCCCTACCCTCCCATTCCCTGAGTGGTGCATGGGGGGTGGAGGGTTGTGGTGAGTTCCTCTCTGCTGCTCCTTACTCCTCATGCTTTTCCCATGCTCCAGCATGGGGTCCCTCCATTGGGCTGCAGTTCCTTCAAGGAATATCACCATGATCCTCCTAGCAGGCTGCAGTGTGGACATCTGCTCCCCTGTGGTCTCCCATGCAAACAACTGCTCCAGGCCTGGAGAGGCAGCAGAGGTTGCTGAGCACAAAATATATAAAAATATACCTGCACGTGCTCTGCTCTTAGGAGTGGCAGTTGATGTTGTTGATACTTCAGAAGTATCTGGATTTCACTGATAAAATTGAAAAATTGTTTGTTATTGCCATTATTTTTCTTTGTGTTTAGAGTTGAACCGGGTACTTTCACCTTTTAAGTAGAAGTATACCTGGTTTTTTAGATATAAAATAACAGAAAATATATTTTACGCAACTAGTCTTCATTTGAAAAAATATGAGCAATTTTTTAAGAGTTTGCATTCGACATTTCTAAGGAAAAAAATTATCTTTCACTTTTACAGACAATAGCAAGACAACTTGCAGAAATTTTGTTACGAGGTATGTGTGAACAGAGTTATTGGAATCCCCTGGAAGATCCTCCTCACCAATCACCCCTGGATGACCCACTTCGAAAAGGTTCAAATACTAAGAATTATGCACTCAGTAGAAGACCACGTGTATACACTGGAGAAAAGTATGGCTGAGTTTATACCTCTTCTGTTTCTATAATTACAACTGTTACCCAGTGCACTGGGTAATTTAGTTTATGTTTTTCAAAATGTAGAAGGAATTTGGTAACATGAATGGAAATATTTCTCATTCTGTGTGTGTGTGTTTGTATGTAAATATATATGTATTCCCTGAAGAGAACTAGGGAAAGAACATCCTTCTCCAAGCAGAAGTTTGCACTGTATGTAAGACCTTTTGTTCTCAATTGTAAAAATACTTTTTTATTTTTCTATCCTGATGTATATGGTAGAGTTAATATCTTTATTACACCTAAGATATAAAAGAAAACATGAACTGGGTGGCAAATCAGACATTGCACATTTTAAAAATTGTCTGCTTTTAATCAGATTAGTTTTGGCACTTCATTGTGATGCCACCTTTTTGTTGAATTTTAGTCCTTCATTGATTCAGATAAGTGATACATTATGGACAATTTTTGTGTGGCTTATCTCATTGTGAATTCTAGAATAGCTTTGGTGTGTATTTCTTCCTTCTTGAAAATATAACTCTTTTTCCAAACCAATCACCATTAGGTTTAGTATTAAATAGAGGTAGTCATTTCCTTGAATTCGAAATTTCTCTTAAAACTTAATAGCTCTGATCCCCAGATACTCCTTCCAAACTCAGTTATTCTGCGAAATTGTGTTCTGGGAATGTCTTTTGAGGATACTGTTGTATGTTCCATGGGAAATTTTTTGACTGATTTTCTTCAAAGAAGTTATTATTATTATTATTGTTGTTGTTACTGGGTTTTATTTATATTGTTGTCCAGCTGGATTAAAAGCCAGGCGTTGTGGATTTTGTAATTTCAATTTTGTGTGACTGCCTCTAGGATGTGAAGTCATTGAAAGCAGCCTATTGAGCTTTAGGAAAAGAAGCAGGCCTGGAGTTGAGCAATCAATCTGCTGAAACAACTACTGTGTTTCCCTGCAAGTACATACCTAACAAACTGTACATACAGGCAGCCCTTTCAGTAAAAAGGAAATACCTATTTTTGTGAATACATCTTGATCATTTCACTTTAAAAGTATGCATTTATTGCCCAAACATGAGGAAATCTCTTTTATGCAGAATCAGGTATTTTCAAACTGCTTCCTATCACACAGCAAATCCTAAAGAACAGTCTATTCCTCTCTTACAGTATATATGTCTCATATATATGTCTCACTACTTAATATGAAAGCTTTTTTCCTTTAAGTGACCTTGTCATGTGCAAAAGAGTCTGCTTCTGTGGCAGATTGTTTATAGAAGAAGTCCTGCCTTAAATAATGTAAAGTTGGTTTTAGTGTTCACAGTATCTTTATATTGTAACATAAATGCCTGCAGTGTGACACTATTCTGAGTTGTTTAGCTGTATTTATTGCAGATTTCCATTAATGAATACACAGCAGCAGGCCCACTTAATTATGGTGTCCTTATTGCTGTCAGCAGAACAGCCTTTATCTTCAAAGACTTCAGGCCGTTCTCCTTCCTTGCTCCAGAATACTTACAGCAGGTTTCCTGGGCTCAGTCTTTCAAACTTAAGCTCTCTATTCTTAACTCATCCTTCACAGCAACATGCCTCCTGGCAAAAGTGGTGCTTTGCTCACTTTAATTTTCTTGTTCATGGGACATGCAGGTGAGGAGTTCAACAATTTCACCAGAGCATGTAATTAAATCCTTTCCTTTTGCTGTGTCAGACTGGCTAATACCGCGTCATATAAAACATGTCTAGCCAAGTATCTCATCTCCAGTAATGATTGAAAGTACTGAAGACTGACTAGCAAGACAGATATTTAGGAAACTTCTTCCTAAGTATTCTTCCAATCACCAGCTCTGAGTTGGCAATGCACTGGTTTTTTTTTTCTAAACATGTTGCCTGATGCATTAAGTAACTCCGTTGTGTTCTTCTGAGGATCACGAATGTGATTTGGCTAATAACATTTATGATTTTTTAGATCTCTGTGTTACTGCCTCTTCAGTTTTAACTAGTCTTCAGATGAGGATAAATTTCATGGCTTGTCTTTGATTGATAGGCATTTCTTGCTTCCAGTTGCCTCTTTTGCTCTGCCCTGTTACACTGAAATACTCATGTGCCTGCGTCTGTCAGGAGACACAAAAAGTGTCTTGAGTTCAGTCAACTGAACTGAGCTTTTTGCTTAGACAAGTCAAAGAAATTTCTCAGTAATTTCTTCAGGGAGAGGATCTTCACTGTTTGAGACAAACATGAACTTATTTTCAAAAAGATGTTCTAAATTTGTAGGAGAAAATAATGTTTGCTTTTGTTTTGATAAGTGACTTTTTAGTAGTTCTCTTTGGAGCAACTTCCCTTTTTTCTCTGATAAAGTAATTTCTCCAGCAGCTCTTTCCAATCATTATTCTGCTTTCTGGGAGCCATTGTCTGTCACTCAGGTTAAATCTTCTTCCAGGTTGTTAAATTCTGCAGAAAAGACTGGATGGTTAAATGAGGAACTCTCTGATGCTTCCTCATCTCTCCTCATTCCTTGTCCTGGGTGGTTCTTATTCATGAGTAACTGTGTTTCGAAATTTCTTTGTTACGTAAAATTTAAAAATGTCTTCTAAAATTTAGAATACTCTTAAAGAGTGTTTTCTGTGTATGTGAGAAAGGATGAATGAATTCCTACCACTCACGTACCCAAAGCAGATTACTGTGGTCTGTCCAGCAGCTTAGAAGAGTATTCAGAAGGCATCCAGTGTTGAGAAAAAGCAGTAAAGTTTGCAAACTAGTCCTATGCAAACCTTCAGTGTTAAGTGATAAGGAAACAAACAAATAATTTAACTGCTTGGAAGTAACAGAGATTATGGCAAGTGGCTCTTGCCAACCTTTGAATCAGTAATGGCGATTCAGATCAGATAAATTAGGTACCAGAGGCTAGTGAAAGTATGGGTTTATTTTTTACAGTTGTCAAATTATGTTCAATTTTGGGATACTTGAATGTGTTCAGCTCTGACAGCTGTGGTAATTTTGTTCTTTTACTGTGTTTGGCCAACTTTTCTGAAATGCAAATTTAGAGTGTTGCAAAGAAATACATTTTAACCGATTGGTTTTTCTGTGCAAGCTATTTTCTGTTTGCTTTTCTGAAAATTTGCCAGTTTTTATAATGTATGTGTATGAGCTACTCCTAAAAGTAATGTGTTCTGCTTAAATAATTAAATTCTCATTTTGAACAGCATCTTCTGTCCTCAAGAAAATACAGAAGAAGCCTTACTCTTGCTGCTTATTAGTGAATCTATGGTAGGTAAAATGAGTGAATGTGCATGTACTGTACGTGTCTGTTTTCCTTGGGGTTTTATAAGAATGAAAATAGAACCCTTTCTTTTGTTTTGGGGTTTTATTTTTTGTTTTTGCCATGCCTTACTTTGCCTGGTCTTTCATTTTCTGTTAGGAAAGCAAGCAGTTACTTCTGAAACTCAGGCTTGTGTTTCTCTGAGCCAGCAAGAGAGGTCTGCAAGTGTTAAGGAGTTTTTCTCTGGAGTGGCTGGCTGTACCTTGTCTCCTTCTAGCCATGGGCAAGTGAACAAGCCAGGTCTTTCATTTGGCACCACTGCTACACCAGCTGCTTGCTGTTCAGACAGACTCAAAATACAAGTTACTTTTGTTGTAAAAAGCAAGTTGAAGACTACTAGATAAGCATAATAAACATTGTCAAAAAGTATTTTGCACTGTGCATAAAACTTCAGTCACTCTAATTTGCAAATGATTTTTTTATGATACATTCATTCTTTGCTACTGGATTATTTTTTTAAAATGTCCTCATTTCCTCAGTAAGGGATTCCTTTCAGTGGCCTACTTATGCCCTTTATCAGCCTACCATACTTTCCTCTAGTATGATATTATTAGTCATCAATCAACTGCCACATACTGGCGTTCTCATACCATGTCAGTTTTATGTTCTCAGATGAAATGAAATGAAATGAAAAGCTGAAGCTGGAGCTTTTGCTGTTCTTTTAACTGGAGGTGTGAAACCTCTGCAATTCTCAGGCATTGTGCCATTTGTCTCACTGCACATCAATGAGGTGGAGTCTTTTAAGTTCTAAAGGTGATTCAAATGTTGACATGCTTTGGCATAATTTCTGGTTTGCTGCAGCAAAATAGGATCAGAACATTGTAGTAAACATTGTCCTAGTTGAACTCTTTTGAAATGGCACATATTTATATTGTAGTGCTAACTGCTTTCCTCCTTCCTAGTGATCTGCCTTGCAATATTCATGACAGAATCTCAAAATTCTGTCTAGATTTTTGTTCTCGGAATACAGAAAAATAGACTGAACAAACATTTCCACATATCATATGTTGGTTTTATTGCAGTATGTTCTTAGCACTGAGAGGTGCCTCTGTAATGTGCCTGGGAGATGTACCGAATTCTGATGTAAACTATGGTCATGGTGTGAAGTGGAAGCAGTCCCAGTTCTGCAAGATCTCACTACTGATTACTGTGTTTGCATGTGTAGTTCCTTGCATATCATCATTAAGAGCCAGAAACCAAATTAAAAGTACTGCCTTGTTAAGTTTCATTTCAGGTTACTTACAGCTTTTCCTTTGTGAATTGGATCTGCCT
The DNA here is from genome assembly GCA_013400415.1 of Scytalopus superciliaris. Taxonomy (NCBI): domain Eukaryota; kingdom Metazoa; phylum Chordata; class Aves; order Passeriformes; family Rhinocryptidae; genus Scytalopus; species Scytalopus superciliaris. The sequence goes on along the minus strand of VXBX01006519.1, from coordinate 893,343 downwards.
AATTATATCTTGTGCTGTCACTGTAGAGCACACACCCTTAGCAAGCTTTCAATTTTTATTTTTATTTTCATAATTATTGCAGGTTATCTCAGGCAAAAGAGTTTGTTTCAAGGGAGTATAAAATCTTTGACATGACTGACTTACTTTGGCTCAGTCATTTGTTCAAATTAGTTTTGGAGGGAGGAAAGGGGAAGGTTGAGCATAAAAGTATTCATCATTATATACTTACCTTTCTGAGAATTGAGAGCTGTTATTTCAACTTCAATGCATTCTACTTTTCTAGCTGCAGTAGTTGTGAAGTAGCACGTGATTTATGATGTTGAAACCAGTATTTGGGAAAGAAGTAAAGAACACTTACAGAAGATTCAGTAATCGCTGGTGTTTTGAGATGCTCTTGTGTTGATAAAGTAGTATGATTCCTTCCTATCACTGTCTGAATTAGTGAAAAAAAAAAAGCCCCATTCAAGGCCAGGTTGGATGGGACTCTGAGCAACATGGTCTAGTGGAAAGTTTGCTTGCCCATGGCAGGATGATCTTTAAAGTCCCTTCCAACCGAAACCATTCTATGATCTGAAGGCCTGATACTTTCATGTTACAGTGCCTGTATGTGTTGCTACATATCAGCTGTGTTGTGGTAACAGAATCACAGAATGATTAAGGTTGGAAGGGACTTCTGGAGGTCATTTTGTCCAACCTCCTTGCTCAACCGGGACCATGCAGAGCAGGCTGCATCTCTGTCCAGACATCTTTTGATTATTTCTGAGAAGAACAACACCACAATCTCCTTGGGCAGCCTGTGCCAGTGTGTTCACCTTCACAGTAAAAAACCACTTCCTGATGTTCAGAGGGAACCTCCAGTGTTTGAGTTCATGCCCACTTCCTTGAGTCCTGTCACTGGGCACTGCTGAAAAGCCACTGGCTCCCTCTTCCTTTGTATTCTCCCTTCAGATATTTCTACATATTGATAAGGTTGCTCTCCTGAGCATTGTCTTCTCCAGGCTGAAGAGTCACAGATCTCTCAGCCTTTCCTCACAGAGGAGATGCTCCACTTGCTTATTCATCCTAGTGGGTGTTCATTGGACTGTCTGCAATAGCTCCATGTACTGGGGAGTCCAGAACTGGACCCAGTGCTACAGGTGTGGCCTCACCAGTGCTGAGCAGAAGGATCTCTCTTCACCTGCTGGCAACTCTCCTTAATGCAGCCTGGGCTGTCAATAGCTGTCTTTCCAGCTGGTGTCCACCAGGACCCCCAGACGCTTTCCTGTCAATCTGCTTTTGAACTGAGGGGACCCCAGTATATACTGGTGTCTGACATTGTTCCTTCCCAGGGTGCAGGACTTTGCACTTCCAAATCTTCGATGAAGCCTTTGATGAGATTCCTGTCAGCTCGTTCCTCCGGCCTCTTGAGGTCTCTGTTAATGGCAGCACAGCCCTTTGTTGTATCAGTTCCTCCTAGTTCTGTGTCATCAGCAAACGTGCTTGAGGGTGCATCCAGGTCATGAACAGGATCATGCCCAGTATCAGTCTCTAGGATACACCACTAGTTACTGGCCTCCAGCTAGACTTGGTGTCACTCATCACCACCTCCTTGGCTCAGCTTTATGTGTAATTCTTAACAAGTGGTGAAATGGCTGAGCACAGACTTTCTTCTGTGGTCGCTGAGCTAAATTATGCTGCTAAAGTGGCTCACAGGCTTAATGTATGTGGTAAGGTGGCCAGGTGACACATTGCAGTTTAACTAATTGTCACTTTATTGTGCTTGGGACCGTGGCAGTGCTGAAATACTGATCACTTAAGTTTGGACGTACATTCTCCTTTATAAAGAAAATGATTGTCCAAATATGTAAGATATCTTTAAACAAGACATCTTCTCCTATAATACTGCTTTGGGATTGTTACCCAATTTTTCACCAGAAGTGCTAGTTCATAGCTTGTTCCATGCTTGCAAGGAATTGAGTCAAATAGTGATTAAATGTGGAGTTAAAAAGAAGTTCTTGAAGTTGACTAAATATTCATGCAGTGTAGAAAGGAAAAGCCAAAGACTTCTTGATCAAAAGAAAGCAAAATGTCTGTTCTGGGGAAATGCATGCAGGGGGAGAGGACGGGGATGTTTTCAAACCAAACTGTGCATTATTCAGTTGATAATTCGTGAAATGTCTGAACATTTTATGCTCTATGTATCTCTTTGAAAATTTTTCAGTATTTAATTATTCTGATTTCAAAGATTTATTGAGGATGTTCAGAGTTTAAAATGGTATCCTGTTAAAGCAGAGAAAAAAAATTATTATCCCTTATTGTGTGTCATTCCTTGCATCTGAAAAAGAGGGAAATAAGCTGCATAGTGTATTTAAGTAAATGTATTAAGGTGGCCATGCCCTGTATAATTAAAAATAAAGATGTGATGAGGAGAGAGAAGGATCTTTAACTTCTGACTTCAATTACCAGGTATACTAGCATTTGTACCAATGGGAATATTAAACACCAAGAAAACTAGAAATAGATAAAATAACAAGGTAAGGTATTTCCAGAGACTTGATGGTAATAGTGGAAGAAGTACTGGGTAGTTCAATACGGGTACCAACTACTTGGAGACCTGAATTTTATTCTTTGCTCTTTTTCTCAAGACTTCTCTGTGAACATGGTCAATTCATTTAATCCATTTCTATCTCAGCTTTCTTCCTTCTCAAAAGGAACAGTTTAATTAAGGAATTAGATTTGCAATGTGCCTTTCAGAAAACAGGACTGAAAGTACAAAGCCTCACTGCAAATGTGGCCTGAGTCCAAAGCTGTACTCAGAACCAGGGTCAGTTTTCACTGGTAGCTCCTGAAGGTGACTGTGGGTTATCCTGGGAAGGTTATCATTCACAAGTGAGAGGCTTGTGTCATAATGTTCTGAAGCGAAAAGAAACTGGTTTTCTTCTTTTACAAAAGCTAGAATACAGAATTTGAAGATCCTTCTAATATGTTTTAGTAGCATATAAAGAACATAAAGAAGTTTTAGAAGATGAATATATGTTATATTTAAAAAAACCCCTTACTTTGTTTCTGAGAACTCTTCAATAATTTTAAATACATAATTTATGTAATTACAATGAAGTAATTGAAAATAGATCCAGGTAGAAACATCTGTCTTTTCAATAATGTATAAAATTAGTAGCAGATACTATCTCTCTGTGTCACATCAACTGCTGACTGTCAGTTTGAATAGAATGGTAGTTACTTGAGTGAAAATATATCTTGAATTGCAGTGGCTGACTTGTTTCTTTGTGGTGTGTTTTAGGCTAACCGTGATGCTGTGCTGAGCAGAATACCTGAACACAAAAACGATCGTATCATCAGTTTGCAAAGTGCATCTGTAGTCTACGATTTACTTACCATAGCCTTGGGAAGAAGAGGCCAATATGAAATGCTCTCAGAGGTTTGTTGATAATATTCAACTGTGTTGTCCTTGCCATTTTCTGTTAATCATGTTAATTGTGGTAGTAATGAAGGGCTAAACAAATACAGGACACTCATTCTGACTACTGTGTTAATACAGCAGGTGATTTCCACCCCAAAATGCTTACTGTCTAAATTTATACAAGTGACCTGAGGTGGCCACACACAGAAGTTGTGTGGAAGGTGTGGTAAATGTCTAATGCCACAGAAATTCACATGACTTTTAGGTGGATCTGCTTAAAAGGGTACACATTAAATGGAGACAGCAAGAAGGAACAGCCAAAAGTAAAGGCTGTTGTGGATATAAAAATGATAGATATAATTACCCAGAAAAAGGATTTGGGATACTTTGTTTCAGAAGAAAATTTTCTTTTACACATAGTCATTACAGTTTTGAGGTTAGTAAATAGGAAATGTGTTACTTTTTAAGGTCTGTGGGAAATATGTCCTCTATCTCAAACGTCTTATGTCTGATTATGTAACTTGCATGTGTTTTGTTAGATTGTGGCAACTTACTTCTTCAGGAAATGGTCAACTATTGTTAACAGTTTTATGCCTGAGAAACAACTACAGCTTTTTGGGCAGAGCAGATCTTCCTGCTACTCAAACAGTGCTCACCCAGAAGCCAGGGTACTGTTGCTGGCCACAATTAATTATTGGTACCCAAAAAGAACACTTCAACATCTGTGCTAGGAAGGCATATCCAGGGATTATTTGCTGGGAAGTGGTTTCTCTCTCCCATAATAGAGGACTTTTATTGAGATAAAAATGAAAAAAAGTGCTCCAGTTCTTCTCTGGTATATGTTGATAGTCACCCATTAATTTGCATCTCCTGTGGTGTTAAACTCTTGGTTTGGGTATTTGTATTCTTGAAAGTACCTCATATCACATGCTTGTGATATGAGGCAGTTTTAATCAATACGATGGAAGATGTTATACAAAACAAAAGAATAGAAAAGCTCATAGAGGACTGCAACCCTGCAACATAATCTAATCAGGAATGTTTCCATTTACTTGCCACTACAGACATTAACACCTTCATGTAGTTTGAGGTGGTTGCACCAAAGCTGTAAGAGATGACCCTTCATATATTTCAGTCTAGATCTTCTGAAAGGATAGACATCAAAAAGTATTGCAAAAAATCCCAAACTTGATAACTCTAATTTCTTTTTTCTTTAAGCAACTGGCAACCTTTTAATTTTATGTAGTAGCCTAGCAACCAGGCAGGGGTAGGGCAGTGCTGGGTTCCAATTCTGATTCTTTCATTTTGTCTGGTGTGATGATGCCTTTATGCTGGAGTTTTTTTGTTACAGATTTTTTGTGGCTTTTTAGAATGTAAACCAACCATTGTATTTATGGGAACATCACAGGTTCCTGGGATTCCTCCACTGTCTCCTTTGAGGCACTTTGGGCAGTATTTATGTCTCAATAGATGCCAGTTCTTCCTTGCAGTTCTTCATACCTTTCTTAGGAGAGAGGGGTTTTGGCTTTATCAGGAAAGCTAGAGGTGTCTCTGTTCTTAGCCATGTGTGTTGAAGTCCAGGACATTACCCTGAAGGGTAGGAAGAAAGTCTTACAGTCCCCTCACATGGAGAAGAGCACAGAGTTTGATTCCTTAACTGCTTGTGTGATCCATTTAGCCCCTGTAGCTGACAAATGAGTACTGCTGCCTGTTCCTTTTCCTTCTGTGTTCTGAGCACAGTTGAATGTTCTGAACAGTGGAAGATGTTTTAACTCAATTTAGATCTTTGATTTCAGTGCCTTTTAGGAGTTCCTTGAGTTGGGTGTGGTCGCAATTGTAGACAAAAGCCAAATCACAAGTATATGAAAAATAAGAGACTCTATGTTTGACCAGCTGCTTAGTGGAGTGGTTTTAGCCATGGCCTTAGGCTTTGGCTCATGCACTTATATCCCTCACCCCCACACATGTAACAGCCAGTTTTGTCATCCTACAAAGAAAAGAAAAACCCCTTACCTTGTCATGTTGCTGACTGAATGAAGCCAGGTAAATAGAGCTCGAAGTCAAAGAAAAAGAATGTTAGGTGAAACTCAAGCCTTTTAGAATAATACACAGTTGTGTCCCATGTCCCTATACTTGCAAAATTAAGAAACCCTAAAGTATCAATTTCTTCCACTTCATTTTATGCCAGTTAGAATTGGTAATTAATTTTTAATAAACAAGGTCTAAACCCCGAAAATTTTATTTTTCTGATTGTGAACAAGTACCTCTGTGTAATTAATGCAAGTGCATACATGTATTAATATGAAAAATGGGATAAGAAAGTATGATTAAGCAGTCTGAAAAGTTAGAAAAAGATTTTGACTTTTAAGTTTCCATGTGCTGCTTTTTCATGTGAATCTCAGCTTACATGGCTGCTGTAGGTCAGAATTATGGAAGAAGTTCTGAAATTTCTTAAATCAGATGTAAAGCACTGGTATCAAAACTGGTAGAGTTGTATTTAAAAATGAATTTGAAAAGATATGCCTGAATTAATTCTCCTTCATTTGGAGTCTTTTGCCAAGGTCATGGAAGGAGGTGGGGGAGTGTGCCTTACCCACACATCTCTGTGAAGTATCTAAAATAATAGGAGAAGACATCACACATAATATACTTATGTGTTTCTTTCTGTGGTCTTTTTGCTTTGCATCTTATTCTGTTACAGTGTGGGAACACACTGCACAACTGGTTGTGCTTTCTGTAATGTTAAGGCTGAGTTTGAATGTGAAAAATAATGCATTGTTTTTCTGCTGTCAGAGCAGAAAAGCTGCTTCATGTAATTGGACTCTGCAAGCTAGAAAATTAATTCCTGAATCAGTTTAATCCAGAAAAGGGTTTCATCTTTCTATTCTCTGAAACTGACCTGATTAGTAAAAATGAACATAGCAAAATGAAATAATTCTTACTGACAGCAACAGGTACAAAACATCCAAAATTAGTGTATAATGCTAAAATAATGTATTCAATCTCAGTATAGTAATAACGAATTTTCTTTTTGCATTCAGTTATTTAGCTTAAAATCTCAGCAGAATATTGAGTGTGAAGTTAAAATTTTTAAAAATAAAAATACTACTGTAAGATGAACCTTTATACATCACGCCTTCTTTTAAATAGTACTTATAAGTACTTGTGCCAATGCTTGTTAAGTATTCACAGTTTAGGAAGAGCCTGTGTACCATTTCCTTTTCACTTAAGACTTATCTCCTGCCTTCTACAGATGGTATCTTCAGTAAGCTGGTATTTATCATTCCTTCTTTCAGACTACATAATACAGTACCAGCAGGAGTATTTAAACAAACATAATACATAAGAAATAAGTTTTCTGTTAAATTGTTTTTTTCTATGTAGAATCTGACAGCCGTTTTCACGTATTTGAATGATTAAAGTTTTTAATTGCATGTATGTTAGATAAGAATCTATAAGAAAATCTTTATACTAATATATCTTCTTAATAATTGAAGAACGTGTTCTTAAATAACCATTTCCCCCCCATAATTAGTGTTTAGAAAGAGCCATGAAGTTTGCATTTGAGGAGTTCCATCTCTGGTATCAATTTGCATTGTCCTTGATGGCAGCAGGAAAAGTAAGTCTAAATTGTTTGATGTAATTCTTGTATTGATGGTGTTTGATAACAACAAGTGGCAATTCCATAATTGCATCTGTAGTGTTTTTGAAGATAATTCTCATGCTTAAATCACCTAAGTACACTGTACTCCTGAATTTATGCCTATGCTGTACAAAGAATGTTCTCAATTCAATAGTTTCTAACTCCAAAAGACTGAAAGGTGATGATAACAACTATCTTGCCAGCAATCTTAGGATAATCTGATTGAGTGGAAGTAGTGAATTATACCAGATCCTATTATACATTAAAAGTTGTTTAAATGTGGTTTTGATGAATGAATTTTATACTTAGATTCAAATTAATGCTGACTCATGGTGCTCCTGCTTTTTTTTTCCCTTTAGAAGTTTCTGACTCTGTCTTTTCTAATATTGCTGTCTTTGAGACTGTATATTCTGTGCAACTGATGGATAGTTTTGAAATTTTATACAACCTAGGAATTTATCAGATACAGTCCTCTATTTTCAGTTATTTTTGCTTTTCCCTGTCATGTTACAGAAAATAAATCACATTCATTATGAAATGTAAACAACTAATTTTCTAAAAGATCGTTCTCAATGGGAGCAATTTGCTTATTTTCAGTAAAGGGGAAAGAAATGTATTTTCCTTAGAAAATATTTTAGTAGGACATTGGTTCTGAAGAGGTTTGATTCTTCTTTCAATTGTGTATATACTTTGAGTTATCTTCTAAACTGTGATTGAATGGAGGCAAAGAAAAAAAAAGAAAAAAAAAAAAAAGACAAGCAGTACCAGTCCATCCTATATCAGAGCTATTCCTAAGTGCTGTTGTAACTCCCAAAGAACACCAAAACACTGCTTGTTCTGAGGACTCTGTCCTGTTCCTTCTCTTTCATTTGCCTGGCTCAAATGCTCTGTAGTTACAGGTCTAGCAGAGGGGTAAGTGCATCTCAAACTGCTTCCGGAATCGTGTACCACTGGAATTACATTCATGTCAAATGTTTCTCTGGGGATGCTTAGTGATAGTTCACAGGGGTTAAAGAACAAAAGCAGTGCCTGAAGTCTTGTGTTTCACCGGCATGAGGAGTTGTGACACCAGAATGTGTAGTACTGTCTCCTTCACATGGGAAAAGTAAAGTAAATGATGAAAATATATTTCACAGATGGAAGTTTCCTATTAATGCTTTTAGTAATTTCAATGGAAAATGTTTTTAACAGTCTGCTCGAGCAGTTAAAGTCTTGAAGGAATGTATACGTCTGAAACCAGATGATGCAACTATTCCACTCCTTGCTGCAAAGCTTTGTATGGGATCTCTCCACTGGGTAAGCTTTGCCACTCTGTCTTTTCAGCAAGAGTTGTGCTAGAATCTTGGTTTAGGGATGTAGCAAATGCTTCTGCACAGTGACTGCATGCACTGGGACATCTCTAAAAATACAGCACAGATATGTATATGCACATGTCCATCCCTGTTTGAATGGCTTATTTGAAATATTTGACAGGAACAGTTATGTTTATCAAGGGAGCATATTTTGATACCGATCTAAGACATAGCTTAAAATCTGTAGAAATTGAAACGTTGTTGGAAGACAGATTATAAATGCAACTTAGACTAATGTTTTTTCTGTGCAAGACGAAAATAACTTCTTGGAAGATAATGAGACAAATCTCTTATAATCAAGAGACCGCTCTCATGATACCATGTTTGCAGGTAGCTGATGTTTATGGATTCATAGTAGGGACAGAGTCTTTTGAAAAAATATTATTTATGTTGTATTTCAGATAGCCATGAAATTGCTGTTACTTGTACAAAAAACATTAAGGTGATAGAACATTGTCATGTGGTTTTCAGGATACAGGTGTATTTTTTAGAAGAATGAGTGTATTTTTAAAAGGAGGAGAAGAGAAGAGGAAGGTCACAATCAGAAACTGAGAAAATAGAGTAGTAGCAGAAACATGAGTTGTTGAGGCTGAAAAAAATGTAGTCTTAATTAAAGTAGATCCTAGTTCTGTAAATTTTTCCCTATGGATTGAGTCCATATGGAGTAGCTTAGTGTACTTAGAGTTTACATTTACTGGAATGGACTCCAATGTTATGTTTTTTCTTTCTAGATTGTTAAATAATGTGCTGGGATGGGCGTGTAGTTAAACCTTGAAATTTTTTTTGCATGTTTCTCTGAGTTTGCATAATACAGTATTCAAAACAGAGTTCTGCATGGGTATACTTTTTTTTACAGGGTTGGAGCCATAGTTCTGGTAATTGATTTTCCTAAAAAAGTGGTTCATGGGCCAAGAGCTCTTATTTATAAAATGCAAAAATGGTAGATGGCATATATGGACAAGAAATCCCTTTTTTTTAATTTGAAAAAAAAAAGGGGGGGGGAATGAAAAAAAGGCAAAAACACAACAAGTGTCTTATGTGCCAGAGTTTCTCTCAACCATAAGAATGAGTGTTTCAGCTTAAAATCTGTGTTCTTTACTCAGTATTTAGCAGGAAAACTAAGTCTAATGAAAAATGGAATGGTCCTTAAAAGCCGTCGTGGCTAAGATTTTAACAGGCTCACTGTGCATAGTGTATATTCTGTACATTCTTCACATTATAATGTAAGATTTAGCTCATTTTAGACTTACATGGGTGTTTTACAATGTTTTCAGTTGGAAGAAGCTGAAAGATTTGCCAAGACAGTTGTTGATCTCGGGGACAGAACATCAGAGTTCAAAGCAAAAGGCTACTTGGCACTGGGATTGACTTACAGACTGCAGGCTACTGATGGTAAGATAAGAGTAAACATTCACATTTGGAAATTCCCATGTTGCCTAAAAAAGGATACCTAGCAGAATGATAGACATAAAATGAAAGCTTCTGTGTGCAACCATTTTTTCAATCAATGTATTAAAGCTTCTTCAGTTAGTGTGTGGAATGAAATCTCTTCATCGCTCATATCACTGATTAAATGTATCCTTTTTAGCGTCTTTGCGAGGGATGCAAGAGGTCTTGCAGAGAAAGGCTCTTCTTGCATTTCAGAGGTGAGTGGGTGTTGATCTTTTTTTTTTTGTTCTGCTGTGTGTAGTGAAAAGCTTTTATTGTGTGTTAAAAAGAGGGAGTTGTAAAAGAGCCTGTAATGACAACTTCACCTCTGGGAGTCTCCCTTCCTGAGTACAGAGTGTATTTCTTTAGCATTTATTTCTATCATCTGTCAGAATTACCTAAATTGATTTCTAAGGATTTCCTTTTATTTCATTTTAAAGACATTTGTATTGCTCTCTAGGATAAAATATTAGCTCAAATGTTCTGTTCTGATCTAGAAGGAGCACTCATGTGATGTAAGGTTTCAAGTCATGGTTCCATGTGATAGTGTTCCTGAGAGAGCTGGCTGCTGATCAGCTCATACAGCAGGCTTTTGCAGTGATCTCTGTAGAGGCAGAGCAGTAACTGAGGCCCTGCTGCTGTCAGTGAGGGGTGAATTGTAGGTAGGAAGCTAGGGGTAAATTAAAAATTCCTGTCTGGAGATGGAACAGTGTAGACAGTGACACTGCAAATGCCCTGTCTTCCAAGTGCCTTACATGGAAGCAGTGCCATTGGGGATGACAGTAATGAACAGGTGAATGAGAACTCTCTACCCTAATTACAGAATAAACAAATTTTGATAGAAAAGCTGGCAGAAGTGCTGCAGCATCTAAATATAATCTCTTTTATGTCTATATACCTTTGAAAACCCTCCTTTGGTGAGATGGGCCTAAATGCATGGAAACAGATTTTGTCCATTAATGTGAAAATGATGTCCTGGGTTTTTTGTCGTGGTTTTGTATCTGAGGGGATAGGATTGAGAAGGTGTTTTGCAGGTAACTTTAGGGTGAGACTGGTATATATTGGTCCTTCTTTTTTCTGAATTGTCTAAGCTATTCCTCTGTATGTAAATATGTTTTAACAAGTCTTTGCTCTTTCTGTTCCTAAGTGATTCTAATTAGGTTTTATTACTTCAGCATTCATTAAAATGGAACTTTCTACCTCAGTTCCTCATCTGTCCCTGTGACCACTACTAAGTTAATCATCACTGTTTCAAAACTACTGTACTGTTTTTCACCAATTCTACTCATTCCCTGCTTTTGAAGTCCTAACAGTGAATTGCTTTCTTCTGTGAATTCTTTGAAACAGCAAGGAATGAAATGAACCATAGTCTGAAGGTAACCCATTCCAGTTCAGCACCAGTTCATCATTCTCCAGTTCAGTATAGCGGTTCCCAAAGTTCTGAGAGTCAGCGTTTTGACCACATGTAAATATGAGGATGTTTTTGTAGGCAGCATCCTACTTACTATGGTAATATGTCTTTAGGTTGCTCTAGAAAAAGAATGAGAGGTTTGAGTTAGAGTAACTAAGACACAGTAGTTTAGGATAACTATTTTTGAAACAATTACAGAATCATGAAATGATTTGGGTTGGAACGGGCCTTAAAGATTATGTAGCTCCCAGCCCCTGACTGTGGGCAGGGACACCTTCCACTAGACCAGGTTGCTCAAAGCCCCATCCAACCCAACCTTGAACACTTCCAGGCATGGGGCATCCACAGATTCTCTGGACAATCTGTTCCAGTGCCTCACCACCCTCATAGTGAAGAATTTCTTCCTAATACCTAATGTAAACCTGTCCTCTTTCAGTTTGAAGCCTTTCCCCCTTGTCCTGTCCATGTATGTAAAGTGTCCCTTCAGCTCTCCTGTAGGCCCCTTTACATACTGGAATGTGCTGTAATGTCTCCCTGGAACCTTCTCTTGGCCAGGTTAAGCAATCACAAGTCTCTCAGCCTGTCCCCACAGAAAAGGTGCTCCAGCCTTATGGCCATTTTTTGTGGCTGTCCTCTGGATTTGCTCCAACGGGTCCACATCCTCCTTTTTTTTGGGGGGTCCCAGACCTGGATGCAGAATTCTGTGTGTGGTCTCATGAGAGTGGAGTAGAGGCAAAGAATCACCTCCCTTGACCTGGTCTTCACACTCCTTTTGATGCAGCCCAGCATACAGTTGGCTTTCTGGGCTGCGAGAGCACATTGCCATGTCATGTCAATATTCAGCTTCTTGTCACTGTGAAATTACTCTTTCACACTCTATTCAAATATTTTTGCTTGCTTATGTGTTATGTTGTCTTTCACCCAGGAACCTTTATGTTTCATTTTTTACAGCTGAACAATTAAATCTCTGGATACCTTGTTTGCTGTTCAGTTTCAGAGACTTCCTAGTGATTTGAAAATATATCCAGCATCTCTCCAGTGAGCCATTGCAGGTGTCTTTTAGGCTGTATAGGTTGAGTGGAACTTCAGTTCTATAGAGATACAGAGCTTTTAAATGTTAGTGCTAACTAGCAGAATGCAAATTTATACACAGGATGTCTTGGGAACATGAGGATTAATGGCATCTGCTTTCAATTGATACAACATCCTAGGAACAATGTTTTGTATTTTTAAGTGCATGTTCCCCTGGGTATTGATGTTAACCTACATAGTCATTCTTTCAGCTGTCCTTTCTCAGAATGAACTTGTACATACACTTCTAATTAAATTGCCTTTCAGAGGTTTTACACATATGCAGGGTGTATGAAATTTTGAAATTTCCAGTGAATTGCTAATATTGCTCTTAGTGATATTGCTCATATGAGTGGCTTGGACTCTACATAGAATTTTGGTGTGGTCCTTGAAAGCTTTGGCATCTCAAAAATCCCATAGCTACCTTCTAAGAAAATGGAAAAAAGTATGTTTTAAAGGAGATTATTTTGCATATTAACATATTTATCCACTTGTGTTCATAGAGAGACTTATATGTAATAGATCAGCTGTACTGGAAATACACTCCAATGTGATTGATAGTGTTGCTGGTTCCTTGCTTTGATAACATAAGTATAGGTTGGTACTGAAAATTTGCTACCATAGAGAGTATGTTATAGCATCATACCAGAGTTGTGCCCACTTTCCCTTCCCACATCTGAAAAATATATGTTTTCCAGGAGACAGAAGTTGAAATTCTCCATTTGTCTCCTACACAGTTTATAAAGTGAGCAGCCTGTACTGGACTCAGTATTTTGATGTGCCTTTTTTAAATTGGTTTGGGGTTTTTTTTGTGGATTTTTTAATCACTTACTTTGAGGACCAATTCCTGAAGAAATAGAGGTCCTGAAGAAATACAGTTGTGTTTTGGACCCTTGTCTGAGACAGATTTCAAGACTTACCAGGCTGTGATAGTGGCCAGTCAAGAAGGTGCTTGTTACTGTCTTCACACAGTACTGAGTGGGTGTGTGTTTGACTAACTTTTTTTAAAATTTTGGAAGACTTTCAGTGCTGTTGCTGTACTTAGTGTGAATTGAAGTTTCACAGAACTCACCAAATGGTAGATAGATAGTAACAGCTTTATTCTTTCACTATCTGAAGCTTGGGTGACTGAACAAATACTCTCTAGGTTAAAATCTCTTGTTCTCGCTTAGTATTGCTTAATCAGTGAACTTAAATTTTAAAAAAGGCTTTACCTGTGCCTCTAATCTCCAATTTAGAGGTGAAGTTACCAAACATGAAACTGTCCCTTAATAACTTAAAACTACTTTGAAGCATGTGGGATGTAGTTGCAAAACTTACAGAGTTTTGGTCTTGGGAAGACAGAAATGCACAGGTCAGAAGCAGAAGGTGCTCTTTGTGGTTCTGATGGTTTGAAGGTCAATTTTGTTACTCCCTCCCAATGGAGACAACTCATTAGATGTTCCAAAGATGACTAACACACATCCTATTTCTAAATGAGCATTCTAAAGAAATGCAACAAATGTAAATAAAAAAGTAGCTCCAGGCTTGCTGCCCAGTACTTACTACACGTCATTTTGGGGTACAGCCATAATTTCTTTTTTGTTCTTATGCTCAAACATCTCCCCGCTAAAAAGCAGAAGATTGTATTATAGTGGAAAATAGTAGAGTGTATTGCAAGGACAACTTTTGCAGGATAATAAGTAAGACTCAGTGTGCATTTGACCAAAACATGAAAAACAAGAAAACCAACAAATTTTTTTAAAAAGGTGGAAAAAGAAGAATCATTTTGTATTGCTCATTTTTAAGATTTAAATTGAAATTACATGGTTTCTATTAAAAATTATTTTTTAATGTCCCAAAGTGCTTCCTTTAAATCAAGGATGATTGAGAAGTATGAGAAAAGTCACTAGAATGCACACCACTTCTATCAAAATATGAGCATATGGGTAGTGAAGAGATCTGAATATGAATAAATGAATATATATGCATTTGTGGGTATGTTTGACCTGTCTGAACAGCAGAAATATTCACTGGTTTTTTGTTTTCTTTCTTTGTTTTTAAGGGCTCACAGTTTGTCTCCAACGGATCATCTGGCAGCATTTTACTTGGCACTGCAGCTTGCCATATCCAGACAGGTCAGTTTTGTTTTAAAAGTGCAGCATCATGCTGTCATATGTAGATTAGAATTTGTATCTGTTGATGGATACAGATGAAGATTTCTTGAATAAAAAGCTGGTTTTCTTTTTGCATGTATGCATGTGAAAGGAAAAAACACTGAAATGCTCTCTCCAAACACCTTCAGTCTTACCAGTTTTTCTGGAGTTCTGCCTCTATTTCCAGCTCTAGGATCAGAAATAAGACATAAGTAATTCCACTTACTTCAGCATTTATGTTGCCAGATGGAGAGAAATAAAAGTCAATTTTTACCACATTTTTACTTATCGTGTGTAATCTCTGCTCAGATCCTGGAGAGTGGAACTGTTGAATCTGTTCTCGACAAATGATCTTGACAGTGCTTAAATACTGGGTATCTGCTAAGATCCATGCCCTTTCTAAATACCTGTAGGAGATTTGATTATTGTGAGCAAAAAAAGTGTTTAAGAAAATGCTATAAAAGAGATGGGAGTCCAACTTGTACAGCTGTTATGTTTAAGCTTTTCTACCATATATCACATGAATTTGTATATTGTGGAACTGCTTTGTATATATATCATGGTAAGCCTTTTCCAATGTCGTGTTTATTTTAGGAAGTAGTTTTTAGCACAGTGGTTTACATACTCTGGGTGACTATTTGTCATTGCTACTGAGTAGCACAGACCTTGCACTGTGTCACATCAGAGTGGAATGGATTGTCTCTTAAATAGCACAAAATATTTTTCAGTGGCAGGCTATGACTCTGTACTTCTGAATTCCAAAATTTTCATGTTGCTTAATTGAATTTCCTGTTTTTAATGCTTGATGTACTTGTTTTGAACAAAAGCACATGCAGCTGAGGGAGATAATTAAATACTACATAAAGAAAAGTTACTGGTCCTATCTAACTGTACATTTTGTTTAATGCATTACAATTAAAGTATTTTCAAAATCATAAATGAGTACAAACTCACTTGAAAGAGAATAGTAAGTGAATATTTTAAGGGTCTGAATGGAACTGTTTTATAAAAACATGTATCTTGCTTTCCAGGGTCAATATATTATTTAAATTTTACTGTTCACTGTAGAGCATCAGGTCCATTTTAAACTTCTGAGTAGTGTCTTCAGGAGTATATAGAATTCTACATGTTATCTGGGTGAATGTTTTGAAAATTCTGTGGATGTGCAGTACAGTAATGGGCAATACTTCTAATAGTGCTGCTTTCTTTTTCTGCCCCCTTTCTTTTCTTTTGTTCAAATCAGATACCAGAAGCTTTGGGTTATGTTCGTCAGGCTCTGCAGCTACAAGGAGATGATGCCAACTCTCTTCATCTCCTTGCACTCTTACTATCAGCCCAGAAACACTATCATGATGCTTTGAATATCATTGATATGGCCTTGAGTGAATATCCAGAAAATTTTATGTGAGTGAATGCCGTATTTGCTTTCTACACTTTCGCTCATATTTATTTTTGTCAGATTCTCATCTCATTCATTTCAAGAGGGGATGGATTTGAATATTGGGGATTTTTTTTCTTTTTTTACAACAGTCTTCCCTCCTGCCTATTTAACAAAAGTTTGTTTATTAAAGGCTTGTTAAACAGTGCCTAAGGATTTGGTTTGGAAGGGAGTATAGAGCTGTATAGTTGATCTTATTATGATTTTTTTTCTATACTCTGTGTAGATGGATTCTCCCTGTTGCATGCTTTATGCTATGTTTAGGTCTTCTGTTTTTATGCAATATTCCAAGAAGTATAAACAGGATTTTACCATTAGCTTGGATAGATTTATCCCATCCTAAAAATAATTCTATGTATACTGTATGGAATCTGTTCTGTAAAATACATTGTAACAGAGAATCTCCTTTTTTGCCTGGATAATAACCAGTCATGTTAAGTTAGCTGATGGATAACTAAAGTGAACAGGGAAGAAGCATTTTTGGTAAATGTTCTCTTATTTAAGAAAGAAATAATTCTTTCAGTTTATTTTTCATGTTAAGTACATCTTAAAATACATTTGGATTCTGTACTTTAAATTTCGGGGGTTTGGGGTTTTTTTCTTAATTTATTTTCTTATGAAAATCTAATTAAATGCTTTACAGCGAAATATCTCAGGGACAGCTTCCATTAACTTCATCTTCCACTCTGATGCTTTATCAGCTGTAACTAAGGTTGTGATTTGTAGCATTACAAATATGCTACATACTTGTTTAGACAATTTTTTGAAGTGTCTCATTCTTAACTTTTAAATGACTGGCCTGTATCATAAACTGTTACTATATCAACATACCAGAAAAATTTGATTTCTTTAAGAATTATTAGTTTGAAAATATTGATTATAGTGGTTTTCCTTCCTGTTCCTTGACATTTCATGTCTCCTTTTGACTGTCTGTGAAAGGTACTGGTGCCTTTTTCCCCGTAAATCTGGCCAGGACCTCTGTTGATACCACCTCTCTTCAGAACTTCTGTGACTTGCAGCCAGTTCTGTGCCACTGCTTTGTGGCTTTTTGCTGTTTCTCACTTCCTAGTGTATCCACACACCTGTGACTTGTCTTGGATTTTACTAGGGGCTTCTACACTTACTTCATGATTTCAGAACTGTCTTGCAGTTTTTCTCTCAAACCTGTCTGTGCTTTCCTCTGGACCAAGGGACATGTCAGTAAGTCATGGTTTGAGACGCAATTGCAGTATCAGCAACCTAATGCTATACCCTATTATTGTTAAAGACAAATATGTTCGAAGCACTGTGACTGTTCTTGCATTTTCCGCTGCTTAGTGGCAGTGTAAATAACAGAGGAAGCTGCTAAATCTCTCAGAGTAGTAAGTCTAGAAAGTATGTCTGAAACTGTAGTTTCAGAACTGCTATTGTTATAAGAGAGCTCCCTATTTCATTGATCTCTGTTGTAATGTGAGACCAAAGATTCATTCAGTAAAACGTTTAAAATTACTCTTGTGAGCACTGAAAAGTATTTATGGGATTTTCAAATGTGGTTCATGGCCTTTTCAGACTTGTTTATACTGCAGCTCTGGTTAAACATGCTGCCCAAGTTGTTCATTACAGGACTGATCTTGGTATTAATGCATGTATGTATATTAATCATATGAGTCATAATAGTGATTCTAAATCCTTAGCCCTGTTGTATAATACAAACACTGGCCATACAGTGTACTGTGTTACCATCTACTGGTGCAGATCAGGGATTTTGAGAGGAATATCTTGGCAGTAGGAATCACCATCAGATGTAGCAACAATTTGCTGAAGAATAGAAGGTGCAACACAGCTATACGTATGTCTAGAACGTCTCTTAGAATCTGATTTTTAGTGCTGTGAAGTTCCCAGAAAAGTCAAAAATATGATGGAGATTTCTTGTCTGCTCTCTGCAATTGATACTGACAGCCAGACAGACACATCTGGTCAATAAAATAAATTTAGATTGATTTCTTCATGTGACTGGATTATTTTTGCAAGGGTTTATCAGTGAAACCTCAGGTTTACAGTCTGTTCTTGACCACTATATCTGGTGCTCTGTGTATGTGCATATATATAAAACAAAAGCCACAAGTACTTACTGTATCTCTGGGTCCATTTTCCTATTTTGCAACTTCTATAAACAATATAATCTCATGGTATCTCCCAGCAGACTGGGAAGATATCCTCTTGGGTTCCTCTGCAGCTTGGTAATTTCTAGATACACTGAAACATTTGATTATTCACCTATGGTGCTTTATTGGCTTTTGTAAACACTTCAGATATCTTTCTGCTTTATCTTTGTTATTTCTGCAATCCCAAAGAGTAAATACTGCAAGAGTTTTCTTGATATTCTCTGTATTTCCTGTTAGACTGCTTTGCCTCAGCCTTATTCAAATTGATACTTTGGTGGCTTTGCAGCAGAATGAACCTCTGTACTTGGAAGTACTAAAGTAAAGCATAGGGCTTGTGATTTTCATTATTTCTTATTTCTTCCAGTGTTATTCCCCTCTGCATACCTCTATATGCTGTAACTGCATTGTTGCACTGGGTGCTGTCCTGCCCTCTTCACAGCTGTATGTTCTTCTGTTTTGCTTTTCTTTATAAAGAATCTACATTTTCAAAAGTTTATGATACAGCATCTTTGTAAAATGCCAGAGGTTGAAGGATGTCTTAGGATACGCAGTGAGTCAAGCTGAGAAGTGGATACTTTCCAGCACTCTTGCAGTCAGTTAGTAAATATGTTGTCTGTCATTTTTTTTGCATTTCAAAGCCCAGAATTCGTGTTCAGTATTTGAGGTGTACAGCAAGCATTCCTTTGTATCTTAAATTAGCACTAACCTTCCTGTGCTATAAAGCTGATAGTTGGCCAGTCAGATAATGGTTTTGCCCTGGATGTCTCTAGGCCAGTAAGTAGAACGAAATTTCTCAGAGCCAAAGAATTATGCCCCATCATTATCTAAAGGAGTGGAAGGAATGAGCAAACACACTGGACTGTTAGCAGCAAGGTGTACCTTTATCTTTGAATAGAGAGTTGATTGTTCCTCCTTTATTCATTAATTTGGGAATATAAATACACAATGTGCTCTGAGATCTTAAGATATATTGGGAAAGCTATTGGTGAAAATCTAAGAAACCTCTAAAAGTGAAATAGATATGTAGTAATGTTTTTCAGAGATAATAAAAATTCAAGATATTTGCTGAGTATCTGCAGCAGTATTGGTTCAAACTCTTTGTAAGCTTAAATTGCTAGGTTGTACCCACTCTACTTATAAACAAGTTAGCTGTGTTTTTCAGAGTAATACTATCAATCTCCTTTTAAATCCTAGCTAACCCCTGAAGCCTCTGGAAATCTGAACATGCTTTGATCCAGGGACAAAAATAGTCTCTAGATTAAGGTACTGAAAAGATTATGAATACTGTACTTTGCTGAGAGGGGTGGGAGTAAGGTGCCAGCACCAAAAATCCCGAGTAGTTAGTCCTGGTCAGGTGCTACTGTATTTGAATTCATTTAAAGTTACACGTTTTCCCTTTTCATTGGACAACGTGTCCCAGGAGTAGAAGTGTGAAGTTTGGTTCTTCTCCTTGACAGGGTCTGAGGCCACAAATGATACAGCTCAGGGTTCTAGCCATCAGAACATGCAGGAAGCTGGGTGAGATGATCCATTTCTTCTCCTGAAACAGAAGCAGGGATGTGCTACCCTGAATGCAAAGAGAATAGGCAGGAGGGAGCCACGATATGTCCTAAATTATCAAAGTACTTAACTGTGAGGAGTGCTTGAGGTCTTGGTTGCTTGGGTTTTCCTTGGGATTTATTTATATTATTTATTTATATTTTCTACTCTGAATGTCTAAGCAGTCCCAGAGGTGTGCATTAAAGTGTGAGGGTGTGGTCAAGGCAATGCAAGGTAGTCGTGGTTGTATTGCATTGGTTCATATTGCACTTGTCTATCTTGTGCAATATATATATATATAGTATATGTGTGATTACCTGAGGAGCCTTATTTACAAACTCCTTTCTATTACTCTTCCATGGGCTTTTTTTTTAATCTGCTTATTACAAGGAATTTATATCTTTGTGGTCTTTTGAATGATGTGAAGTCTTCACACAATGCTTCTGTCTAATTCATGGTTAGTCAAAAGTAGATTCTCAGTCAAGGGAGACAGGTTTCTTAATGAAATACTAGGGATATTGTTTTCTTAATCTTGACTGGGGTTCCTTCATTATTTCAAGTGTTGGGGCACTTAAAGATGAATATAGTGCCTGAAATTAATGCAATTAGGCAAAATAAATAGTAAACTGCTAATTTTATGCTGAAAATTGGAACTGCAATGGATAGCAGCTGACAAGCTTTTAAAGTAGCAGAAGTAGGGAACAGCAGATGGGTTATTTGAGGAGTGCAAGCATGTTATTTTAATGTTAAGTACACTCAAAAAGGAAAGACATATGGTAACAGGTTTGAAGACAACTGAAGACTAAGTTCACAGTTTAAACATTTACATTTCTTGAAGTGTGATGGAAATTTTTTTTCTTCCAAGAATATTTCACAGAATCATCAGGCCAATATGTCATTCCACTGAAAACTATTAAATCCTTTCCTTCCTGACCCTCAAGGGCTCTTTTGAGCAACATCAGATTTCTCGGATTCACAGGGCCTTCTAACATCCCTCTCAGATGATTGAGTAACAAACTTGTTTCCCTCTGGGAGCTGTTCAGGTGGGCATAAAAGAAGAGTAGGTTGGTACAGGCAGTATAGGATGATACATACACTGATGTTTTGTGGGACAAGAGAGTATTTATCAACTAAAGGGAACAGACTATGCTATTCTGCTTTCCCAAGGTTGGTTGTAGTTGCACTGCAGTGTGTGGTGCTGGTAAAACTTGAGCTTTTGTGGAATTTTTTTTTGTTTGTTTGTTTGGGAGGGGGCTTAGTTTTGTTTTTTTTTCTTTAAATATAAATAGAGCACTGGGAATTATTTGATGAAAGGATGGTAAGATTGGACAAGCAGTAGTGATGTGCTAGGTTTGCCAAAATCATGTCTTTCAGGTTGGTGTATGCATTCTTGTCAGCATTTGACAACATGCTTTTTCAAATCCATTCCATTTTGATCCTGTTTATCTTGGGAGTTAAGTGAATTAGTTCTCAGGAATTATTTTTCTGTAAGTCAGGAAAGAAAGTATCATTTGCTTGTGTTTTTTCTTTTTATTCTGTGCTCTTCTAACTCCCCTTCCCCTTTGGTTGTTGTTATATGCTTTTAGTGAATGGTCCATTAAAAAGACATTGTTGATAGATAGATATTACTTTATATAACAAATTGGTCATTGGCCTCAGGGTCTTGTCCCTGAATTATATTTGCCAGGCTGTATATTCTTCTCTGAAACTTGATTGAAAGAGTCCCAGTTTGGGTCATGAGCTGGCTGCTGCAGGGGATTCAAGGCAGGAAAACAAAAAGTTTTCAAGTATAACTAATTTGTTCTGGCTTTAGTCAGAAACTATCTTCATTATAGTTTACAGATTTACATTTTCTTAAGGACATTGAGTTCATAATATGGAATACAGTTTACATATACTATACCAAAAGTCACTGCTTTATGAACAAATATACAGGGAATGATATTTCAAAGGGTGCAGGGAAGGCCATCCAGTGCACACCAAGTATATCTATTCATGATTTTCACAAAAATGTGTTGTTTTGGGGCTTGAGGGCTGGAGTTTTTTTTGCTTCTTTTGGTTTTTTGAGAGTCATGCAATCTGAACAGCCGATTTTTACTTCATCCATGTTTCTGTATGTATATGGGATTCCCAGTACTTGGGATCTCTGCAGCCAGAGTTGGAAAATAATTAGTGACTGATTGAGAAACAGCTTAGGAGATTTTTTTTTTTTTTAAATTAAGTAAATTATTTACTGGAGTTTTTACAAAAAACAGACTTGTTTGCTTGACTTCTTGTTGCCTGTGTTGGGCATAGAGTGATTTCAAGGTACTTGCAAAAGATGATTTTTGATGCTTTATAATGAGCTACTTATATCTTTCCTGATAATAAAACTTTCCATGAATGCTCAGAATGCTCAGAATGTGCAGCAGTTCACTTTGCAATTGCAGCAGACACCTCTGTAAGTTTCTTTCTGTGCTTTGATTACCAAGATGATAGAATTGTTGCATCTGAGATCACTGAATGTGTAAATAAATCCTGTATAAAACTATATGTCTTTCATATTCTGTTTAGCTTCATGTTGTGATTCTCCCTGTAAGTTAATTTTTGCAATTGTGTCCATTTTTTGCATTTCAGTGATCAGGCAGATGTTTGGGTGTTGAGTGATGTGAAGCTGTAAGTTTTCTACAGCAAGTATTAAGGGGACAGCTGTCAAAACTGGATGTTTGAATTCATAGTTTGAAGCCAGGAAAATTTGTTTTTAAAACACCTGACTGTCTATATATTAGAAGTTCCTAAATTTACCTTACTTTACTTTTTCTATTAATAAAGGTTTAGCTGGAGATACCTTCCTGAGGGCATTCAATCTTAATAGGAACACAGTAAAACCTGAAGAAGCCATTGCATCACGTGGTAGCTTGTCTCACTGTTTCAGTTGCACTCTTCATTAAGACTGCATTTTTGGTTTTAATATGCATTTATCCCTTATTGGTTTCCAGCCACTGATTTTTGTATCATTCTTTGCTAAGCCCTCTGTAATATTGGTGATTTCATACTCTTGGTGGTAGCTTCTGTAATAAGACCACCTCCAAGTATCCTTTCTGTTAAGAACATCATCATACTTGCTGACAGTAAAGGCACATGCTCTGGCTTTCCAGTTGCACTGTAGCCAGTTTTCATCACATATGAACAAGAACCACAAAAAATATTTCAATATCTTTTATTACTGCTTTATGCAGAGGATCACCTGCATCATGTTTCTTGGAAAGAATTTTGCTAATTATTTTGAGCACATGGCTTCACTGGGAACTTATATTCAGCTACCTGGTTCCTGGCATTCTTATTTGCCTCTTGGTCAGTTATTTCTGTGATGTGTTTCCACATACAGATTGCAAAGGCTGTATTTGTTCCAGTAGCATATACTGGCATGTTAAACAGAGATGTGGATTGACATCTATTAAGCTGTGCTGCTGAACGGTTTGTTTGGAAAGTTTCCTACTGTGCTTTATAAGGATCTTTTCATTAGGAGAGTATATTACGTGGCAATTAGAGTTCTGTTGGATTCAATTGTAATTCCCAAGTGAAGGATTTTAAAGCAGGCAGCCCTAGCTCCTCCTTCTAAAAGAAGCTACTAATTTGTACATAGTAAACTGTCAAAATCTGAACTGTGGATGAAATAAACACTAGGAACTTCAAGATTTTCTTCCAATTTTAGCTTTTTTCTTCTAAACCCTATGAGTTGTTACAAGATTTCTGAAAAGGCACTTGCT
Source organism: Scytalopus superciliaris (assembly GCA_013400415.1). Classification (NCBI taxonomy): domain Eukaryota; kingdom Metazoa; phylum Chordata; class Aves; order Passeriformes; family Rhinocryptidae; genus Scytalopus; species Scytalopus superciliaris. The sequence goes on along the minus strand of VXBX01006519.1, from coordinate 870,033 downwards.
GATAGCAGGTACTGACATAGGGAACTGAACTTGCCAAGGTTTGGCTTCTTCCAGCTTCCTCATTTCTTTTGTTTCCTGGAACAATAATCAGAGGTTTTTCCTATATAGGGAATTGTCGAGTGCAAGAAATTACTTGCTATCACTTTATTTAGGAAGGGTGAATAGATTTAGATTCTTACAAATAGTCACTATTGAATAATACTTGTTGCAGCTTAATTAATTTTATGCATCCTATGTACTACTTTCCAACTGCAGTTACTCTGTGGGGTCCCACATTTAACCTGATTTAATTTGCACAAGCAATTAACACTATGACAGTTTGTTACAGAAATGAGATCAAATTGTATCAAGTATGCATGTGAATATAAGTTTTACATCACCATAATTATTTTTTTCCTTTAAATTCAGATCATGTGAGAAGAAGCCTACACTGTCTGTAAAAAAAAGAAGTTTATTTTCAGAGTTCAATATCTTTAGTGTTACATTCTGCATCACCCTTTCTGTGATTTTTTTTAAGTACTTTATTGCCAAACTAGTTAGTCTAAGATTTCACGAGTCATATGATTAGACTTGGTGAGGGGTTTTTTTGTGTGTGTGTTTTTTTATGGGGAGGGAGGTGTTTTTGTTTATGTTTTAGTTCTTTTTTTTTCTTTTTTTTTTTTTAATATAGTGCCTGTTTTTTAAACCAGAACAACTTCTTTTGAAATTTTCTAGCATTCCAGGATTTGAAGTTGTGAAATACATAAAATGGACACTTACTTGTGAAACCAAAATAAAATATATAACTCCACACAGAACTGGTATTTGTCACTTCTAATAAGTAACAGGCTATATATCAGAGTTGATTATATATAAAATTTATTCTTCTAGTTAAGCTATTGTATAAATTAATGTGGTTGTCCGGGAGATCAAGCTGGTTTTTGATACTTTCTGTGTGGCTTGTTTGTTGGTTGTAACTGTATCTATGGAACTCCCAGTATATTAATTATTTCCTAACATCTTTTAATAATTGATTGTCATGTAAAAATTACTGTTAGCTGAAGTTAGAAATGCCAACTGTTAAATTACTTAAAAATGTTCTCTTAAAACTTAGCAAGTTTACTCAAAGTAGGTTAAACATAAACCAAAGTAGTTGCATTTTTAATCCTACATGCTAAGCAACCAGATTTGATGCATCCTCTTAAATTTTAGTTTCCTAGGGTGGTTCTCAGCAAGGCTTTTGGTGTTTTACCCTGAAGGACTAATAATTTTCGAAGCACATAGTTCAAGTGTTCTGTACAGCACTTCCTTATATTCTTCAAACCCTAAACAATGTCAATAATTTATCTAATATGAGAATAATAATGAAGTTTGCTTCCAATACTAACTGAAAATAGAGCACTCTATTCAGTTCTGAGCGGGATATGGGGGTATGGACCCTCTAGAAGAAATCTAGTGGAATTACAAATTTGCTGTAGGAGATTGCTTAATCTGAGAGACTTCAGGGAGATTCCTGATTACTGTTGCATTGAGGGACAGTGCTGTAGCAGGCAGGTCAGGTGGAAGGATGATAGACAGCATGTCATGTTGCTAGGTTTGAAAAAAGAATTGTGGAATGAAAGGCAGGTCTCATCCATGCAGCAGTGTGTGGAATACAGGTATCCAGCTATGGCTGAGCCAAGTGTGCTTATTTATGCACAGCACCTTGTAGAATTGCTTGCTTGATCCCTAAAGCAAAAGAGCTGGTTTTAAAATGATGCTCAGTGTGAGCAATGCCAGTTCATTGAGGGAACCAAGAGTTCTGAATATTAATGCTGTTACTCGTCACACAGCAGAGCTCAGTCTTCAGTACTTGAAATTTTTGCTTCATTCACCAGATTAGAAATACTTCAATAGCTTAAACCAGTATTGGACAAATTAACTCCTGTTGATCTCCTGGCATTATGAGCGAGTTGCTATAGAAGAAAATTGGTGGTTGTATCATCTGGGTATTTTATTTCAAAAACTGAAACAAGCTGGCTGAGAAGGAGGAGGCATAATTAGGACAGCAATTGTATTCTGGAGATTCACAGGTTCCTTGCTACAAATTACACTGGTTGGCTGGCTAGTAGGGAAAGCTTCAGATCTTGGATTAATTAGATTAGTTTGTCCTGATTAGGAAATAAAGCAGAAGCAAGAACCTCAGAAGTCACAAAGTGCCATTATTACAGTTGTCCTATCTGTAATATTTTTGATGAACTTACCAGCTGTATTTTAAGAAGTTAGGTTATTTGCTCCACCTCTTCTGCAGGTTTATCCAAAACAAACTGTGAGGAAGCAGGCTTTTCTACAATTTCATTTATAATCTTGAGACCTAATTTCCACTCTTAATGTTTTATAGTCTGAATGGCCTTTCTATATACTCATTTTTATGGAAACATTATCCTCTAGATAAGTTGGGGTTTTCCCATCATGGTGCTTGTCTCATCTGTAATTACAGATAGAATTTGCATCTCTACTTGGCTTTTTTTCTTTTTTTACGAGACTGACTAAATGAATTATTTTTTGTACTCTGCAGTTTCCAGGCAATGGATCACCCTCCCAGCTTTTCTCTGCAGCTGCTCCAGTTTGAAATTCCTCATGTGTGTGTTTTTAACTCTTACAATGAGAATTACATACAGCATTCCAGATGTGGTCTCACTGGGGTATTGCACAATAGCACTGTGTCTTTCTGCTCCGACGATCACATCCCTGAATTGCATCTGGGCTCTTCACAGCTCTCTTACCTTGATGAACCCAGCTGTTAGATAGCTCTGGTTTGGAATAACAGTTACACAGGTGGTTTGGTACAATCTCTCCATTAAACTTGAGCAATAACCCTTTTTTCATTAATGTTCTTATCTAATACTCCTTCCCTCTTGACAAAAACATTGGCAATATAGTTGCTGTTCCCCAGTCATTACAGAAGTGATATTTTCTTTTAAGTTTTTATTTAGAGAGGACAATCTTATGTGTCACTGTTTCCATAAGTCTGAGCAATGGATTATTTTGGACTGCTTTAACTTTAATAATTCTTAAAGTGTTCTATTCTCCGTTTATTATAGTTCTTGTATCTGAGACAACGTAAGTGACGATTATGGTGGAGGTTGAGGATTTGTTCCTGAATATTTTTAATTTTCATCTGGTTGATCCTGTTTAGTATGCACATTTTCTTTTTTCCCCTACTTAAATACAAAAATGCCTTAAAAGACTATAGCATTTTTGTATAATAATAACCTGCTCAGGTGTAGCTTAGCTTTGCTATTTACTAGGTATCTAAGATGTGGCTGATTTTTTTTCTCTCCTGCCTGCCCCATGCTGTTCTTGATAGGATCTCTGCATGTTTCTGATGTCTTCCTTGCACAGTGTAAATCAGTGATTGGCCTGTCACACATGCAGTTTTACTCCTTCAACTTGACATGCAGATCCTTAAAGGTTTTAGCATGTATGTGTTAAACACCAGGCTCCTGCTACATCCTTGATATCTTTGCTAACCTTTGCTATCAAATTATTTGGGTGTGTGCCACTGAAATTCAAAGATCTAGTTACAAACCCATTTGGGATTTTCCTTTCTTTTTTTTAACAAAAATCCAGTAATATATGGATTAGGTTATGAGCAGCTGTTTTACCATGTCCTCATTAGTTAGTGAGAACAGTCTTGAAGTAATGGAGTCATTTGCTGCTTCAGTAGCTATTTCATAAATTTATCAACTATTAGCTCCAAGAATAACTAAGCCTTTCCACTTAAGAGTTTGATTTGTTCTCCATTCTGTGTCTGGGTAATTAGTCTCCTAAAATGATACAATTCACTTTATTTTTAGCTAACATTAAAGATCTGCATCCATATCAAACACTGACGCTGGAACAAATGCCCAATTAGTCTCTCTTTAAAAGAACCTGTTTTACCTACTTCCCTTCCCCAAGGGATTTGACCCAAACAGATTTCTGTTCTTACCTGTTAGGTAAGACATGTCTGCAGTTTGACATGTCTCTGGCACACAGTGTCCTACTCTTCATTTATTTTTTAAATATTGTCTTTTCTTCAGTACTTGCATTCTTAGTCAAGTGCTGTTCCACCATGTCCAGGTTACTCTGTCACCATGTGCCAGTATTTTAAACCTCTGACTCTTACAAACAGACACAAATAGATAAGTCATGATACTCATAGAATGTACAGCTTAATTTTCATCATCCTCTCACTTGGTAGATTGTACCCGTTCTTCATCATTTTTAATAGCGAATCAAAACTAGGCGTGAAGATGTCCCTGTGAAGTTTAAAATCCTCTGTGTCAGTAATATAGGCTGTATTCCAGAGGAGCTGTTTCCACAGATTCTTGAAGCTGATCTCTCAGAAAATCTTTTTTTGAATGTTCTGCCTCTTAGTTTCTAAAACTTTCCTGGTATTATTTGTCCTTGAGCTGCTCATACCTCCAGCCATGTTTCAGGGGAACTTGAAAAAATTAAGTTAGTTTGGGAGGCCTGTTTGTCACATGGTATTCTTCCTTTCCATTGCCTTCTTCCTCTTCCCTTCCTTCCTTACCCCATTTGTTAAGTTAGCAAGTTTTCATTTTGTTATTAACATCCCATTTCAGTTTTATGAAGTGTCTTAGTTCTTTTAAGATTTGTAGTCCAAATATTTCTTGGATCCAGGAAAGTTGCTCAGTGTGACTTTACAAATGCAACCTTTTCTATTCAAAAGTTTATTTTTCGTTTAGTGTGGATAATCCCACAACACTGTTCTTTGCTTTTTCCTTATTAGATACAATTCCCTACCATTTCTTTATTAGAATTGTGAGTATTTTTCCATCATGCTTTGTTTGTTGTTTGTATTTTGGGATATGTGCAACCATCCACTCCATTTACTGCCATAATGCACAAGAAGCAGGGATGCTGTTGCATGTGTACTAAGTGCATCTGAAGGCACAAAGTGATGTGCAGCTTTAATTCTTACAAGTATATTTGTCTTCTGCTATCTTGACATTGAGTCCTGCACTAGTAGCCCAGGTTCCAACATTTTTGTTGCAGACTCGTATTTTTTACATGTATTTCAAGTAATTTCTCAATAATCAAATCCCCACCCTTTTTATCTCCTGCTCCTTTTTTTCTTTTAGATCTACGAGCTGAATCTTAGTGTATTACTGACCCTGTGCCTTCTCTTTGCTACACAGTTCCTGAAAGTCTTAAATGCTTGAAGGCCATTAATGTAAATTCACTCTGTGTAAACTGTACATAATAGGGTATAGATTATGATTATCAACTCTAGAATGACTTGAATATTCAGTGCTTCTGAATTGATTGTGTTCAATAACTTCTGTAAAGTGCTTTATGATGACAGATTTTAACAAGCTGAAATTCTATAGGCTCTTCAAAATGTAAAATGTGCTATCTTTTACATACAGAGAAACAGCAGAGGGATTGTATGAGGTAGATGTTTTGAGGCCAAAAACCCAAAATTGTTTGGTTGAGGGGAGTGTGTGCGTGTGTTAAGGGTAAAATAGATGGAGGGCAGCATGAGGGAAGGAGCATGTTATTTGTCATTTTTCCTTCTGTCTTCAGTAAAATGATGGACAGACCTTGACGGTTTTTTTCTTCCAGTGGCATAGTCACAGTGAAATGAATATCTAGAGAGCACATCTCTGCCAAATGGAATATGACTTTAAATTATCTATATAGTTCCCTGTATACTCAGATCCAGCTTACTGATAGGAAGAAACCTAAACTATTGTAACTGATTCCTCTGTTCTGCATTCTTACAAGACATCAAGTGAGACTCCAAGTGACTTTATTTCCCTGGCTTATCCACAGGTGCTCATTTTCTTAAACTAACTCAGCAATTTGCCTTTTGTTTCCTCCTCAGTCCCACAACATAGATATTGTGCACTTAAGATGTGTGATTCATTTTTAAGTTTACATGCTGGGTAGTTTCTGCAGAGGATGTTCAGTGCAACACTAAAGCTTTAGCTGCTGTAACTTGCTGAGGCACTTGATGTAATTTCTTATTCGTAAGAAAACTCTCTGGCAGTTTTCAGTTACTATTAGCAGCCTCAAAGTTTGTGTTTGCGATAAGTAACTTCTGAGCTTTCACACATGCCCACCCTCTACACCCTTCTCAGTCTTCCCACACAAACCATATGAGCAATCATATAAATTTTTCACTTGGTATGATTAAGGTTGCACTGGAATAAAATGCCAAAGTACACCTGTGTTTAAAAAGGGAAAGTAGGCTAACAGTTTTATATGCATACTCTCCTCGTGGTTTGTGCTTCTTAATCCTGCAATTTACTAAAAATTGCTTTTAAATGAGTGTTTTTCTAGTGTATTCTCTGTTCCCAGGTGCTGGTACTCCTGGAACTGTGCATACCAATTGACTAGCTCCTTTATCATCACATTGCATTTATATTCTTTAAATGTCCAGGAAGGGGTTTTAGCCTCAGTGGAGAACCTTCAGCTGGATACATGGAACATAAAAGGAATATGCAGTTGTCATCTTATGAGGCTGTGCACTTTATTAGCCTTGATGCCATTAGAAACATCAGCTTTGAAATCAGAATTAGTTTATAGTGACTTCTGGCAAACGTGTTTGCTGCCACTATGAATAGTTTGCTGCATATTTGATGGATGCTGTGCTTTCTTCAGACTCTCACTTGTAAATGTTCACAATGTTCAAAATTGAAATCAAATAACAATTTCTGTGCCTGCTGATGTCAACATAGTGGAGAGTGAACCTACTTTTTCTGGTTGACTTTACCAATGCCAACCACCTCCCTTGAATCTTATCTGGTCTCGTGGTTCTTCAGTATAGCCTCTTTCTTCCATTTTCCTATAATAGAACTTGGTAATGTAGGGAAGTAACGTTGTTTTCTTATGTGAGTTATGTTAGATAAGTATCACTTGAGCCAATTAATGCAAAATACTTTCTCATAAAAGTAGTAAAGATTTTTTTTTTTAGTGAAGACACAGAATCATAGAATGGCTTGGGCTGGAAGGGACCTTGAAGATCATCTAGTTTCAATCCCTCCCACCCCCATCACTGGGCAGGGATGGATGTCACTGTTCAACATGTGATGTACTGTTCTTAGTGGTCCTGCTAATTTCACTAAGCTACATTGTCTTCTCAGCTATTCTTTCTGTCCAGTTGAAAAGGCCATCATGTAAAAAGCACTGTTACTTTAATGATGTTACGTGTTTGACTTTACGGTAATTACTTCATTAAACTATTACTTGAATTATTACTGTGTTTGAAGTTATGTTTTCTCCAGTTTGGTGTGATGTTGACTGTTTTTAAAGATGTTTTGCTTGAATTGGAATCTCTTTTTTTTGTCTTTTAATTTTCTTTTCCTTTTCACTAGATTACTGTTTACAAAAGTCAAACTGGAGTCTCTGTGCAGGGGCCCAGATGAAGCACTCCTTACATGTAAACACATGCTCCAGATTTGGAAATCCTGCTACAATCTCACTAACCCAAGGTAAGATGCTGTAGAATTCTGGGCTGCTCCCTACCTTGCTCAGTAGTCTTTCAGGGCAATATTTGGTCAGCAGTTCTGCATGTACTTTTTCTCCTATTTTATATGAACAAACTAATCCTCTGGGAATCTGGAGAATGAAGTGCAAAGACACCAGTTGATGGTCATGTAAAACTACCCAGGGTGCTATGAAGTAAGGTATGCCAAAGCTAGTAAATTCTGCTTACAGAGGTTGGTTAAGTCATCCATTTTCAATGTACTGGTATGATCTTGGTTCTTTCCTGATTTAGAGTCTTTTATATCGGTAAGTGGAGAGATGGCTGTAGTGGAAATACAGTTCAAGGGTTTTCACTAAATAGTATAAAAAAGGACTAGACATTAATTAAAACTAAAGAAGCCTCAGAGGTCACATGGGTAGAGACGATATAGTTGCAAAGCCAACATGGTTTGTTTTTTTTAAAAGGGAGGTCTTGCTTATGAACCTATTTATGTTCTTCAGAGGTGTTACCAAGTGTATAGATAAATTGTTACAGTCCCGTTTGGGTTTCCAAAATGCTCTTGTGAAGGGCTTTTGCCGTATATGTTTAGACAAGCTGTGAAATAAATGGGAAGACCACTTTGCAGAAATCCATGCTGGTACTATTTAACATCTTTATCAAGTAGCTGGAGAAGAGGACAAGCAGAAGTTTTTGCTGTTTGGTTGTTTGAAAGGTGGACAGTTTCTGAGAAGAGATGCTACAGCAGAAGAACTTTGTAGCAGGTGGCATCAGATACTTGTGTAGCAGTACCATGAACATTAGCTGTGCAGTTTTTGCTCTAAATTGATCTCAGTTATGTAAATACGTGCATCTCTTTAAGAAGGTGGAGAGACTTGACCTAATGGCCAAAGAGGGAAAACTGCTTCTCTCCTCAGTGAGCTAGTGAGCAGTTCAGAGCAGGGAAGTTTGGAGGGTGTGGCAGGAAAAGCCTTCGAAGGGATCCCGGTCAGTCAGAGCACATTGAGAGAGACTCTGATACTGCCTTGTGGAACAGGGAGCATCACTCAGGGTACAGAAAGCAAGTATGTCAGCAACCAGGAAAATTTCTCATCTAACTTAGTGGGTGGTGGTTTATTTTAGTTAGCTGTTTGTGTGTGGGGGCAGTGGGGGTTAAGAGTTTAGTACCAGAATGCTGTGCTTTGCAGAGTAGTTAAAATTTCTGTGTAAGCTTAATTTCAGAGAGGCTTTGCATGTACTCCAGCACAACTTTTCACCTTCCTTCTCTGCTGTTACATCCCCTGCAGAGCTCGGGGCTCTAATTGTAGCTTGTCATTACTTTGTGGTTGTTGTTGTCCTCGTGCTAAGAAGCTACTGTGCCGTGTTAAACACACTTTAAGCAATCCTCCTTCAGACATCAAGAATGACTGAACATTTACTCTTGGCTGTGTCAGCTTCAAACAGCAGTGGTTGCTAATTCTCATCACCATTCTCCTTCAAGAACATCTAAGTGGAAAAATTAACAAGGACTACTTTGCATCTGATAGTTTTTACTGCTTTTTTTATCTTAGCATTTAAATCTTTTCTGAAGCTCTGGTGATGCGTTAAAATCGAACTAGGAATGGAATGGACAGGAACTGTGGATAAGTGTCAGGGTGGAAGGAGATGGATTTCCTAAATCACACGTTCAGAGTTATATGAAACAATGAAATGTAATCTTTGGCTGGTCTGGGTGAAATTTAAGGGCTGAATACCTTCATATTGTATCGCAGTGGTCCACGCTGGTTGGACTGGGATACCAGTTATCGCTGAGACCTGAAATGTGACTGGGAAGTTCTGTTCACCCAACTCCACTCCCAAGATACTAAAGAATGATGATGCAGGAGTGTTGTGAAAAGCTAAATTTTCCAAATTCTGTGATTTTAACATACACTTAATTTTGTTGCAAAGCATCATTTGAAAATTATGTCTCCCACTGGAATTGATTGGAGCTTTTTTTTAATAGTTCATTAAGCCAATAATAAAAGGTCTTTTAATAATTTTAAACCTTTTTAGAATATTATTTGTCAAAGGTTTAAATATCCTTTATGCCTATTTGAAGTATTTTTTTTCTATTCTGATTTGGACTGAAAACTAATTTTGATGTATTATTTTCCCAATGAGATAAGAACTCATTTTTTTGATAAGCTGTGGTTTATATTAAATATTTCTTCTGCAATTAATCTCATTGTTTGGAATAGTCTTGGGTTCACTGTCCTCAATAATATTTTAATATTAAAATTAAATAAAAAAACTAGATATACCACACAAAATAAGGGCCATATGCAACACTGTGCCTAAGATTTAGGATATTTTTCTTTTGTCTTCAGTTGACATACAAACTTTTTTCTTGTGAGATGATTAATATGAATTTAAAACTTATTTTGTGGTGCAAGGCTTGGAAGGTTTAAAGGTTTACCTCCAGCCTCCTGCTTGAAATGCATTAGAAAATAGTTTTTTTCCACTTCTTAGTCTGCATGTGGAAAACAGAACAAACCACAATGGCAGAGCTGTGCTTAGAAGATACTTATGCTAAGTCTGGCTTTCCTTGTCAGCCACATTTGGCATGTCATTGCTTGTGGATTGAGGAAGTAACTAATACAGCAGTTACCACAAAATTTACACCAACTGATGTAACAACTATAGCTGATCATGTGTGTCCCAGAAAGTTCCCTTTTGTTTCCTGTGGATTTCTATAATCATTTTGTAAGGCAATACTGCAAAATACTGTTAGGTAGTGTAAAGTGTTATTTATACCATTTTAGTAACAGCTGTAGAAAGAGGGAACACTGTTTTGCTGATTTTTGAAGTGTGCAGCTATGAAGAATTACTGAGAGGCTTCTTGACCTCTCATTTCAAATTTGAAAGGAGAGCATTGTAAAATTAAGGCAGATGGAGAGATGTGTTGAATTCCAGTCTTGCAGTTTAGATTAAAGCTTCTCTGGCTTTACTTTAAACTAGGATTTTTGTACAGTTTTTTTCTCTTCAGTGAGAATCAGGCAAGTTTTCACTCTGCTAAGTTGGGCTGACAATTCAATTGCTTTAAAGCTTAATTACTTTTAAGTTTATGGGTTGCTTTTTTCTTTTGTTTTCAAATGCGACTTTAAAAAAAATATTCACTGATAGTGAATAATACCAGACTTACAATCCTAAAAGTGAAATTATTTATTAACCATAGAATATTAAAGAGGGAATGCCCATATGTGCTTCCTCACACTTTGCTGACAATGTGTCTCAATACTCGCCTCATCTTAAGGAGAAAGAGCACTTAGTTCTTCAGTCCCTGTTCTGCTGAATCTTTAATGGTGGTTCTAGGAGGAATTAGTTTTCCAGCAAGCAAATCAACAAGAAGCCTGAAGGGCAGATACTTACAGCTAAAATAGAAGTTAAGTACCTGTGTCCACAGGTGCAGTCAGTGACATTCACTGCTACTGCTTAGGCTCCTGAGATGTTAGAAGTGTTCAAAATGTTCCCACTATGCTATTAGAATCAAATTCAACATTAAACTGTTAATATGCATATGTGGGGATATTTAAAAAAACCAAACAAACAGGCAGCCCACCCTAAAACTGTGGAGAGAATTGTAATGCTTTTTTATGTGAAATGAAATTAAGGCATCTTTATAATATCTTTAGCTAAAATTAAATGTCCTGACTTCAGTTGTTTTCTTCAGTCTGGGAGAAGTGTGGATTTTCAAACTTGCATCTGCCTTCTCAGCTTTCTCTGGTAGCTGTACTTCATATTAGATAAATATTTAAGGTACAATAGATCGTTTCTGTAGAGGTGTTAGTTATGAATCAAATTAAAAGCCAGTGTTTCCTTTGCAGTTGTATTAATTATGAAAACAGAGTTGCTGAAGTAAATACAGATTTAGTTTGGCTCAGCTTAATTCTGTTTCAGTGCAAGTGGCTTAATGCACTGTGAGTGGTTAGTGGTGCTTGGTACTAAATTTGGTCATAGCAGGAACTTTTTTAGCAAGAACCTTTGTGGGAGTGGGGCAGCATGCAACTTGTATATCGATATATAATTTTGTATTTTAATAGCTTACAATTTGTGTACCTCACTACAGTGATTCTGGACGTGGGAGCAGCCTGTTAGACAGAGCTATTGCTGATAGACGGCAGCTTAATACAATTACACTGCCAGACTTCAGTGATCCTGAAACAGGTAAGGACTGCATTGGAGTGATGAAGGAGGTAAAATGGCCTTGCCATAACTAGATTTTGCTTTAGTTTTTTGGGTTTATTTTACAAAATGAAGTTATATTTTCATTGTTGTACTGTAAGTGGAAATAGACATTGTGTGATATATATTTTCTTATTTATGAAATGTTTGCTGACCACATTCTCTGTAAATATCTGTAGTATGGATCTTGTTGAGCTTAGTGGTATTTTGTTACACAAGGGCTAACAACTAGTAAGCTGAACTAGCCTATTTGCCAAAGTCCTGCTTTTCAGTCAGTATTTGCACATTTTTGTTTAAAAGGTAAATCAGAAAAATTTCAGAGAACTTTTAATCTCAAAAAATTTGAAGACTTTGTTGCTAATTAACTGAAATCTTAAATACATGTTAAAATACAATTACATGGGTGGGAAGGCTTACTGTAGACATAGTTGACATTACAAGAAAAATTTATTTATTCTGAATTACATATACTGTGTTATTTTTATATGCATATAAAAATTGTACTGCACAGGTGCACTACATAAAAGTTAAGATTGTTACATATCAGTAAATACTGACAATATATAATTTGCCTTACTTAATATATTCAGTTAACATAATGCAAACTAATATAGCTTAGAAGTTATACAATCAGAAAGCATATGACCCATGCATTCTGTAAAGATTGCAGAAGGAATATCTTACTTGTGTTCTAAATACTGAGAGTTTTCTCTTTTCTGGGTTTTAGGTTAAAACTGTAGCATGATTCTCCTGGCACCTTTCAGGGGTGTATTTCTGCTTAATCACACTTTGACACAAACAGCTTATGGGAAACTTTGCCAGCCTATGAATATGAGTACCCTTGACCCATAAGTTAAAATATGTATAAGTTAATGTGTATCTTTGTTTAATATCAGAATTGTGCAGTACAGAAAAATCCAATTTAGATATATAACTTCTGAAAGTTAAAATTGGATTGAATGTTCACTCAGTTCTGAATTTAAAATAAAGTAAAAGTGTTCTGTGCTTGCTATAGTGCAAACAGTTATGATTACAAAAATCAGGTCATCTGATTTCAAAGAATTGCAATCTGATGTGACATAATTTAGCTCGGTGCCCCTAACATGGAATCTTATGACTTCTTGTATTTCTATAATTAAAATGCTGAAGATGACATTATAACATTCTATGGTGATTATTCTATATTCTACTCTGGCTTATTGTTTCATTTTTTAAGAACATAATAAAATATTATATGGTTCATTTACATATATAGATTGGCATACCTAGAGATAAAATTTTATGCCTTCAAAAAAGTGCTTTTTGGGTATGGGTCTTGTGAAAGGGTTTTTTTGTGGTTAGTTGTGATTCTTTTGTTTGTTATTTTTCTAATGGGGACACACAGCTTTTGATCTATACCTCCAGGGTGTCCTATTTTAATCTGCCACACTTGAGAGCATAGTGAATTGGTGCATTTTAAAGACTGCACGTTCCTCAGTGCTTTTAAGTAAAGATGAACCCTCATCCAAAACAGTGAGCTTTTCAAGAATCTTGCCCCAGATTCAAATCCTGCAGACAATATCTGGCTTGGAAAACAAGATCTCTGCATACATTCTGATTTTTCTGGCAGGTCCAAATTGTCTTTTTTTCTGAATCTCAGCTGTGTTGTTAGTACTTAATCTACTGTCAAGGAGAAGAAGATGGGAAATTAAAAATATGGGTTCACCTTTTGATTATTTATCTTATAAAAGGTAATTGTGGAGGATGGGTGGGTGTCCTTTTTTTTCCTTCTTTTTGTAAATTAGGATGTGGAGTTGGTTTTGTTTGTTGGTGTGGGGTTTTTTTAGTTTTTCGTTTTAGCAGAAGAAACCTTGTTGCAATACCAGTAGTCAATTTCTGGCAAGGACAAGAGCTCTGTTGTCTGCTTTATGTGTATAATCATATATATAAAAAAGCTCCATATCCAGGATTTGTCCAGAATTCTTCATCCAGAATATTACATAAAAATTTTGCAGGAATTAAAAGGTTATGGTAATAAAAGAATGAAAAAAGTCAGGCTTGTCACAGTGTTTGTGAAAGCTTAAGCAGACTGTCAATAAAATATTGTTCACAATAGGTAGATGACAGAAGCAATACTGGATCAAGATGTTAGACCTTTATAGGGTTGAAAGAGCTCGGCTGCAGATTCTGTGGATCCGGAAGGAATTTTACAAATAAATAAACAAATGTTAAAATGCAAGAAGGTTACTGCTGAAAATCCTTAGGATGGAACTGTTTGCTCCCCTCCTTGTTCAGAGTGTAGTGCTACCTTGTGAATACATTTATATGTGTGTATACACATGTAGCATTTGGAAATCTTTCCCTTCATAACTTTGCTTGCCATGTGTGATGATGATCCCCTTGGTCTGTCTAGCCTTGAGTTCAGTCAATCTGAGTACCAATGAGAGCTAAAATTCAAATCTGAAGTGTTATGTACTTGAAATTTGATTTTTAAAATCCTTCAAAAGAAATCTGGGTTTAATTGGTATAAACTCTTTTCCTTAGATATATCAATTAAGAAGAAGTCAACATTTAAAGAATAAAGTGCTTTATATAGAGTTCTTACCAATCCCATAATAATGAAGTGATTCAAGTTTAAATTTGTGTAAAAGTTGACTATCAGAAGAGTGTACTGTGGGTTTCTTACAAGGTGAGACTGTTGATTCTAATGCCCTGGTTAGTGACTCTGCCAAATACACTGTAAGTTTACCCTCTGTTTTAGCTGGCTTGCCATGAGTGGCATGCACCCATATCTGTGCTTACTGATGAAGGAAATAAATGTAGATGGGGGGAAAAAAGAGTTTAATGAATCAATCACTGAAGTAAAATCTCACAGAGAGACAGACATATATCCAAAAGTAGTATGGATATGCAAATCCCTAGAGACTCATTGGCTATTTGGTTAAGAGAAGTTGCATTTAATCTTTTAAAAAACAGATGATTCAATTTGATTGGAGTCCACTGAGTTTATCAAAGGAAGAAACAATATTACCTGAGTTTTAGACTTTGGTCTTTATTTCCCCTTTAATTTATTTTTAAAATTTATGCATTAGAACATAGTGAAAAAAATCTTTAATTTACTTCTTTAATCTAGTTTAGTATAAAAGGAGAGTTCATGTAAGTAAAGGGATTTTTTTTGCTGTTGTTGCTCTCAGAAGTGATATTTATTTTATGCAGAAGCCATTTCCATCTTACTGTATAGTGAAACAAATGCTTTGCACTTTTGTCATCCATGAGTCCCTTAAACCCTATTGGATCTTTTTTCTTTCCTGCCCTCCCCACATCCCTTTATCATTCTCTTTGTTTCACTTTTTAGCCTCTGATACTTCCTCATCTTCTCTCTCAAGAACAGAGTCTCCTCTCCAACTGTTTGTATCTTCTCATCTTCCTCATCCTCATCCCAAACCAGATACCTTTGTCTGGCCCCATGCAGCCTCTCCATACTGTGACCAAGTTCCTGAGCCCCGTACACCTACTCGCTGTAAATTGGCTTTCTATTCTGATGGGCATGTTTGTGCTGTATTTTTCTGATAATCTTCATAACTGATTAACTGTGTTTAAATAGACTATGTTTCAACAGAGTGTCAGTGAAATCTGGCTTTTTAGCTGCTTTTCATACAAACTGCACAGCAATGCCGTAGTTCAGGTGGCAGAGTAAAATCAACATAGTTTTTCAGCCATTTCTTTTTAACTCCTTTTAATTTCTGTTAAATTGTCCTTCACTCATAGTTTTATAATTAGTGCTTTTATTGTCACTGAATTTACTATAGTCAAATCTTAAGAATTCATTTTGACACCTAGTCTTTAAACTGATATCATGTCGACGATACTAATTCAAAACAAAATGTAGAAAATAAATCTTTGCACATTAGCAAAGTGGTTAAAATAGCTGATAGAGTTTTGAAAACACCAGCTCATATGTAAGCCTGAAACTGGAAGTTAAGGAAAGCACTTCCTCCAGGCTCCAGGAACTCTGTGTCCTGCAGAAGTTGAAGTCTGACTTTCTTGGAGTATTTGAGTAGCTGATTGCTATTACAGGTTTGGGCGTGGTTGAGTTGAACTTGCTCAGACCTACTCTGTATGAGTGGTACCTCCCAGTTAGCATTAAATGGCTCGTTCTTCTTGGCAAAGCTGCAAGTGAGCAAGAGCTTACTCAAGAATGAAGGCAACTGAAAGAATGCTGAAGCCAAAGCACAGACTCTGTTATGTGAAGCCCAGGTTTTCCGTTTCCAAGCTACTGTAGCCTCAGGGCAAGGAGATTCCACCATAAGCATGAGAAGTAACAGAACCATGAAAAAACAAAAGTTATTAGAGTCCTTTGTATAGCGTCAATAATTAATGAAAACTAAAGCTGTCTGAGTAAGGAGCCGTTTCCCTAGATGCTTATAGCATGTTAGTAGAGTTTCCAGGGCTGAAAATCTCATGTTCTATAGCTTGTTCAATTTTTTTTTCAGTGAAAGAAGCCAAAGGCATTTTCTATTATTGACTTGACTTCCAATTTCTGTTGAATAGGAACATGATTTTAGAGGCATAGCATCTTATTTAATTTTTTATCTTTTGAAATCCTTTAAACCTGATTTACAGTTTGAAGATTATCAGAAATCCTCTGGCTTTCTTGGACTTTTTGGCTTATATAAATATCTATATATAACATATTTTTTTCTTCTTGCTTTGTATTTTAATTTGTGGTTTGATCTGTCCAAAGGCAATCCGTCAGATGCTTACTTTCATGGTTTTTACTCCCTTTTTTCAGTTTGTAAGTAGTATTCATTGCAGAGTTCTATTAATTTCTCGAGGACTAAAATCACCTTTTGCTTTACCACAAAACGTATGTGTTTTGTCCATCAGTAGTGGAAGCTTGATAGTGTTTAAAGCAGGGCTGATGATCTTTGCCCATTCAGTCACCCTGAGGGCTGTAATCTTACGAGATCTGAATGCACTCCACTAACATTTGCATTTCATAATTAAAGAGGCAGTATTCATTTCTAGAGGACTGCAAATAAGGATATATTAGGAAAGTCTTGTGTAACATAAAGGCCAGATGCCAGTATGTTGTATTAGAGAAGATTTTATGCCACTGGTGTTCCTAGAGGAGTACATTGATCCAGAATGCACCATTGCAACTACTGTCATGAGTCATAATAAACTATTACTTTGATCTGCGGTGCAAATTTTGCATGTAGCATAAAGGAAGACTACACTTTGGAATAATGAAATTATGAAAACAAGCTAAATAAAAGAGAATGAAGAATATAGATCAATAAAAGTAGCTACTGCTTTAACCAGGAGATGAAATAATACTCTTTTTCTCTAACCAGTTACCATATAAAGCTGTATGCTTAGCCTTGAATAGTAGACTTTTTTTTTCACTGATTGCTTTACCTTTTCATACCTTTTGATGGGGTAGTACATGAGACCAATTTGATGAAGGAGAGAACAGAAAGAAGATACATAAACCAAAGTTTGACAGTGACTAAGCACAGAAATTCTTTTTCAAAGAGCTGAGAGGGTGCTTTGTCAACAATGCTGTCCATACCTGACTGCTATCATCTGCACCATAACTTTATAGCAAAACATAAGCTAGTTTTGTAATTTGTGATTGTGAAAGGTGTCTCAGACTTGTAATAAATTTTAAAGGAAAAAAAGATTATATTGGCTAAACCTGGAATCTGTCTTATCAAGTGCATCACTTGGGTGGTGTATTAGTCCTGCAGAAGGTACTGCCTCTTTATAGCAAGAAATTGCTTTTCTTAGCATAGAGTTCTCCATATGTCACACCACTAATGTTCTTACTCCAGCTCTTTGCGTGCATGTGAAGTTGAAAGTCATGGGGTTTTTCTTCTTTTGTCCTGCATGAGCATTGCAGTTAAAGCATTTTTTTCTTAATGTTGAAAACTTGATGGGTGTAAAACTGTTGAGTAATATTCTCTTTTATGGCATGAAAAGAAATCTTGCCATAATGTTTTCATCAGTTGATATGAATATGTTCCATGAAGTTCATTCTTTTGCTCATTTTCAGAAGGAAAACTGGATGTATATAGCAAAGTGATTTTGTTTTTCTCTAAGCTAGCGTGCCAGCTACGTGCTGAAGGAGTCTAGTATTAGGTCATGTCCATTAGGCTATGTTGTGAAGAGTTTATGGGGAAATGACCAAAGAGGGAACTGAAGAAGTCATAACATGTTCATTTACATAGGGTGATTTACAAATGGTATTTAATGGATGGGTTTATGTAGACTCTCCTGTAACATTTAAGAAAAGACTGAAGAGAGTAAATTGAGTACTTCATTCACAAAAGTTGAACCGTAGGTGTGACTTGGAAGAGAAAGGTTTCTGTGAGATGACTTCTTAGTTAAATTGTGTTTGTTCAAGGCAGTTGGCAGGTTTTCTATTTGAGATTGAATTGAAACTTTGAATCTGCAGCATGGTTGCTGCAGGCAGGATGTTATTATGGTGAGTAGAAATTGTAAATTCTGGACAAGTACCATTATGGGAAGCCTGAGTGGGAGGTTATGCTGTTTTGATTTCAAAGAATCATAGAATCGATCGGGTTGGAAAAGACCTCTGAGATCATCAAGTCCTACCCTTGGTCCAACTTCAGTCCTTCACTAGATCATGGCACTCAGTGCCACGTCCAATCTCAGTTTAAAAACCTCCAGGGACAGTGAATCCACCACCTCTCTGGGCAGGCCATTCCAATGCCTGGTTACTCTCTCTGTGAGCCACCAGATAAGTAACTGGCTATGTAGGATCTGTGAAGCCTCAAGCAGACTTTTAAGGTCTGCTCTTTACCCTCAGTTTCTCATGAACAACTTTCTATCTTTACCTGTTGTAGCTGAAATTGCTGTGTGTTTTAGAATTGTAATGTGAATATAAAGATCTGAGCCTGGGCATTCTGGGTTAGAACAAGGAGCAAAGAATTCAGGTAAGTTAGTTCTAGTAAGAAAGAGCTTGAATAAAATTTGAATGAAGGCTGGAAAAAGCTTGTTAGTACAGAAGATCTTTAACTGATTTTTAGTTGTCTGAAAAATGAAAGTTACTAAATGTTTTAACAGAAGGAGCTAGAAATGAGTCCAGTGACAGCTGATTGTGGCAGTACTAAAGTATTCAGGGGTTTATGCGTTAGAGCTATCAGCATGGGTGCAGTCTACCTCAAAGACGACTGATTGGACAGTGTCAAGAAAAAAAAACATTAAAAACAAAATACAAAGGTTAATAGCAAAGATGTAAATGTATGATCAAGTATTTATTGGCTGTGCTGATTAGATATGCAAGGCTGTACTAGAGGTCATCCCTCCTCCTCTTGGAAACTGTAGCCCTGTCATTCCTGTCTCAGGTAATAACCAATGCAAGGAGGGTTTTTAAAGAAACAAACCCAAATAAAAAAAGCACAATTATCAATGATCTTCACTGTTTCGTGACATCCTTAAGTTCACCACCTGCAAAATAAGACTGAAGTGTGAAGGATTCCAAAGGCTGGGATTTCCAAACAGCCCTGCAGAAGTTTACACCGAGTTTCTTTCTATGCTGCTTAACATCGATCTCCAAACTTGAACCCAAAGATCCACTTATTTGGAATAGTGTTTAGAGGCAGCTTAAATTTAGTTGATTATGTCAAATAATCTGCAGTCTGAGTTTCAAAAAGTCAGGAAGACTGTTGCTTTGTATATGTGTATGTTTTCTTCAGCAAATTAATTGCTGCAATATGTTAAGGGTTACCTCTTTCCTAAACAGGAAATAGAAACAAGTTGAATAATACCACTTTTTAAAAAAATTCTAGAAAGATCCTTTTTAAAGTTTTTTCCCCTTTTTTTTTTTTGTGTGCCACTTAGTATAAAATCCAGGGTAGAGAGCACTCAGTATCCACTCTGTTTTAATTTTAATATAGGTGGCACTGAAACTCATAACAATTTTATCACAGTATAGGAGTTTCTTATGAATAAATTGATGTACAAAAAGTTTTAATAATATATTACCATATGTGCTTTATGGTGAAAGTACTAGAGGCTTAGAATCTAACAGCACATTTCCTATATGAAACTACTTGTGACTTGGCTACCAGCCAGAGTCCTTGCTTTAAATAATAGAAAGTATAGGCCCTTATTAATACTAAATTGCATACTTGCTTTTCAGACGGAAGGGATTAGATGATCCCTTTTGTGTCAGTGAATCGCACCTTGTCTTTGCAGTAGTCCCAGAAGGGTACCAAGTGACAGTGTGCAGCGAGCTGCATGTACAGAAATGGCTGTCAGACAAGAAAAGGGGTGCTGGGGACTAGAGCTTATTTATGGTACCCATGCTAGTGTTTTTCTTGGAGTACATTCTACATGCTGCTTGCTTAGACGCTTTTATTTTGTCAGAAGTTAAGCCTTAAAATAAGATATACAAAAACTTTAATGGCAGTTCAGCTGTGCAGGCTGGAGTTTGAGTTGTTTTGCCAGTCAGTAAAGGAGACCCAACTCCACTGATCTTCAGGGCAGTTCCTTTCCATAACGACATGAAATGCTAATTATGACCTATGCTGCTTTTCCCTTGTTTCTGTCAGTTAAAGGAAATACGATGCACACTTCCTACCCATCTATGTACTAGGAATTTCTGGTGCTTTCTGGTTTTTCTAATTTGTCTTGTCACACTTTAGAATGTATGTTTTACGTGGCAGATCTCTTCTTGTTAAAATTTCTGTGATATTGAGTGTGAAGGTTTTGTTTATTTCTTAACTTCTAGTGATGAGAATGAGTTTCTGGGGTGCGGTTCAACTTTTATAGGATTCAGTTCTTTCTTTCGTAGTATCTGCCATTGTTAACCACTATGAATATGGTGGTGGGATTAGACAATTTCTCATCTGATCCAATACAGAATAATTTACTGCCATTATTTATTAATGAGGCCTAGTCAGCCTGAGATTTTGTAATTTGTAATTATAAAACAATTAGAAATACATTGAGGCTTAGATGGCGAAAAGGGGTGTCACTTAAAATATTCATGGTCTTGATTTTTTAAAAAAAATCAGTATTTGATGTGCTGGCAGAATTGGGTATCAAAAGTCCAGTTGCCATTAGAGATTCTCTAGTCATAGAAGCTTTTATCTTTAGTATGCTTTGGGAATGTTCTTTATGCAAGGGACTTTTTTGCCACAAGGCATTTTAACTCAGCCTTCTGGATTAGTCAAGTTTTACATTCAGTACAGTCTAATTGTGCGTTTGTGATGGGGTATGTTGTGATTGTCATGTGGATTTTAGTCCTCATTTTTTATTTTAATATTAGTCTTAAAATAGTTCTCTAATTGTTCTCTATGGAAAGACAGCAAATACTAACATCCAAGTGCATGCAGCAACCTGAAGACTACAGTGTATGATACCTTGTTTTGGATTGTACATTCCCAGAAAAGAGGTGTCAAGTTTAACAGAGAGTGTTCAAAGTAGCAACCCAAGAAAAAAAAAAGTCAGGTAGAGTTACCAATGTTCAGTTGGTCTTTTATATAGTCTTTCAGACCACTATAAAAGCTTTCATGAAGGAAAATTAACCTGACATTTAAAAAAAACTCCAAAATGGTAAATGTAAATTAAATCTTAAGGAGTTTGGGGTAAAGCCTCTTATGAAAGGGATTCTTATTAAATATTTTATGCAACATATATGGTCTTCATTCTTTCTGTGATGATAATTTTTTTTTTTTATTACTACTGCAGGTTCAGTCCATGCCACATCAATAGCAGCTTCCAGAGTGGAGCAAGCGTTGTCCGAGGTTGCTTCATCTCTGCAAAGCAGTGCCCCTAAACAAGGTCCCCTGCACCCTTGGATGACCTTGGCTCAAATATGGCTTCATGCAGGTATTGCAAAAGTGAAATTTCTTTTTCTTTGCCCTCCTCCTTCTTGCTAGCCTAAGGACTTGGAAAAATCTCTTTGTTTCATTCAGAACCTGTTACCATTATCAAATCATCAAATTTTTGCGTGTGTGTGGCACTGAAGCAAGTCAAGAAATGAGAAGCACACTGGAGTTGTTCTGTGTGTAAGATCATTTATGAAAGATAAGGCGGTAGTTTTAGAATGCAGTTGTTATCAATGGAGCCATATCTTCTGTAGAACAAAAGCAAGATTCTCTCCCTTATCCCTGAAGAATTTAGTTTCTAAACTACCCTAGAGTATCTTAGTATTTGGAAATTTAGGTGTCCTGATTCCATTGAACGGAAAAAGATGTTTTTAAGATTATTGAATAGAGTTCCTGCAACTACAAAAGCTTTATAATTGAAAATAAATAACTCTGCATATGGAGGGGAAAAAACAGTAGTAGTTGAGCAACCTGGCTCTTGAAGCTGTGATAAGGAGCTCTCATTCAGTTCTCTTCCTTTTGACTTCATTAATGTAAGAGACCCAGGACTGTTTGTCTAAATGTGGAGACATCTTGAGTGGATGTAGTATTGTTATGCAGCTCCGAGCCTCAAGGTAAATGCAATATCACAAGTGACAGTTACATAAAAGTTTAACGAGAAAATGATGATCCGATGTATTTTTACACAGTTAAAAATGTATAACATGCAATTGTTTTTATGATACTTGCATTAGAAAGGTGTAATTTAGAAATCAGCCAGCAATTGTTCTGCTTTGGTCTGCTCTCAGAGCGTTTTTCGGTGGTATAAATTTTTTCCCTTCGTATTTCTATTTAACAAAACAATGCTTTATTTCTTAGCGTTTTAATTTACCTATTTTGCATTAACAGCTTTATTGTGGGATAGTCCTTGTAGGGCAATGGCTCCCAGTTCTTAATGGTTTAGTGGTTTACAGGGAAAGCCCAAGAAGATTGGAAAGAAAGAGCCATTACAGTGATTAATAATAGTGATCTCATTTGGGAGTGGAAAGGCTCCTCAAAAACACCACAGATTAGAACAATACAAGGTCCAATAGGATATAGTGTAACCACCTGCCCTGCGTCATGGCATCATTGATTTTAAATATTTATAAACTGTCACAGATGGCCATCTACAGTAATTCTTAGCATCTGTAATACTGGTAATTTCTCAGCCATCCCTGGCAGCTTGATGAACTGCTTATTTTCTGTTGGACGTTTTCTTATTTTTGTCTGTCATGTCCTGTTGCTGATTTTTCAATTCATGCAAGTGACTGCTGCTGTTTTGCCCACAAAGGAGGGATCTGAACACACTTTTCTGATTCCTTTTTAGTTCACAGCTTAATCAAATTTGCATACATGTTGGTGGTACGGTGCTGCAATCCACTACACAGGCCACTTTCCACTCCTAAAAATACCTGTCTTGCCAAACATGGTCTGTAGGCCATATTCTTGATTCCCAGCAGTAGGAAGTGTGAGTGGGAAGCAGGAGAGAGCTGGGTTGGACAATGAGCTGAAGTGTTAAAGATCTAGTGGAAGGACACAACAGAGCATGAAGAATGCTCTGACTGTGTATGGGGAGCAATGAAAACAAAAACCCCAAGAGATTAAGAAGAGCTTTCTGTCTACCTTCAGAGAAGGTTCTGCAACCTGAAGTCTCCTTCCTCTCTGTTTTGAAATGATCCTGTTCTTGGTACCTCCGCTGGTGATCTGCACTGTGCCTTTAGGTATCCTGCTATTCAGCTTGTTCTGCTACAGTAAATGCGCTGAGCCTTGAGAAAGGCTCTTTACTGTGGGAACACTGAGAATAAAGTTTTTTCCCAGAAGCGCAATACAAAACAGATATTCTGGAAGGTGTCTTCATCAGTGTATATATAGGTTACTTGCATAGAAAACAGCGATAAAATAACGAATTGCTTAACACCTTACCGCACATATTCTTTAAATAAAAGTGAAGATTTACCATTGGGAAATTGCTTCCTTTTTGAGACTTGTGCCACATTTAACTGTTTGACTCCCTGTATGGCTGTGCACTGCTTTGCTTCTTATGGGGGGAGAGGGGGAAGGAGGAATCTTTAATAAACTTTTAATCTTAAAATACAAAAATTAAAAATTATTCTTCCTGTAAGATTATAGAGTTATTTACATAAGTTCTGATACATGCAAAATTTAGTGGAAGATATTTACCCAAACTAATATAGATGGTATAAAAAAAATAGAAAAATGCTTGTTCTTATGGATATATGGTGTCCTTTCAGCTGTCATTAGTGTAAATGAGGAGGGCATTCAGTCCATAGAAGCTGATTTTGCACACAGTAACTGGCTTTTAATTTTTCATCTTGTTTTTATAATGGTCTGTTTCAGCATTTCATTTTTAGACATATCGTATAAAGGTGAAAAATCACGCTTCTTTTAAATGTGAAGCTAAGTGACTTTTGCAATTAATACATTCTCCAGTAGCTCACTGTTAAAAACCAGACCTGTGCCTAAGTGATCAATGACTGTGATAGTCCTTTGAGGAACGCCTCAGGACTGAACTCATTATTGCTGTGCTGCTTGATTGGAAAATAGATCAATTCCTCAATAAAATGCAGATGTAAGTGTTGGAGTGTTTGAGCCAGAAGGCATTCTTGGCATTCCCTAGGTGGAGTTACTGGAAAGAGCACATCAGACTTGGCACCTGGTTTTTTTCAAAGTGCTGCTCCTCTCTGAGATGTTCCTACAAATTCTGCTGGCACTTGTCAGTTTTCCATAGCTGATTTGTTTGAATTTGCCATGTTAGTTTTTAACATTTTTATTCAGTTTGAAGTCCTTATTTCAGAATGAACAGCTCTGCTCTGAATTCAGAAATTTCCTGAATGAACTTTCATACTTAACACTTAGCTACAAGTTCCACTTTCTAGTCATTCATTCATGCACAGTTTTTCTAAAAGGCTGCTGTATATTCTGTGGGGATGGCATAACTTCTGGTAGAGGAAAGGAGAAGTTGAAAGTTCTTGAAATAACTCTGTGATAACTAAACAATAAGGACTTACGTTGTTTAAATTTAATACTTTTAGGAAAGTGTGTTAATAATTGTCAAATTTCCCTGCTGCAGTTCATAAGCAGGAGAGCAACATTTAGGATCTCTTACATTAACAGGAGATGAATTTATAGGCACTATTGCAGCCTAGTGTTAAAAGCTATTACTACCATAATTGTTTCTTAAGGCATACAGAATTTAAGCTGTAATCTGCTAAAACAGACAATCTTATTTTTCGGTCTAAAATTATTGTGATAGCAGATAATCACCTACTGAAGTAATTTTTAGTTTCTGCATATTATGAGCTAATAATCTTATTAATTACTTAATAATTAGATAATAACTTTTGCATGGTACCTTTTACAGTCTATGTGAATTATATTTTTCTGAACTTGTCTTTTCACCAAGCAACTTGGAATTGTGTATTTAAAACTGTGTTTCAAATCTGATGATGCTGGAGAAGAGACAGCAAGACTGGGTAGAGCTCAAATGATTAGCATTTAAATAATGTAGTGTATTTTGTACTCACTAAAATCTTGTTTCTCACATGGTAATATTGACCATGTAGCTTTTAGAAAAACCTTCTCAAAAATATTGTAGGTTTTTTTAAAAAAACATCTCTTAGTAAAATTCATGTTTTCTGCTTCATGTCCAGCTCACAAATGATGGCTACCACTTGCTCTTTGGAGTCTACTAACATGTAATAAAAATAAAATCCTAGAAAAATTTATTTCCTCCTAAATTTAGATTTTGATTTCAAAATTTTTTCTGTGCATTATCTTCCAGAAGAAAGAATCTTGCTGTTTTTCAGTGATACAGTATCATCTCTGAGTAGGTGAGATGGTTCTTTTAGGGCTAGGGGGAAAAAATGTGGCTTGATCTGCAATTTCTTATGTTAGTTCTTTACGTAGATGAAACTTTTTCCATCAAATAGCATTTCAGTAGTTTCTAAAAATATCAGTCAATACATCCACATGGACATACTATTTATGTTTGGCAGAATGTGTTCTGTGAAATCACCGAGTCAACTGAGAAGCAAAATAATGCACCTCTGGTAAAAAAGATCTGTTCTTCCACCAGTAGGATCAGGTCTTAGAGGAAGAAAACAATTTACTCCTGCAACCATACAAAAATTGGTAAAAAAAATAGAAAGTGAGAAGGACCTTTAAGCTGTGCTTACTTACCTACTGCTACTGAAAGTCCATGTTTTGTTAGTCATTGTTATAAATTCATTTTGATGCAAATAATTATGAGTATTCATAGC
The DNA here is from genome assembly GCA_013400415.1 of Scytalopus superciliaris. Lineage (NCBI taxonomy): Eukaryota > Metazoa > Chordata > Aves > Passeriformes > Rhinocryptidae > Scytalopus > Scytalopus superciliaris. The sequence continues at coordinate 844,231 of VXBX01006519.1, read as the reverse complement.
AGGTATCACCTGTAAGTTACAGTTTATACACTCTGCTGTACTAAAATTGACTACTCTCAAGTCTATTTGATGCAATTATCTCAGAAAACAGCTCCTTTAAAGGCACTCAAACATCAGTCTCGTTCAGAGTTTTAAGCAGAATCCCAAATCCACTGCTGTAGTGTGAGTCCTGATCTGAGAGCCTTTACACCAAGAGGGGTGGCCTGTACAGTTCATGGAGAAGCATGTCTGAGCAGTGATAGATCACTTTGCTGTTTTGATGCAGCAGCTTGATTCAAACCTTAATCTATAAAACTCTTGTACAGCATGATACAGTAGAATGCAGTTATACAATTACTTTAAAGCTCCATTTTTATGGAGTCTGTACCAACACAAAGGGAAAGATGACCCAACTCGGGACTTCTAATAGCTTTTTCTTGCATGTAGTATCTCTTTATTCCTCTCTTCTGCTACTCTTTCAGCAAGAGATTAGGACAATCCAGTGGGTAGTGAAATAGCAATGTTGAAGAATCTCATAAGAGCTGCTGAGGGCAAATACTTGTTCTTTTTTAGTTAATTGCTTAATGAATGAAACTTTCCCCCTCCCGTATAGTCAATCTGATTTACACAAGTGTATGCCAGGCTACTCAACTCTTTTTAAGTGGTACTGGAATACAGGCATGCTCATATCTTAAAAATAAAACTAAAATGAAAAAATCTCAGACTTAAGTTATAAATAACAGACTATAAGGAGAATTCAGCCATCTAGAGGCTGTAACTCCTATTATATCTAGAAAACCAGCTTTCCTAAAAGAACGATTGATTTAAAATAATTTAGGTAACAATTTCTCTTAAGATGCAAAGTTCTTGTAGGAAAAAAGCCTTTGTTCAGAATGAAACTATTTACAAATAGAGCACGTGTGACAACATCTAGTCATGGTGTGATAAAGCAAGAATCATTAATTGGTCCTCACATTCCTTCCACAGCTGAAGTCTACATAGGGATTGGGAAGCCTGCCGAGGCCACGGCGTGTACCCAGGAAGCAGCTAATCTCTTTCCAATGTCACACTATGTTCTCTACATGAGAGGTCAGGTGTCTGAACTTCGGGGAAATATCGATGAAGCCAAACGCTGGTATGAAGAGGCCTTATCCATTAGTCCTACCCATGTGAAAAGCATGCAGAGGCTGGTAAGTCTTGAGTCCACTAAGCACTGTTGCCTCAACTGATGGTATTGTATTGTGAAATCTTGACTTGGTGTACGTAACCCAGAGGTTACGAGTTTTGGATCTATATTCTTATTAACAAAATGCTTTGGAAACAGTCTTTTCTGGCATTTATTCTGTCATCTGTGTGCTGGGACATGAAAAGGATCTGCAGGCAATTAGACTACTTCATTCCTAATAGAGACTACAGAAAAAGAAGTCATTTGCGTCTGCCTAATATTTGGGGCCATTGGGAAATAAGAGTGGTTTGTGGTAAGAGAAGAGTTTGCTACTGTAATCTAGAGGAAAGATCAGTCATTCTGCTATTTCAAACTAAAAGTTGAATTCATAAAATCATGTCATATCCTGAGTTGGAAAGGATCCGTGAAGATCATTGAGTCCAACTGCTGTCACTGCACGGGACCATCCCCAAGAGTCACACCACGTGCCTGAGAATATTGTCCAAACGCTTCTTGAACTCTGTCAGGCTTGGTGTGTGACCAGTGCTCTGGGGAGCCTGTTTCAGTGCCCAACCACCCTTTGGGGGAAGAACCTTTTCCTAATATCCAGGCTGAACCTCCCCTGACACAATTTCAGGCCATTCCCTCAGGTCCTGTCTTTGGTCACCACAGAGAAGAGATCAGTGCCTGCTCCTCCTCTTCCCCTCACAGGAAAGTTGTAACTGCAGTGAGGTCTCCCCTCACTCTCCTCTTCTCCAGGCTGAACACACCAAGTGACCTCAGCTGCTCCTCACATGGCTTCCCCTCAAGGCCCTTCACCATCTTCATTGCCCTCCTTTGGACACTCTCTAATAGCTTAATGTCTTATATTGTGGTACCCAAAACTGCACACAGAACTTGAGGTCAGGCCACACCAGCACAGAGTAAAGCTGGTTTCTACATTTTACATGTTTGTTCATTACCTTCATGTTACATGGTTTCTTGAATTTTCAAAAGGTAGAGAACCAGTCTTGCCCTCAAATGAATGTGTAGCTTTAAGTACAAAGGTGCCTTCCCCAGCATAAATGTATGTTTGTTTATATACTTCATAGATACAGACATGTATATATTCTGTTCTTACTGTGTTAGTAAAGTTGCTTTCTCTGTTTTAATCCAGTTTTCTTCCAGATAGAGCAGAATAAGCAGCTGAAATCAGCTCCCTACCCAGTCTTTTTGTTCAGAAGTAGAAGCTGGTTTCTGCCTAGGTGCTTATGAATTATTCAGAGAAATTTCTTGTGCATCCCTGAGGCAAACATATGAAACAAAAGTTCAGATAGGAAGGCAGCACAGGGAAAGGTTTTTTTGCCTTTTCAGCATTTCAAGATATTTGAGCCTGCTGGCAAATGCCAAAAGGTTCCTTTCTCTAAGGGAGCAAACAGTCAACCTAAAGCGGTGCAACTCAGCGAAAATGTTTTTCTGGGTATCTTTTTGCCCCTCCTCTGAATCCACCTTTGAATAAATAGTATGTAAACACACAATGCTCTTCAGAATCACTGAGAAATTAGCTCTCCTAAGAGGCACATGACATGCAAATGGCTGGGCTTCCAATCGAGGTTTCCTTTTTATGAGCTTTTGTGTTTGAGTCCAGGCTGGAAGGTAACTGTTCATTTCACTGGATTGGCCAGTCCTTTGCAAGGATGCTTATAATTTTAAATTTTGTTTCTAAAAGCTTTCTCTACTATTCTAGACCTTTTCTGTACTAAGATACTGTTTTGAGTAGATTCTGAGAGATTTGTGCTGCTTAAATACAAATACTAAAGACATATGCTATAAAAAATACTTGTCTGCGTAATTTCATGTAGGCAAAAAGTACAAGATTCTGAATTCTCCTTGATCTTTAGACTATTGCAAAAAGTATTTTAAGGAGTAAGTTTGCAGTGTTGACTCTTTCCTGTGTGTATGGGTGACTATCCGTACATCCTAACATTTAGTGTATATTTACCTATTTATTATAAAGAAATATGATCTCAGTGGCAGGTGAGCTATAGCAACAGCACTGTGGAGGTACCAGCCTCTGTAACTACAGCTGAAACATTAGCTTCTAATATTTGTATTCACAATTCTAAGATGACAGTTGGTTTATGAACAAAAATTCTGCATTAAAAACCCTTACTTTCTGTGATTAATATTTTTAAATTATTTGATATGGCTTTCTAGCAATGCTTAGACCGTAATATAAAATGCTACTGTTTCCACATAAAAGTTACCTTAGAGCTTAGATTTTTTTAGTAAGTGACAATGAATTTCTTCTTAGAGGGGAAGATACTAATTACAGATTGGAATAACTTTATGTATAAAATGCAACAAAAAGGAAATAAGATTTAAGCATGACATGAGTTCTAGCAGGTAGTGTATGTATTCAGCCCTGCTCCTCCAAGTAAATTTGCTTGAAACAGTTGACCCTGCAATCGGTTTTGAAGGATTTTTTTCTTTTGACTAAAATCTTAAGAGTGAGTGACATCTGACGCTCAGTAAAATTTCCTGGTGCTAATTGATTGGAAATCCACATATTTGATTAGAGATAGTCTTTGTAGGTGTCCAGAGAAAAACAAAAGCTAAATAAAATATTGGATTAAATTTGTGTAAACAACAACAGCATACTGGGAATAGTTAAGTTTTCTGCTTTCATAATCTGTCCTTTTAATGTTGTTACATCACTCTGGTAAGGATGAAAATTTAAATTTTGAAGATTTACTATTTTTTGTTTGTCTGTAAGTCTGTCTTAAGTACTTGTTCCTGAATATGATCTAATCTTTTTACACAGAAACAACCTTTTTAATCTAAATTACTGAAGAAATATGTGAATAAAGACTAGAAAGGTTGGTTATTTGGCTTCAGAACTGTTGACTTGCAGCATGTGCTGTGCTTTGGAGTTTCTGTATAAGGACTCTTGCATTTGTCTCTTGTGCAGCCTCCATTCTGTTAATGTGACCATGAAGACATGCTCTCTGCAGAAGTCTAATGTATTATCTGAATGAAGTAACTTTTTATTGGCTGGTATCAGCTGTTAAAAGACTGTATTTGTCCAAAATCACAATTTTCTAAAGAAACAACCTCTTACTCATTTTGCTGTTGTCTCTAAGGTCTTCACTGATTTACTCCTGTTTCAAGAGATTTACTAAAATGAAAAACAGGAGGTCTTGGCAATGGTGTGAAAATTGGAGCAGTTAAGAGTGATGAAAGACATCTGTTTGCCAACAAAATGATAATCATAAATGAGAGGTTTTGGGAAGAGATTTTTGCCTTATTAGTGAAATGCTTAAGACAGTGTGACATCAAATGTTGTGGATTTGATCCATGAGTAAATGAAAAAGTGTTTAGCTGTATTCTGCTTACCTAAACTTGAGAAGTGGAACTGATTGGGTCATACTTTGGCATCACTTAAGATATGAGCTATTCTAACAGAGCTGGCTGCAGGGGGCAGCATGTTTGTGTTCGTGCTCACTGCTATTTCTACCCCTTCTAAAATGTTGGGGGGGATTATTAATTGAATCAGTTGAACAACAAAACTAGTTCTTTCAAAGAGAAGTGCTGTTAAATTCTCTTTAATTCCTTGTGCATCTCAATTATTCCTCATAGAGTTAATGTTTAAATCCATACATTCATTTGCTCTATTCTGTTGAGCAAAGCTCATTTTAAGATCTGCTCTGTTCTCAGGTGCTATTTTTTACTGTTTGTCTCTAACTGAAATTTTCTCCAAGCCAGAGGTTATACTAGCTTGCTATTTGGCTAGCCCTGACTGCTCACAAGATGTCAAGAGGGAAGCAATAACATGTCAGTATTAATCAGGTGTACTTCACAGAGTGCAGCAGCAATGCTTTGAACAAACGCAGTGTCCTTTCTTCTTTTTAAGGGTTGCATAGTGCACTGAGGAAAAACAGCGCGGAATTGTGTCCTAAAGGTTGGCAATGCTTCGGTTTGTGTTCTGTATTTCAAATCATTTTTTTTCACACCTAATGAAATTGAAAATTTTCTTTAATTACTTGATTTTAAAATTACGATTCTCAGTTCAATGTCATATGCACATGGTTGTCACCTGCCTGATTTTGACCAGAATGGATTTATTTGAGCAACTTTCTCCATTCTCCCTACTCTTTATCACCACCTCCAGACTTCTGCATTACTGCTGCCTTCCTGCTTTTGTCATTGTTTTCCTCCCCTGTGAAAAAAGAATAAACACTCTTTTATCTCCTGTAGTCAGAGTGCTGTTGTGGAAAGTAGCCCTTACTGCTGACGTCCAAAAAGTCCTGAAACAGGCCATCATTCAGTAGTGCCTGAAATGGCAATGAATATTTCAATCCATTGTCCAGGAAACAAATCTGTGTATCTCTCTCAGGCTGAAAATTTAGCTAAATGTAGCTTTGACATGAAATGGTTATCCAGCATTTGTGTGTTTTACAATCCCAGAAGACTGTAGTATTTTTTGATTATTAAGTAATTCATCATAGCACTTGCCAGTTAATCCTATTAGTAGCTTAGTTTCTAAGAGTAGAAAACTAAAACAGAAAGGGAAAAATTACTTAATCAAATTACTCATGTAGAAATTAGTTTTTAAAAAGCATTGTCTTAGAGAGTTACATTCCCTACTCCACACTGTTAGGTATCTGTTAAAGTTTCCTATATTTCTGTAGAACTCATCCAGATCTCTTAAGGCTTACGTTAACTATATGTGCTTTATCTCTCCGTTTTAAATATGTTATTACTTATTTCCAACTGTGATGACTTGTTATGGGTTTTTTTCAACTCAAAGCCACTGCCAGAAGGAAAGCTTGCAATATGTATTGGTGGTGTGTGCTTATGAGCCTGTCAAGGATGCTGAGTTGACTGAAAGAGAAAACAGAGTAGTCTTTAGAAATGTGAATTCAGACCCTGTTTTGAAGGGGTTGTGGGAGTTAAAGAAGAGAAAGTCTAAACACAGTCACCCCAACTAACTTCTTTCCTTTGGAGAGGCAGTGTTCCCATCTGGAGAACATTTGTTAACTCATTTGATTTTCATTCTCAGGCCTCCTGCATGGTAAAATTGTTGGTTTAGGCCACAAAGGTTTGTCCTAAGCACATTATGCTGGTTCTTGTGGGTGTTTTGGGTTGTAACTGATTACCACAGAGCTAAATACTAATGCCAAATCTGAGGGCTCATTTGACTTGCTCTCTGAGTGCATCCGTACGCACACAGTGGTTGAAGAAGAATGGAGAAATAACAGTCGTTGGTTTTGTTAGATTTGTTAGTAAAATGTTATGGGTTTGCCCTTCAGAAACTTCAAGGTTATTTCACAGCAAGTAGAGAAAGCAAAACATATGTTTGGCCAAAACCTCGCTGCTCCTTACAGAAAGCATTTTACTGTGATTTGACCACTGTCACAACTAAATGTAACAAGTGGTTGCATTCTCTTCTCTGAGAAAACAATGGCCACTCTGCTTGTATTTTAACCTGGAACCCATTGAATTCAAGTGACTCAAGCAAGGACCGTTTCAATACACTTTAAATGCTTCATTTGCCATGTGGCACTCACAGGCTATATTCTTTTCTGTCTTGACAATATTATTTCACATTTTAGCTTTACAACAGAAAATCATCAGTGCTTAGTGCAATAAAAAGTACATAAAATCAGCTTGCATAATCATTAGCTTTTGAAATACAACAAAGTGGAATTCAAGGTGAAAAATCAAAGTTTTTTTCCCATTTGTTTCAAAGTTATCTCCTTTTATTTTTAATGTTGTTGAGCACAAATACAGCAGTTAAGCACTTAATCCTGACTCATATCTTAAAGTTTACCATTGGAGGAAGATCAGTTGAATGTCTTGATTCCTGAAGCTTTATTTGAATTTTATAGTACTCTTTTAAATAGATCTGGTTTTGTTCAGTCTTTGACAACAATAACTGCTACAAATTTGAGCTTAAACTAGAATTTAGTTGCACTTTTGAAAACAGAAAGTGACTATAGGAATTGACAGCATTAAATCTCTTTATAACTTGAAGCAGTGAGCTCCCATTTACTCAGGGAAGACTCTCTGTGTTGATTCCTGAAGAACTGTTGGTCTGAAAGTAGTATTTTGGGGCTGATGAAACACAGGTCCTGCTTCATAGCAGACCTTCTTTTCACATTGCTCTGTATTTACTCCAAATGGCTTGAAGCAGCTGAGACAGGAGCAGATCTTTCAACAAGAAAATACCTCCACTTGTGGATGCAACTTGTCTGTGCTGTCCTCAGCTGTCATCCATTACAAGAAGAATACTCCAACTGGGCTTAAATTAGTTGTTTGGTTTAGACAGTCTGTGAATCTCTGAAGATGCAAAGGTAACCTGATTTTGTGCAGCATGCAGAGTTGCTGCATTGAATAGAACTGGACTAAGATGGAGAATCTAAGCTGTTGAGGTGTAGGATTTATTTGGAGTCTAGTAGCAGTGGTTAAAGCAACTTTTGGAATATAGAGAGAAACTCTCAAATATAAATATCAGGCAAGAAATTTTCAGAAAGCTGGGGTGGTTTTTTTGTGTGTGGAGGATGCTTTTTGGTTTTGGTGGGTTTTTGTTTGTTTTGAGGTTTTTTATGTAAGGATTTTTGCTTGGTATGCTCAGCTTTCATCTGCTTTCATGTTATCTGCGTGATAGATTTTTCCACAGTTTTATCAATTCAGGCTCCGCTTGCCAGAAACCATTTTATCACTTCTATTTGTTCCCATGTAAAAAAATGGAAAACTAATTAGTGGTAGATGCTGGCAGAAGGGAGAGATGCTTTGGCTAGAGTTACTCCTCTTTATTTGGCAGGTCACGGATCATTCCTGTTTTTATTGTATTGTGTGGAACTGATAAAATTCCACCCATCAGATAATTCATCACAATTCACTGTTGCAGCAAGTCAGTCTGCAGTGTGCAGTATTACCCCAAAGTTGCTTCTCTTTGCTTGGAAGATTTTAAGAATCTTTGTTTTCAGGTTTTGAAATACAAGTAGTGTTCATCTGAAGCTTTGATTCACGTTTTATACCATGAAGTCTTTGAATTGGGTTCTGTTTTCAAAACTGAGCTATTATCAATTAATTTAACATACAGCAACTATGGATCAAATATCGTAATTTGTTAAGCAGCAACCAGGTGTCATTTCAAGTGCAAGGAAGAAACATTCAGATATTACAGTGACCCAGTCTGCAACAGGGCTTGGTTGTGCTGGACATCATAACAAAGCATCTGAGGAGGGATTCCCTGCTCTACACTGCTTCAAGTAACTGTCAGGTAAAGAGCTGGGGAACGTGAGCATGATCACATACCATTTGTGTAATGGTAACAGTATTACAGATACACATGTAAGATACAGCCACTTGCCAAAGAGTTTGTGGGGGTGTCACATCATTGGAGATACTCAAAATCAGACAGGACACCACCCTTGGCAACCCACTGTAGGTGACTGCTTCGTTTGGGTGTAGGCCGTCTCCAGAGTTCCCTTCCTACTTCAGTCACCCTGTGGTTCTAGGAATGCAAGCATGACAAGCTTTGTAGATAGAGGTTTTTCTGTTAGAAAACATGATGAGAACACTTGTCTGTGGACAAAGTCTTGTTGCAGTTTTCCTGTTATGCAAGACTTTATCTTTACAAGTGGTGAAAATGTGTAAAGCACAGATTTTGTTCTTCTCTCATTTCCATGGCACATTACCCATAGCAATCATGGAAGGAAAGACTAATATTTTTCTCAACTGTATTAACTGGTCTTACATATGTGCATGTATAATATACACATATGTATGTATACATATATATATTCTCTGCTACAACTCTGCCATAATATTTTGAATACCTCTTACTGTCTTTGCATACAGAAATGTCAGTGTCAAAGCACTGCAACTGAAAAGCCTCAGCTGGGATCTTCACAAATTAAGTCTCTGGGCTGCTGTCTCTCTCTTGATGGTTTTCTCATGGAAGGTTCAAGTATACCTTAATGATCTGCATTGAGACTTCCATAGACAGAGATGTGTCTAATATTATTTAAAGAAAACAAAATATTTATGACTCTTTGCCATTGTTTACATGGAAACTGTCTCCTTATTTCTTAGTACTAAGTAGAGATGATGAACAGACCAGTAAACTACTAAAAGCATAATGAAAAATTTGCTTTTTCAGGCTTTTTTTGGGGGGGCTAGGTTTTAGAAATGGGCATACTCTATTAGAACTGCTTCCAGTCTTTCCATCTCCTTATGCATATTACCCTCTAAAGGGCTGAATGCACTGAAGTCATTGACAGGTGGGTTTTGTTGATATCCCTTTTTGTCCATGCCTTTTGATGGATAGCTGGCCATCAAAACTAGGATAGAGAGGAAAAAATATGCAGATTTATACTAATGGAAAAATACTAACAAGTCAAACTCATTTAACAGAATGAAAATGTCAGTAGTCTTAGTCCCAGTAATTCAGGATATGGCCAGAAGGCCTCATGTCAGTAAAGTGCTAATAGTAGTTCTTGATATTTAAGCTCTCCTTGTTCAAAAAAAAAAAAAAGGAAGCAAAAAGGAAAAGAGAGAAAGCATAGGGGGAAAATTGAAAATGTGTCCTCTTCCCTATTATCCTCTGTAATCTCTTCCATCCCTTTTCATGGATATTTGCTGGTGCTTTTTTGCACGGATCTCAAAAATGCTATTTTTATTTTGCTCTGTGTAGTTGCCTTTCGATATGAGAATTGCTTTGCAAAACACTTTTTAAATTAGGTCATTCTGCTGAAGTATGCACTGAGCTAATTATGATTATTTTGCTTTCCTGGGCATTTCTGTGCTCATTGAATTTATTAAAGTATTACTTTACAGCCGAAGCTGAGAACTTACGCAGCAATAAAAACTATGTTGCACCTGGTATGCTTTTGCTTGTAGGTAACATCTGACATCTAATAATTTATAATTGAATTTCATATAATTAATAAAGAAATATTTTTCATGGTTTATTTGGGGGTAAATACAAAGAATGCAACAAAGGCTTTGAGAGAGCAGCCATCTTCAACTTTAAATGAACAGGAGGGATTTTATTTTCCTTTTCCTGTGAAAGGTTCTGTTGTAGAATTCCGTAGGTGAGAACTCTCTAATTACAGAAAAACATTTGAAGTGTGAAGCCATCTACACATGTTGTCTCTTTGTTCTTCTTTTCCTTTCTGTGCTGCATAACTTTTCATCCTGGTAAAATATCACTAGATCTACCATCAACAGCCATCTGAAAGAGACAAACCATTCTGTGTGAATTAGTTTAGTAAAGGAGCAAGAAACTTGCCGCACCATCACCGAGTGTCTGAGCCCTTGCTTTTTATTGATCTGTCTTAAAATAATGTATTATTATAAAATTGCACAGAAATGATCAGAGCATGTATTTTGCTATAAATCTCATGCAGTTCTCAGGTCCATTTATGGTGCTCTGGTGAAATTACCTTTTGCTTTACATCTCTCACAGGAGAGCTCTATTTGCTTTGGCAAGAAGCTGTTTCCTGAGACAACAGACTGCTCTTGAGAGGACCAGAAGTTACCTAATCAACTATGATTCTTTTTTTTTTTTTCTGGCTAGGAACTATAAACAACCTGTTCTTTAAGGTTGTGCTTTATCTTATCCTTATCAAGCAGAAAGTGGCCTACCTTAATGCGAAACTAGAGATCTGGAAGCAATTGTCCCTTAGGAAACTATTTTAATGCTCGCTTTTGCCAGGGTTATATCAAACAGCGGCATTCCCCAGATAAGTTGTCTACTCTGGTTCAGAGTTTTTTCTGCAAATCCCCAGTCTGGAACAGTCTTTTTATGTCTCTCTCTTGCTCTCTCTCTTCAACTGATCTCATTTTAAATTTTATTTGAAGAACTCTTTTGCATATACTGAAGCTTAGCTTTTCTGATAGCCAGTTTTGTACTTAGCAGTCCTTCCCCTGCTCATGACTCTGCAGTTTAAAGATGAGTTGCACCTTGCATTTTGGAAGAATTCAACCAAGTTACTATGTGTGAATAGCATGGTATATTTTCTTCAAAATTAGTTTTCTTCAAACAAAGGTTGTGTTTTCTGGTAGCTAACTTGTACTAGATGAAGAATTGGCCTGTAAGATTAGTGACAGGGTATTTCTATGTCTAGTTATTTTTTTTAATCCAGATGAACAAATTAATTACAAAGAAAGCAATTATTTCAGTGAGCTTTAACTCATGGGAAAATCAAGTGTGTTTTGTCCAATTCTGAAAACTGGGTTCCTTTCTAAGATGTGATGGTTGTTTTTCCATTATTATTCCTATTAGAGCATATACTTTTCAACAAGTGGCAACAAATGAAGAGGATTAAGTGGTGGTACTATTCTTCAGAAAGCTGCCATCTCTTGATTTCTTACTCAGGGAGAGAAGACATGGTGTTTGGCCACCTCGTGTACTGCATCTCACTGAAAAAGGCCGGTGTTTTTCCTGAATAAAACAGACTGTTGTCTTCTGCAACTAGAGATAGGGAATAGGAGATAAGAACAGGGTTTTTTTAAGTAAAACCATTGTGGTCCACAGTGTAGACTGGAGGAGCTCTTTACTAGAAGCCTTTGGATGACCTGCTTCTCTACTGTAACTTCATTGCAATCAGATTTCATCAGCACCCTTGATACCTATGTGCTACAACAATAAATGAAAGCAAGATGTGGCCTGAGGTCAAACCTTGAATTCTGCTCACCATAATCCATCCCTAGTGGATGAACCGACTAGCAAAACTAGTTCTTGCCTCATTTTTATATTCTTGTGCTGCTCTGTGTCATCTCTTGTTTGTTTTCCTATATCCAGCAATATTGAAAATTTACTGAAATTCAGACAAATTAGTTCTCCAACTTTCTTTTTTCCTTGGAATTAATCTCAAATATTGCACAGGCTAGCTTAGTGTCTCCTCAATGATAAACACATACTGTGTTTTGTTTTCCATCTTACTACTAACTATTCCTTTCTTCAACATTTGTTCTAAGGCCTTTTATTATACTACTTTTAGGTAGTAAAAATGCTTTGAAAGTCTGGATGCCTTTTAAATCTGATTTTCTGCTGAGCATAAAGGATCTTTTCATGCTGTTGCTATGGTATGATTAGTATTAACATCAACACTAAAGTTATGGGCCAGTGTCTTGGTAAACTGGTATTGATGTTATACGTTTGGCATTGAGAAACAGTGGTCTGAGTTTCAATTTGTTTTGCCTTAATTGGGCAATGATTGAACTATCTGGTCAGCCCTGCAGGGTCACTGAAGCCATAGTAAGCTTACCATGTTTCACCTGGGTACTTGTTACCCCACTGTAGAGGCTGGGTTGTACAGTTTCTTTGCTTGAACAAATCTATGTGTAAAAGCACATCAAAGGTTTTCTAAAACTAGACTCTTTGCAATATTCTGCCATGTGCAAATAAACATACCCACTGCATGTTTAATCCAATTTCACTCTGCACAAAACATAAACAATGCAGATTTAGTGTTGTTACCACTTTTAATGCTGCTTCTATCATGGTAAACTACCTGGTTAAGCTGATATGGGTGGAAAAAGAACATCATGAGTGAGACTAAGTAATGCTAAACTTGAAAACAGAAAGCTGTTCTGGGCTTTTGAACGTTACTCATATGCACGAACTTTATAGAGAGCAAAAAGGTAAGAGCTTTATAGTTTCAACAGTTAATCGTGACTCTAGTCTGTATGTTTTGTTAAAACACTGACTTAGCAAACAACTCTTGGCATTTGAAAAAAATATCATTAGTTACAGTTATTATATTTTTAGGCATGAATATTTAAGCATCTGAGGAAGTTTGGAAGAAGAAAAAGTAACTAAGTTGAGCAGCTGCTGATGTTGTGAAAGCTGAGAGTTGGTATGGCAGAGAGTAAGAAAACAACTAAAATCTTTTTTACTCTTTTTCTAAGTCAAAAGTCTAGACATTTTAAAAAGGTTATAGCATTTGTTTTCGTAACAGTTTTGAGTGGTCAACGTGTTAAGTTTCAAGTATGTTTGGCCCTGAAGCATGAATTCCCAGTTAAGAAATGGGAGAAACAGACAAAGGTGCTGTGACATACCTAGCTTCAAATATAGTACAAACCTCCTGATTTCTCATTCTGGGCATCACATTCATGAGACTCTAATTTAATTCTTGTGCTTATTCTTTCCAGTGCCTTTGCACTGTGAAGAAAATAGTTTTCCCCACAGGCATCTCCACTGTCAGTCTTGTTAGGGCAGTGACGTGGTTTATCCCCAGCCGGCAGCCAAACCCCTGCAGCCACTCGCTCGCTCCCCCACCAGCAGGATCAGCGAGAGAATAGGAAAGGTAAAAGCCAGAAAACTCCTGGGTTGAGACAAAGACAGTTTAATAGAGGAAGCAAAAGCTGCACACACAAGCAAAGGAAAACAAATAATTAATTCACAACTTCCCTTGGGCAGGCGGGTGTGCAGCCATCTCCAGGAGAGCAGAGCCCCATCACATGTAACATTTATTTGGGAAGACAAACATCATCACTCCAAAAACTCCCTTCCTCCTTCTTCCTCCCACTTCATATACTGAGCACGATGTCATATGGTCTGGATTATTCCTTTGGTCATCTGGAGTCACCTGTCCTGGATGTGTCTCATCCCAACCTCCCATGAACTCCCAGCCTCCTCACCAGCGTGACAGTGTGAGAAGCAGAAAAGGCCTTGTCTCTGTATAAACTCTGCTCAGCAATAACAAAACCGTCTCTATTATCAACCCTGTGTTCAGCACAAATCCAAAACACAGCCCCATACCGGCCACTGTGAAGAAAATTAGCTCTACCCCAGCCAAAACCAGCAGGGACAGCAGCATCAGTATTCCCACTGCCTGCTAAAGGCAGTCTGTAGGGTGTCTTTTTGGGTTTTGACTTGCAAATGATTGGCAGACTCTAGGAGGGCTTTCCCTTATCATTTTTAGAGTAGTACTGTCATTGATGGACCTTCTATTTAAATGTGGATGATTAAATCAGTTTTATCATTTATCAGTGAAAATTATATCTTTGATAGTTATTGTCTTTGCATGTAGTTTAAGTGAAGGAATATGGGGCATCTCCTTGATAACTATTTCAGTTCAGCCACGTAAAATGAGCCCCTTGTCTCAAATTCACTGCAAAATTTCAATACTTTTAAATAATAAATCAGTTCATTTACCTACATTTCTCTTTCCCCTAACTCTCTTCCTTTATGGAAGATTTTGTCAATATTGCCTTGGAAATGCTCAATGAATATATTATTTCACTGCAGCTGAGCTGCTTGGCAAAGGAGATGGCTCTTTGGACAGCAGACTGGTTCTGAAGTATCTGTGGCATCAGTACTTATTTCTATGATTACTTTTTGATCAGGTTTTGAGAGCTCAGTTAAACTTAGCGGTGTTTTATAGTAATGTGCTTTTATGGGTGATAAAGGTAACCAACTTGTGTAAATCTTTGTTTCTTATCTGGCATTTTTACTTGGTAGTAAGGTCAAAATCAAGAAAAGTTTTCAAACCAGCACTAAATGCAAAATGCAGGGAGATACGAAGGAAAAAGGATTGCTCCTTTTTGTAATGGATGGTTAGTTTTTCTCAGATGTTCATCTCAGGGTTTGGTGCATCCTCCTGTTTTACAGATTGGATTCCTACCTGGGTTTGAAGAAAAAAGAACTACATCTTGTTTTATGTCGTTGGGGGAAGTTGAAAACTATTATAGCCCCTAACATGAATTGCTGAGCATGTATGTAGCTCTTGCATGTTTATTTGTGTATAACTGGAGTCAGGTTTGGGCAACTAATGTCATAAATCCCCTTTTGTTATTACGTTGTTTGTGTGGTTATGTAATTACCATTATATGCAATAAATACAGTTTTGAGTAAGACTTCTCAGGCCAGCTTTTTCTGGAAGAGAAGTAATATGCTCTGGGGAAGGTCACGTTGGTGAGACATGGCAAAACAGAACTCTCTGCTCCCACTCGGCGATTAGGGGGAGGTAAATAAAATATACCTAGAAATGTGTCAGAATGGTAGTAAATATTTATTACTGTCCAGAAGTTGAGGTTGAATGTAGTTTTGTACTAAGATGACCTTGTCAGAGTCTTGGAAAACTAATAAGACTTTCTACATAATGCTGCATTACAGCTTGTTTCTGCTAATCTCTGACATGTGTAGTTTATGCATGCCTTGCTTTTTCACGCAAGTCTGAGAAATCCTGCATTGTGATAGATGCTGTTGTGATGCTTCAAGGAAGCTGGCTTTCAAGAAACAGCACTTACACTGGATTTGAAGCTGCTTTTAGAAACAGCTTTTCTTTCTTAAGACCTGACATAGAATTGAAGGAAAAAGAAATACTAGCAAAACACTGAGATGTTAAAATGGAGTGTTCATACTGAAGAGCCACATATCTATACATAAAGCATCTGACCTGGAAAAAAATCTTCAGTCTCTTAGTACTGTTCAGATGAACCAAGTGAAGCAGTTCATTAGCAAAGCACTTACTTGGCAGAAATACGAAAACATGAACATTGTTCACACTGTTAAAAGCTAAGCACTGCAAGGAAAGACACTACCCAAACTCACTTGAGCAATATAGCGTGCTTTAGTAGGCTCTTTAGGATACAGACATTTGATTCTTTCATATTTTTTTTCTAAATACTTTGATGAAAAATCCCAGAGTTTTTAAATGCTTTCCTCTTATTCCAGGAAGTAAATTTCAGAAGTGAAGTTACAAATGTTTCTTTTATGGATGTTATCTGAAATTAACATGTGAGTTCCATTTTTTTTCTGAGTTCTAATTCATTAATTAGTCTTTGGTCACTGATGCTGGTGAAATGATTTGTTGCAACTCAGTGTATTCAATCTTCATCAGCCACTACCAATACACCATTTATATCTCACACATTGAACTTACTATTTAAGACAAATATCCATAGGAAATCAGGCATACTAAATCATTATTTAATTCTTTACCCAGTTTCATCTGGATAGAAGAGAGAATTATGTAAAAAAAAAAGGCTTGTGCAAGCATTAAAAAAATATAGGCAGGAGGAAAGACTACCAAGGCTTTTTAATTATTTTAGATTTTTATTAGGTATCAGTGAGTACACATGAGAGTGAGCATTTCTAAATTCTTGGTGGAGCAATATAAGGTACAGACATTAGAAAACCAAACCAGGCTTCACTGTGGTCAGTGCTCATGGAGATAGCTCTTGAAAGTTTACTTTTTAAAATTATTCCAGAACATAACATAATATGTTGTGCTACATTAGCTTAGTTAGCTATATTATTGATGGCATAACATGTTTAGACGAAATAGTGAATTGTGAGTGATATAAAGACCACCAAGCAGTAGAGGGCTATAGAAATAATAAAAAATTCATGCAGATTCGAAATGTCTTCTGTACAATACACAGTGCAGAAATGGTTTCAGAGCTCTAAATCTACATGGACAAATGTTACACTTTGGAAAAATACTTGCCATCTATCAGATCTGACCTGCTAGAAGGACAGACTGCTTTTGCCTTGGCTTCTGAATTAAAATGTCTCTGATGGTAAGTGGGTTTTGCTTAAAAGAATTAATTTAAAATAAAGACATAGTTTTAAAAGTACATTCTCTCATTTAAAAACAACCCCTCATTTTCTAAATGGGTGCAAGTATTCAATTAAGTCTTTAAGATATTGTTATGTGGTCACAGATGTTCAAAAGACAAGCAAGTGAGCCTCTATCAGCTGCGGAGCCATTCCAATTTCCATTTTTTTCATGGTCCTTTTACAGTTTGTCCTGACAGCTGACAATAGCTTCTTTGGAATTCTGTCTGGTTTTTAATTTATGACCATTTGAAAAAGTGATAGCCACAATAGCATCGGAACAGATGGTATTATGAGGGTCACAGACCCAAAGACTTACCAGAGGGCTATGAAATGCTATGACACAAATGCAGTCTGTGATGATGCTTTGTCATATTAATTCGATGCCTAGCCACAAGTTGGTAGATTACAGTTGCCAGAAATAACTGTTCTTGATATAAAGTCTAAAACAGTATGAAATGCTGTCAGATCTATTAAAGTAATTGATGCATCAAACTTAATTTCCTTTAAAATTATGATATAATAGTGTAAGCAGCTGGTGATCTCTTGAAAATAAATGAGGTAGCCTTAGCCTGGGCGTCCAAACTCATCTTATTTGCTGCAGAATCAAACCCTAACCTTCCTGAAATTTAAGGGGGTTTTATTAATAGGTGCTGCCTTTCTGTCATGTGCATTACATTCAATTTAATATAACATTTGTATCTGAATATTTTTGTAAAGATAAAATCCATGGATGTTTAACACAGTAGCTGATAGGAAATGTTTGTATCTCACCTCAGACTCAGCAGCTCACTTAAGCTCCAGAATTCCCACCTTCCCCACCAAACCCATGCTGTTGCTCTAGTTCTTATTCCTTGAAAATTGCTTCATTGAAAAGTGGAAGCTGCCACTGCATTTCAGCTCTTCACTCAGAGAGCATTAACGTTCCAGTTTGCTTACTCTGATCAAATCCTAGTTTTGTGGGGGAGTGCCTTTTCTGCCATTCTTGTGTCCTTCCTGCCAACTGTGCTCCAGTGAACTAGAAAAGTGACTCAAATGGACAAGGTTCTGACAGTCTGGGAAGCAGGGCTCAAATTTATTCCAGCTGCCTGTCAACTGAGAATAGTAAACCAAAGAAAAGAACTGAGGGAGAAATAGCATTTGGAATTACACTTCCTCTGCAGATTCCAACCTTGTGCACTAATTTATTATACAGTTTGGAAAATGGATTTCAAGAGCCATAA
Source organism: Scytalopus superciliaris (assembly GCA_013400415.1). Lineage (NCBI taxonomy): Eukaryota > Metazoa > Chordata > Aves > Passeriformes > Rhinocryptidae > Scytalopus > Scytalopus superciliaris. The sequence continues at coordinate 826,305 of VXBX01006519.1, read as the reverse complement.
ACCCACCACAGCATGTGATTTAACATGTCAGTCAGTGCAGTGATGGCTGCCCACTTACAAAAAGTCCATAACTGCAGTTCATATTTGGCCTTAATCTTTAACAGGAATGTGATATTCATCATGGATGGTAAAGGTAAAATTAGTCGTGAAAATGAAAGTATAGAAGTGGTGGCAAGTACTTGCTGGTGGAAGAGTATGGAGGAGTTGACCAGAAATCTGGAAGAATTAGTTGGCGAAATAACTTAGACTTCACTAAATATTACTGGACTGATGATTTGTTACAGAAGATTTTAGAATAGTGAATCTAGTGCCTCTATTTGGGAAGAGCAGTTGCAGGACAAAGACCTAAGTTTGATTAAAAGTGAGAGTTGGAGACCCTCTAGTGAAAGAAATACGACTTTCAAAAACATAAAATTCAAGAGCAAGACTGAGTGTGAAAATTACTGGGGAGAACAAAGAGCTGGGTAGTAGTTGGTCAGAGCAACATTTCCATTGTTCCACAAGAGCTGCATCTTCGTTGTTCATGAGTTGGCCAAACCCATCACAAGACATGATGTTGTCCCAGTTATCGACATCATCATCTTGTCAACAGTGTAATCTCACCATTAATTTTGTAAGCCTGCGGATTTCCCCTTCCCTTGTAGAAAGTGGTGGTGTTCATGCTCCAGTCATTGCTTCATGTTCCCAAAAAAGGGAGACTTTCATGCCCAGACAAACCAGTTGAGGCTGGTCAACAGGGAAAGTGAACCCTCAATGTGAACTAAAGCATAGGTTTCACTTGGGGTTTCCTCAGAGACTCGTGCTGTGATACTCCTGTAATCCCAAGTAACGTGGCTGGATGGCAAAACCAGGCTGTGGCTTTGCATCAGCATTGTCCTTAATACACAGTGAGCACTGAGGGGACTGCACTGTAGCACTGGAAAGTCTCTGGAGCATTTCCTTGGAAGAGTAGGAAACTTTAATAATAATGTATGCTCCTTGTAAACATGAAAGGGGTGTGCATAATCCAAATAAGAAAAAGTGGCATTATTGCTGGAACAAATGAAAACAAACTGGCTAGTGAAAAATTTGGGAAGATGATTTGGAAAGGATTCCTAACTGTGGAATTCCACACTGTGGAACAAGAAATCCTGTACTAAGATTGTCTATAATGACAGGGAATACAAATATTTGACCTAGGAAGGCTCTTCTGATCTGATGTTAACTAAATGGAAAATATTTTTGGCATGTTTTTAGTAAAAAATTAATGATGATCCACAGAAAGATAGTTGTGAGGAAATGTGATAGGTTTATATGGAATTGAACTAAAAAACATAGGTGATATTTCAGTTATATTAACATTTTGCTTTCAGATCAGTATTAGCAAAAACTTATTTGTTGAGGTACATTGATGGTATTCTTAGCTTTTTTAATTATTTTTTTGATTTTTTTTCCCCCAAATGCTACTGTTTGGGTTTCTCTCATTAGTAGTCCAAAGCTTCTTTCCACACTTTTCAGTATGTTCAACTTCTTCAGGTTTTGTGACAAGTAAGTCAGTATATAGAGAAGTGTTTGTTTTATTTTTCTGGAAGTGCTAAAAGACCTTTCTTAGCCAATGGTTAGGCTTTGGCTCTCCTGATCTCTGCCTGATGGTGCACAGATGGGAGGGTGCACACCTTCCCTTCACACTGAAAATAGCTGTGCCTTAAAGATGGATCTGCTGGCAGCTGTGCTGTCAGACTGGCAGGTTAGCAGGCTACCTGCAGCTCCTGCCCTTCTTTGCCGAATCACAGAGGAGAAAGGGGTGCATTCCCTTTCTTGCCAGGAGGTTTGTGCAAACTGCCATGGAGATGGCTCTTCCAGGGTAGTGTGTTGAGCCTGAGGAGCAGATGGCAGTTCACATCTGCTTTGTGGGGAAGGAGATGGTCTGGTTCCTGGGGAATGCTATAAAAAAAAAATAATAATGCTGTATTAAACATAACCTCATTTATTTAGAGGTTACTGCAATGCCAGTATAGTGTGTTCTGCTGTGGTGTCGTAACACTTTTGAAATAGTGACATTAGCCATAGTTATATGTATGTACATACTTTTATATGCTAAAATCTCTTTGGCTAAGGGCGAAAGGAATAAAAATGTGAATAATGTGCTTTAATCTTTGAATTCCTGTTTTATTTTAGTAATGAAAGGACTGGTCATCTTTTATCTAACACTGCAGTTCTTACTTTGAATATTTAATACAGCATTTTTCAGAATATTTGAGAGAAGTGCACATGCATAAATGCAAAAAGGTTCTTCAGAAGAATATCGTTCACTTCTGATTCCTTTTCCATAGTCTCGAATGTTCAGACAAGTACGAGCTTCTGTAGTATTGAGTGTGCACAAGCATGGACTACAAGTGCTGGTTTTCAATGTAGTGGCATTCTAGCCAAGGATCTCCAAAGTGCTCAATTTGAACTCTGACAGTTCTATTAATTATAAGTTTTACTCACAGAGCCTAATACTAAATCTGCAACTCTGGTTTTTCTTTGATACACAAACTATTCCCCTGACTTCAGATTGATTTCTTCATTAAAACATTTGATCAATTTTTCTAATTACTATTTCCAGAAGCCACGTACAACCAGTATGTTCAATGTGATTTTATAGAAAAACTGTCATTAATGAAAAACAGCTTCTTAAAAAGTCATTGCTTGCTGTTTCTAATTATTTATTCTTTAATTCTATCAGTGTGTGACTGACGGACAGAAAAACATTAATTGCTTGACATTATGATAGATTTACATGAAGCACAAGCTTTCAAAGCCAAGAGCCTTCAGGTGTACTGAACTGGAATCTGATTTTGGGCAGCAGAGGTAGGACACCGAATTCCTAGTTCTGAATTCCTCAGTTCTTACGAGAAATCCATCTGCTGTTCAAATACTTGAATATTGACTCCATGGGCTGACGTTGATGCTCCTCATTTGAAAAGTCTTACTCTGAGGTTTTCTGTTTCTCTAGCCTATTCTGCACTTGTATCATTTTTGAAGGACTTGGAATTTTTCCCCCTCTTGGATATTGAAAGCACTTTAATGTTAGTCCTAAGTTTTGAGAAGCAGAAATACAGTTTTCTGTACTTCTGACCCTTTCTGTCAAAACTGGGCAAATAATGGCATCAATAACAAACAGTGCATAGGAGCCTCTGTATGAAGCACAATGATCCAGTGGTAAACTTGGCCTTGCTTTGAAGCCAGGCAGGATTGAAATACAGCCACAGATCAGCCTGGTAAAATGGTAGGATTTCTGTAGTGAATATACCGTGATGCACGTATGTCTGTAAACTGTCTACACAGGGGATAGGGGTGAGTGTATGCATGACAATACACAAGAACATACTGAACTAAGGACACTACTATGGGCCTGTTTCATAAACAGCACTGTCTGTAGCTGTGACCCCCAGCACCAGTTTTCATTGCAGGTGTATGTACTTGAAGGATTTTGTACATTTGGGAAATCCTTTTCTTGTTTGTGGGAAAGGTGATAAGGCACTGACGTGGCTTCAGTGCTGGGAGAGAGGGAAGGGAAGGTACAGTCTTGCCTGGGAGGGAGCTGATCAAGAGACCCAAGTACAATTCAGTGTCACCACATGGTGTCACAACTGGGATGAAATGTAAAACTTTTGCACAAGATGGCAAGTACTCCAAATTTAGGACTGGCCATAATCTGAGGACTAAGGTTCTACTTAATTATTCCCTGATGCCTGTGGTGATGTAGTATGTGCCAGAGCTGTAGCCATCTGACATCTGAAGGGAGAATTGTTGTGGGTTTCCTTTGTTGGTAAACACAGCATATGAAATAAGACCCTTAGTTTAATTTTCAGATGGAGATAAAAGTTATGTCATCCCTGGAGTCACTAGCTGTTTCACTCTATCCAGAAGATGTTTTATTTGTTTCCAGTGTGCTTGTTATAGTCCAACTAGTTCTTGCAATGTAGCCTGGTAGTCATGCTGTGTCTTGATAAACTGATAGGACATTTACAGAGCAAAATCAAAATTGCAGCAGACTATTGCGAGATCGTGTTGTCTTAACAGGAAAATATGTCCCCCAAGAGCTTCCATCTCAGTGGAAGGCTATGATCAGCAATCTTAAAAACCAAACTTCAGTTATGAACCTTTCTGCATTACGTGCTGTGAGCAGCAAGGAACTAAAAGGCAAGCACCTCCCTGTTGGAAGGGGTCACTCATTTTCAAGGGGGTTATAAGTACACAGATGCACCAACGACCACGCACGTTATTTCATGCTGGCGATGTGAAGTTCAGTGAGTAACAAAGCCAAAGTTGTTTTAAAAATCTGTTGCCAAGCAGTAGGTTTTCTCCTAGCAACAAGTGTTTTGCATCAGGGAAAGCAATTGGATACCTTAGGGGGCATGTTAGCACTGGGGGAAGGGTAGAGAAATAACCAACTGGGGCTTCAGTGGTGACACAGAGCAGGGCTGGGCATGGAGGAAGGCAAGGGAGGGGGACGGGGCAGAAAGGGACACGTGGGCAATGTTCTGGGATAGGCTGTGAACGCAAATGGTGGCTGCAGGCACAGGTTCATATTTGCTCATCAGTTGCTTTGTTTGGTTTAGAGAGTGATCGACTGTAGTATTATTAGCTGGTTGTTCTCATTTAAAAAAGAAAATCCATACCGAGCTGCTAGGGAGTTTTATTTTGAGCAGATTTGAAGAAATACGCTTTTTATTATTCAAAAGAATTGCTTTGTTAGAGAAAACTAGATAAGTAGTTTTTTATTCTGCGTTTTGGAAACAAATTACATATATGTTGAAGTTTCTTTTCCAATTAAAAAAAGATGCATTTATATAGTAATATCTTTACTTGTACGTGTAACAAAGCCAAACAGTTGGTTTTAAACCTTATAATATGTCCATCCTTCAAAATCCCTGCATTAAAATGCATTTGTGTCTGCAGACATAGAACTATGTTTATTCATCATTTTTCTGATGGAATGGCTTATTTCAAACTCATGCACTGTGTCACAGTTTTTTTGCACTTGCAGAAAATAGTTACTTACAATGACTAAACATGTATGTGCCTTCAAAAGGAGTGTATAAATGATTTCTTATGCAAAGTCATATTTCCATTAGATGGACATGTTTCAGCACAAATTCATCAGCTAAAAGGAAAGTAAGAGAGCATAGTATATAAATAATGTGCTAGTTCACTCTACGTAAGTGTAAAATATTGATTATAGAATATATTTAAAATGTATATTTTTATCACAGAGGTTGGAAAATATTGGCTGTAGAATTTTACTTATTTTTCCATGTATCATGACAAATTCTTTTCATTTTGCCTCGCTAACACTTCTGTTTCACTATTTTAGCATAACACTGTCAAGTCTCTGGTAAACCTTGAAGTTTGATAGAGTTGTTTAAAAATAGCAGCCACCTTAACACTTGCAAAATAGGCTGAAAAAACAGCATGTAACAAGGGGCAGTTTTGTGATGCTAAAATTACAGTGCATATGGATTTGCATACATTGCACATTGAGTTTTATAACTGTTTATGGTCATAATCCCTGACTTCAGTTTTTTAGCTAAGATGGGAATGTTACTAACATGTCCATGTAAATACCACACTGGAATGTTGATTCTCTCTTAGGCTGGGACTTGTTTAAAAACAGTAAGATAGTGAACTGGGAAAATTACTGGGAAGTTGGATGTAGTGAGTTCTTTAAGTCTTTTGTAGCTTTTAAAAATCATACTTTTCCCACATCTGAATAGCTCTGTATCTGCTTACACATTTGCAGCTGCTAGCTTACTGGGCTTATCAGCAAACAGGCAAGTAGTATTCCTCCTGTTGTTCTGTCTCCCTACTCTCATCATTAAAAGCAAAATCAGTCTTATTTTTTTTTATTTTTGTATGCTTGTAACGTTTTCTTATAGCTGCTGTTTTGGCAAGGGAATCTTTTAACTCTGAGGGCTATTTTTTAGCTAAATAAGGTCTGTATCATACAAATTCCGAAGTGTTTTAGCAAACAAGTCATGTAACAGACCTACTCAGAATGAATTAATATAAATACCATATCTGGTAGAACTCAAATCTCCATAGTTGAGGCTTCTGTAGGTCAGCAGGCTGCGATTCTTAAACATGGTGAGGATCTCTGGCACATTTTTGCATGTTAGGTCAGCCACGTTTCTTGTTCTCCTGCTGTCCATTTCTCCCAGTTACCAGTTTCTTTCTCTGCAGAGGGAGTTCAGTGCTGACACTTCAGCGTCCTCCCTGAAAGAGGCAAAAATACAAATGGCCTCGTGGTCAAAGTTCACTTCACCCCCCCGCCACCCTCAACTTTGAAATAAATTTCATTGCTTTTGAGAACATCTCCCACCTCTAATCTGTATTTTTCTCAGAGAAAATGAAATTGTTCTTCGTGATATCAAATGAAGAAAGGGAAAGATCTCAAGTGGTCCTTCTGTCAAGACTAAGAACTGCTTATTTTCAGGAGGGGTGAAGAAGTAGTCAGACATTAGACATTAGGAAAACCTCCAGCTCTCTTGAGACAAAATTTTGAGTTACATTGAAGAAACCACAGCGATCTTTGTTGGGTTACCTTTTTATCTTTTTTTTTTACCTTTTTTTTTCTTTTTTTTCCCCCAGTTATTTCAAATATAGTTTAGCACTTCATGATACAGCTCTGGTTTGATGAGGCATATGATGGGTGATAATTCTGACTAATTTTTTTAAAGTTAGTTCCATGGAAAAAATTTGAATGTTAGCTTCTCATTTGCCTAAAAGCTAATAAAAATTGACCTTACCAGACTGCTCTAAGTGGCTAGTTTTAACGATGTTTTCAAAATGAGAAATTAGTTATTTAAGTATTTTTCCATTTCTGTCCTGTGTTTATTTTTCTAGGTATGTGTTTGCCATGGACTGTTTGATTAATCATTATGACAGGTTAATTTGCAAAGAAAGAAAGCCTGTTTGAAGGAAAAAAGATACCTTTTCAGTGAAAACTACAGTAGATGCTCATTTAAGCAATTATGACTTTATTCATTTGCTTATTATATTGCGTTGTTCAGATTCTGAGTGATGATATTTTATTAGTATGTAATAATAATGCATTTGCTAACCTCAAGACTTGCAGAATATAATGCTCCATTTGGAAATTCAAATTGATTTGAATGTTTTCCTTTTAAAAATGCTTACCTTTAGCTAATGAAAAGTAACTTTAATATGTTGAACTGCAAGGGAAAAAATAATATGCCAAAATACAACTTTGACAGGCCCTGTATATATCAAAGTATAATTCTGGCTTATTGAAGAATTGTAATTATTTGTTTTATTGTGCCATCACCAGAAACCAAATTTTAAAGGTACCTTGTTTATCTAGGATATAGATAGATGTGTAACGACAAATTGAAAGTTAACTAGGTGGAATAAGGACTTAAGTCCTGTTGAAGTGCATGCTGATTAAACATCTTGCATGCATTTGTAATTTCCATTATGCATCTTTCTGTGCCCAAAAGATTGTGACTCTGGTGTAGGGTCAGAGACTGTTTTGGGAGATAAAAAAGCCTCATGGATTTGAAGATTCCAGAGTCAAATAATTTTGTCATACTACTTTTCTTCTTTTTTAATCTTTGCATTCCTTAGTTGGACATTTCTCTGCACCTGCTTCTTCAGTGTTACCCAAAGAATCGAGAGAAAGCTGTTCCTACAACAGAAGCATCAAGTAGTTATATAGGCATGAAAATATTATCACTCTCCTTCCTCAGTGCAGGAGGGGGAGAACTGGATATCAGAACAGGAGTAGAGGAAGCTCCCTGGGCCCTCTAGACGAGTCTCCTCCTCACAACCTTCAGAGCATGCAAGCTTTCCCTGTAGGGCTCCGTCCTAACACTGCTTTGCACCCTGCTACTGCAAGTAGAATGCTCTTCCAAAAATCTTTCTGCTCCAATTGCCAGGAATGTTTTCACCTTTGGAAGTTTTTTGGAAGTTTGTACGCATGTATTCTTGTGCCAACTTTATTCTCTGACTGAAAAAGTTTTACTCTATTCTGTTCTCTACTGGTTTTATAGCAAGTATCTTCATCTCCTCTCAGGTTTTGATTTGCTAGGTTAGTCAAACCAAGTCTGTTAGTCTCCTCTTGTAAAGTCAGATTTTTATTGATCATTTCAATTGTCATTTTTTGTGCCTATTCCAGTTGAATTACCTTTGATGAATAGAGGAGACTGCACAAGGTGCCAGAGGAGGCCCTAGTATAGTGTGTTGCACAGCTGCTGAAGGCTTATTCTCTTTCTCCTGGAAACCTTCCCTGATGTCACTTGAGTTTTCACACCTGTTTACACTGTCATCCTGTGGTTGCCTGATAAAACCAGGTCCATCTCCCAAACTGATTGACAGGCTTCCACCAGACTGCAGAACTTGTGTTACTGTTGTGTTATTTTTTCCACTTTGTCTTACTGGCTCTTGCCATATTTCTGTTATCCCAGTTCTCATGATCAGCCTGTTGCTTCTAAACTGTATCCACTTAGCTTTTGTTTATCCAATTGTATCATCACTCTCATGATTCCTATGATGTGTCATTAATTAGAACACAAAATGTGATTAATCCAAAGACAGTATCCAAAATACAGAAGGTATAATCCCCGTTTCTTAACACAAGTAAGATAACTATAAATGAAGGTTATTCAGCCAAGTGTTTTGGATGATACATTAAGAGATTTCTGTCTATTGAGACTCAATAGCTGTTTTTCTGGGTTGTATCTGTGTAGGTGTCTAGGAGATACTGAGTAATAAATAACAAATTACTCCTGTTTTGCCAACAGTGTCAAGGGCCTTCAGTCAGGGGTTGGCCCCTGTTTGACTGAGCGTTGTAAAAACAGTCCTTGGACAAATGCTTGGGTGAAATAAGCAAAGAACAGCAGTTTTTTATGTGGGGCAATGTAAAATGAACTGTAAAGGGGATGAGGGAGCAAAGACATGTAAAATCAAAGAGGGAGACTTTGTGACTACAAACTGAACAAGAAAAGAATTGTCAAGATCTTGAAAATAACCTGTGGCAGAAGTTGGAAGTACTTTCCCCCCCATTTTAATTAGTTCCTGAAAGGTTTTGTTCTATTGGGATGTGAAATTTGTGTAGAACCTTGTAGTGACTACAGGAACCTCCCTGTCACAGACAGCACACTGTTGATACTCTTTTAGAAAGCCCCTTCCAGGAGATTCTGGAGACTCTTGGAATTGCAAAGTCCCTGTTCTCCCAGCTCAAATCCCTGATCGTGGCCTGGGCATTGTAAAGGGCTGTTGACCTTTCCTTCAGCAGAGAGCATCTGAACTCCACAGATCTTTGAGTACTGCTGATTATTCAAAGTGACTGGTATAAATATCAGTGGATTGGAGACATGAAGCACTGCTTTCACTTCTTGTGATGATGGCACGAAAAAGTCTCTTCGTTTCTTCAGAGATTCCCTTCACTTTCTGCCTGTGCCAGTTCTGATTAGAGTTCTCTCTTGGAGTTTTTTTGAGTTACAAAATCAACCTCTACAATGTAGAACTGGCTAAACAAAAAATAAGGTTCACTTAGAGAGTTTACAACATAAAGGCAGAGAGAAAGTGGAAGCCTTAACACAGAGATCAGTGATTTGACCAAAAAAAAATCAATTCCAAACAAACAAATAAAAACCAAAAACAACCCCCAAAAGAACCCCAGAATTCTCATGGAGTAAAAGTAATAAGCAACATTTGTACTGAGTACAAAATGAAGAAGCCCACACACATTAGAGGCTTTTATAACTGTGTTAGAAGCAAATGTCATAAATTTATTGTTCTTCCATGTGAAAAAGATGCAAGAGCAGGAAGGATCCTGCTTTGTCCTAGCAGGATGCCAACAGTTGTCTTAAATACCTCTGTCAAGTACTGCAGCATTCCAAAATGTACAAAGAACAAATAGATTGCCTCAGATTTCTGTAAGACCTTAAGAACATACTGTTTTTTCCATCTGTAGAATGAATGTTTCTTATTTTTTACATTTCTCGTTATTTACACAAATTACTGTATAGCACTTTTTCTAATCAAGTTTCAAAATCCCTATCATATTTTGTTTTTTCAAAGATTATGTCTGTTTATAAAGAGGATATAAGGATAAGGCATTCTGCTTAGGTTTTAAACTAACATGTGAAGGCTGAAGATAGGAGCCGTATGTCACTTAGGCATCCCTCTGTGTTTCTGCAGACCTGATGTGTTGTTCAAGCCCATCTCCAGCCATAAAACAAGAGACCTAATGTTAGTCTGCAGATAAATGTTGTCTGTACATCTGCTGCTAATGGGTAAAGGCCAGAACTGGTAACTTTTAAGGTTTTGCTTCCAGTTGGAAGGGAAAAATACACAGTGAAGCATTGGGAAAATGTGTATTGATTTCCAGGAAGTCTTAGAGGAGTTTTGTTTGGGGGAGCGGGGAGGGTTAGTTGGGTGGTGGCTGTTGTTGTTTTTAGTGGTTTGTTTTTTCCCAAAAGCTTTAGTACCTAAAGCAAGCATATGCTGACAGCTGGTAAACTGCAAGTCAGTCTTCTTGGATGGGTAGTGGTGCGAGTTCACTGAAGGATATTGCTACGTGATAGACATGCCTGCTCCTTCTCCCTGTGGTCTGTAGTGTAATGCTTAATAGAGCAAAGTGAGGCAAGGACTGCAAACAATGTGAAATGTTCTGTGCCTCAGAATTTTAATGAAGTCATCCAGGAAAGGGCTTTACAAGCTGGACACTTACAACGTACGACATCTGACCATCATTCTGAAAGAGAGTTAATGAATCAGAGAGTATTTTGCGTTCTTTCTCTAGATCGCCTGTTTGAGCTCAGCCCACAGCTACTGTGACCAAATGTCACTGTCCTTTTGATGCTCTGCATGGAACAAGTCTCATTTTCTCTCTATTGCTTTTTGGAAGCAAAGCTCATTGTCCCAGGGTTGCCACATGAGCCAGGAGTCTTCCCACTGTCCCAGCCTGAGACACCAGTGAATGACTGACTTTCAGGAGACGCTCCCTTGAGAAAGCTGTGCCCTCACAACGTGAGGGTACACAATGTGACCTGATTGCCCATGCAAGAGTGGTTCCTTCATTAATGCTAAATTGCTAATTTCAACACTAATGCTTGTATTCTTAGAAAAGTGTAATAGCAGGCAAACAGCTAGTATTTGCCCTAGTTCTATCACCTGGAAATTCTCAGCTATACTTTTTGCCATACAGAATAGTGTAGATGTGATGTAACATGTGCCTCTTCCTATGAACAGGCTTGTATCTGTAAAATTTGGTTGCTTTCCTTGGTCTTGAAAAGAACAACTTGTATCCTTAGCAAAGCAGAGAGACTTAAGAAAAAAATTATTACCAATATTTAAAGATTTCACATGTTTAATTAGTATAAAATATACATATCTGCACCCAAAAAGATGAGATTTTTGAAAATAGAGACTCTTGTCTTGAAAAATAAGAACATTTAAATTTTATTAAGGTTAGGTGTATTGCAGCCACAGCAACTTTATATATTCCATTTCCTTGCTTCCTTTTTTGTAGTTTCTCATCTGATACCTGCCAGTCACTGCCATTCGCTTGACTGCAGGGTAAAAACCACTGACCCTGAGAGTTATCTGATTTTTGGATTGGAAATACTGTTTCCTTGCTCTGAAAATGCTGACTCAATTGACAGCTCAAAAAAAATCCAAAACTAGAAAATCCCTCTAGCACCTTTATGTGAGAACACCTGCCAGGCTGATAGAAATTAGCCTGCATTGCATTTATTTATTTACTTACCAATACTATACAGCACTCTTTGTATTATTCTCCAGAGCACAGCCTGCTCGGGTGTTCTGGAGGATGCAGTTAGCAGTCTTACCATGCTGAAAGTCGGCCTGGTGGGCACCATTTCAGAAATGTATGGTGGATAATTCAGGGGCTGCATAGAATGTCAGCACGTTCTAATCATCAGTGCTTGGGTTAATAAGGATTGGAGGGACAGATGTGCAGAGAGAGATAAAAGAAATTGTGGTCCATGGAGTGGGGGGCTGGGAGGGGAGAAGTCACAAGGACTCTGTAAGCACATAATCAGGATGCCTCTCTGGAAAACAAAGATTTGTAGTCCATATGCATTTTGCAATACAGAATCACAATGTAAAAATATATAATATCTTGAGGATTATTATAATCCCAGAGTAAAGCTCTCTTACTGGGTCATTCCACGACTTTCCTACCACAGTAACATAGCTGAATGTGATGGATAGAGATTTCCACTGCCTCATTCAGCCCATGTCCTAGTGGGTTTGGACGTGCTGTGCATCTTGTGGTGTTGAGTTGGATCCCATCTCACAGAGGAAGATGAAGAATCTGTGACAAGGAGGCTCCTGGAGAAGTTACATGCCTGCTGGTGCTTTGTACATGACTGGTGCAATATTAATCCCATAACACTTCCCATTTCACAGGCACCATGTGCATTCCAAGTACCATGGCTGTTGTTCATTGGGCTGAACTCAGTCCTGTTACTGCCTGCCCCAAGAGCCCATGGTGCTGTCTGTGAGGTCTCAGGTGTTGTAAGACATGAGCTGGGTGCTGAGATGCACAGGTAGGATATGAACACTTCAGAGCACACACCTTAGTAAGACTTTAGACAACAGGAACTTGCTGCAAAAGCTCCAGTACTTACTGAGTTTTGGTGGTTGGGTGGAGGTTTTGCTATTCAGTTTTGTTTCCTGTCCAAAGCCACTTGACTCCTTGTTGGTGGGGAGCAGCTTGCTGCAGTCCTGTGTCAGGTCATTTCTTTAATTAAAAGAAAAATTTTTAACAAATTATATAGTCTGTAACACTTTGAGCTGTCCAAGTGCTGCCTACTCTTATTTCACTGACGTGACAAACCATTTTAGCTTCATGAAAGCTCGACTGGCCAATCTCAACTGTTTGCCCTTTGCTGTCTTACAGGCTCTGATACTTCACCAGCTCGGGCGCTACAGCTTGGCTGAGAAGATTCTCAGAGACGCTGTCCAGGTGAACTCTACAGCCCATGAGGTCTGGAACAGCCTGGGAGAGGTGCTGCAGGCTCAAGGCAATGATGATGCTGCGACCGAATGCTTCCTGACAGCACTGGAGCTTGAAGCCAGCAGTCCTGTGGTCCCTTTTACCATCATTCCCAGAGTCCTGTGAGAGGCCATCCTCATCAACCGATTTCTGGTCTGACTTCGGGGCAAGGAAACCCAGTATATCAGACTGCCTGGTAACTGGTTAGTTTGAGAAACTTTAGAGCTACAGGTTACAAACTGCAGTCTTTGGCAGGAAAGTGGCCAAAACAGTGAGGTGACACAACACGTTGCTGTTGGACTGAGAGGACGGGATGGTGAGCCAGAGCCAAATCACTCATATCGCCTGCATTTTTGCCCTGGTAGTTTTAAAACATCACTATATTGTTCATGGATTATGTGCCATATTTTGTTAGTGATACTTGAGTGTTACATAAAATTGTAATGGAATCAACTACCAATTGTAGAGTAAGTTAAAATTCAGTGGCAGAGCAGACTATTTTTAACAAGGCTGTTAATAAAACTGTTCTCTTCCTGCCTCTCAACCTCTTTTAGCCCGAAGTCAAAATGTGAATTTTCTGTTTCCATCTCTTTTAGTCCAGGCCAGAAAATCAGTTGAGTTCTTGGTTTTAGTTGTTAATAACTGTGATGTGTGGCTAACTGTTATCTAGAGCAAAGGCTGAGTACAAGAATATTTATATTTTACCAATGTATGCCTGTTACAAAGAAATATATTAGTTATTTAAGTTTAACTTTTTTATGTGAATTCAGAGTTTATTTATCAATGGAAATATGTAAAAAGAAGCCTCAAATGGAATATTTACCGACATTCCTTATACATGACCCACACTTGGCTAAATGGGAAGATTATGTTAATAATAAAATGATTTTTAAATGGAACCTTTCCTGTGTCCTGGTTAAGAATCAGGGGCAAATAGATGGCTTGTGAACATATTATTTTGATGTAGCTAGCTGGCCTTGAACATGAACACCAAAATTAGATGTTCAAGGCCAGTATAGAGAAAAGAAGCTGCTATCCTCTTTGCAATTGTATTGTTATCTTACACTTTGGGTTTCCTTAAAGCTTCACTACTCTGTTTTCATTCCTTCCACTTAAATTCCCCATGAAGACAGATTATCCTGCCTCTACACAATACATGGACATTTACATATAACTTGGTAGTGCTTGGGAAGAGCATGTTAAATATCTACACAGTATTGTTTGGTTTTCCTTACTGTCTTCATAGTTCTTTCTCAGCATCTCCTGCACTTGATATCTCTTGATGGGAAAGTTGGCTGGTTTAGTAGACAAATACTTGCCGGAGCTTCTCTGGGATGTCTGGAGAAGAGTCACTGTTGCAGTGAATATTCAGGCTATGTGAGCTGGGGTATTCTTGTGCCTGCTCATTTACAGCATCGGGCATGCTTGGAGCCTGGGAAGAGTTCCAGATTCCCCATTAGACTGGGCGCTCCTTGGTATTTACCTGATTTGTCACAAGAAGCGGTTTTGAAGTGCTTAGCACAAGATAGCAGATGATTCAGGGAAGTAACAGCAAATGTTTTTCTTTGTCACAGACCAGAGAGCTTACTCACCTCAAACACATGAAGGATCTTCACTGCGACACAGACTCCATGTGCTCCAGTGAGCATCTTCAAATGGCAGAAGACTTAAACCTGGGGCAGCTCTTCCATTTTTCCCCTTGGCATTTCATGTGCCTGTTAGGCTGAGGCTACTTTCAAACTGTATCTGCTTAGTGCTTGGACCATATGTTCTCTGTAAAATGGTTCAAACTCGGTAATAGCTAGTGTTTTCAAATCTATTTAAAAGGCAGTAGAAATTGTGTCATCTTGCTCACTGCAAAAAACATCAGTTTTGTTTCCCCTTTTCAAGTCCCTGTTTGGCAAGTGTTCTTCCTACTGTCCTTGGCTTTCTCTTTTTCTGTTCTATCTGCCAACTGTTCTTGCTTTTCTAGTTCCAGCTCATAATTTGTGCTCTGGCCCTGCTGTCTTTTAGCACCCACTACATGATACCAGAAGATAGTGCAAAACCTCTGCGTTTAATTCAGTTCCCCCTGAACCTTTCTCCTGTCCCACTTAGTTACATTTGTAATACCTTTCACAGATATGCTCCTTCACCCTATTCACTCACCTTTTATTATAATAACAAAGCTCTTCTAACAAGGCAGCCTGCACCCAGATCTGAGGTGGGTGATCTTTCTCAAGAGAGCTTCAGATGGAAGTAGAGAATAGGAGAATTCTGTAATAGAATTTAGCTCTGATTCCTTTCATATTGTTTCAAGGCCTGACCTCTTAATAAACTCCCGAAGTGGAAAGGTTAGCAATCTAATTGTGTCATGTCTTTTATTAGTGGAGAAGTTGTCACTGCCGTTGTGCATATCAGGTGAACCTGACTATCTGTTTTCCTTTTTCTTGCACTGGAATCAGTTTCACTGTAAATCCACAAGCTTCTGCCTCTGGGGAATAGCCTCAGCTACCTATTTTTAAAAATGGATTATCACTTTAAGACCGTACATTTAGGAATTTTCAGGCAGAAGTGGAAATCCTTGCAGCATATGAATTAAACAGCAATGCTCGTTTAAACATGGTTTTCGAGTTAAAAAAACCAAGGTGCTAGTTTTACAGCTGCATTTTTCTCTTTTCTTTTTTTCTTTTTTTTAATCTAGTATGAATGCCAAAAATATTTTTGTATCTGTTTTAGTTGTTATACAGAAAGTTGCTATACTGCCTATTGCAATCTATTCCCAGACCACCATGGTTTCCCAGTCACAGGAGCAAAGGGAGCAGTGTCCATGTGCACTCCCAGGGAAGTGTTCCCTTGGTGCCAGTGGGTCAGTGTCACCCACATGAGTGTTGCTCCTGGACTGTGTGGCTGACAAAATCTATATGTGGATACACAGTCTGTGTGTGCTTTTGCTCCCATGGCCTGTGCCAGGAATAAGAGCTGTTCAGATGACTGGTGAGATAAATCAAGGGCTGCTCCTGCTCAAAGCTACACCAACCCCTTGCTCCCTTGCCCCAGGATTTTACCAAGTTCTGGGTAGGAGCCTTGTAAAGGCTTCAGGGAGTTCTTTGGTCTGATTTGCTGTACCATTAGTAACACTAACAGGCAGAAGAGAAGACAACTTCCCCTCTACACAGCAGCCCCTACTCAGACCAGTTTAAAACAGGTATTAAATTGCATTGTCGAGCACTCTGATTGTATCCCTATAGTGACAAGTTGCACAAGCCTGAGATCTCCAGCCTTTCAACAGGGATTAAAAGCATTTCTCTCTCATCCATAAGACTGGAATAGCAGGTTGCAGAGAATTCCCTTACTCTGCAGTGGGCTTGTGCTACTCAAAACGATTAACATTTGGTGTACTAAGCACGTGCTAAAGTGTAGCAGCAATGTCTGTTGCACTTGATAAAAGGTCTGGCTCCACAGTGCCTGCAATAAGAAAATTTATCATTCACATAATTGGTAAAAGTTCATCTCTAATTTTGGTGCAGATAACCATTTTTACTCCATGAATTATTTAATTTCTTCTTTTGCTTTCATGATTGATAGAGAATCACAGGAACAAGAGAACCAATCCAAGCAGAACTAATCCAACTGTATCTTTGAAAACTTTTGTCATTAATTATATGCATTTTAAACATCAAAGGCTATTTTTAAAATTGCTTTAATTTTCCTTGAAAATCTGTTTTTTTCTTAGTAGACTGTTCTATTCTGGAATGATAGCATAAGCCTGGATATATCAGAGTTCCATATTTACCTTGCTAATTCTTTGTTTGTTCAGTTGTCAGTTATAATGGTATTTTTCTTAACTGTCAATCTGGCAATCATCCTTTCTCTCCTTTAGCATCAAGTTAAAAAACTTACATGCTAAAGTAATGCTTTCAGTAAGTACACTTCTCCAGCATTTCATCTATTTAACCTCATCACTTCCAAACTACCTTTTCTGGTCCCACTGGAGGGCTGTGCTGGAACATGTGGCATTTCCACATGCATCTCTGTTATCACAAAAACTGGCTGGTAAGGATCTGACTCATGGACAAAAGGGAAGACAGAGAGTATTCAGCTTTTGTCTTGTGTGGCTGTCATCAGAAGTGATGACAATCAATGTGACATCCATGTGAAATTTGCTGGTAGTCTCAGACTTGCAAAGCCAGCAAGTGGTCTCAAAGACATGGACAGAGAAATTAAACATGAAGAAAATCAGAAAGAAATGCATCCCTAAGCTTTTTTTTTTTCAAAGGGGAATGTGCATGGGGTGGGTGTTGGTCAGACTTTGTTCTTCCCCACTGCAGGGATGAATGGTCCTCATATGCTGGTTTGCCACCACCTTGGTCACCTGGCCTTTCTGCTCCCAGTTTAAAGCACCTTTGTAGCCCAGGTGTCTGGGCTTCCCAATTATTATTTCGAAGGAAGAAAACTGTACCTATTAATGTCTAAATCCTTTGAAAAGTTGTAACTGCTTCTGTCCAGCTCATGTTCCATACCCAGCCATGGGGAGGACAAGCACTGGACACCACCACACTGTCACTTCTCCCCAGAGGTTTCCAGAGTACAGCAGCTGACAGATGTGAGCTTTGGGATGTAGTCTGTAAAGCACAGCAGGAGCACACAGCAGAGCTGAAGGGAAGAGGGAGAGTGCTTTTGCTGTTCTAAATAGGCCTTCACTTAGAAAACTTACTTGGAGGAAAAGTGTAAGAACCTCTTTCGGACGCTAAAGGGTCAATGAACTGTATCATTGCCATATTGAGTTCTTTTCCTGTGTCTAACTTAGATGAGGCTGCCATCTCTGTGGGAGAGAGTACCCCTGTCTGCTTCATCCGGGTATAAATCTCTGCAGCCAGCTTCCCCTGCCCACTGGAAGCACAATGAGTAGCTCTTGGCTCCCTCTCTGCCCTCACTCTTCAGTATGGAATTACTGAAGGTGCCCTGTCTATCTGACTTGAAAAATTAATCAATAGACAATTAATTAAATAAGGTAATGATAGTATTTGTTGGTTATTACCACTGTGACATGACTCTAAAAATGTGCAGGTTTAGTGCTTTTCTGTTTGGTTTTATGGCTGAGCCTCCCTTCTCTGCAAGGACAGTAAAGCTGAGGGTCCCTCCAATGGGTAGAGCTCAGGAACAAACATCTGATCAGCATGTGTGCCCCTGGGTTTGCTACCAAAAATAAAACTGGACTTGCTTACCAATTTTTAAGTCCTGTTTTTTTGTGCATGCATGCTCACAGGTCACAGAAAGCCAAGTCACAGGTGCATTTTATACTTAGGGCAGAAAGTTCTGAGAGGAAGTTGCCGTGCGAGTTCACTGCAGCTCCTGTAAAACTGACTGCTTATAAACAGGATTTGCTTTTTGGCAGAAAGTTGGTTGTGCCAGAAAAGGAAATTCTGGCCCCAATTTTCACTTCCAATACATGTCAGATGTATATCAAATGAGACATTGTTATAATTAGTGCAGGTTTTCCTAGCGTTGTTGTTTTCCAAACAGCACCAACTACTAATGTAGGACTGGAGGGGGCAACAGAGGCCATAAAACATGACAAGTTGCTTTCCTTTTGACCGCCTTGCAAAAATAGCTCTTTATCTGAAGTAAAACAGCAATCTTTTGACTGAAAAATTATCTTTTTAGGTGTCCCTTCAAGAAGGGGTTTTCCTTTTTTTTCTTCTTAATCTTGCAAGTGTTTAGGGTAACTAACTGACCCCTGGGTGCTGCAGTGAGAACCCTGCAACATTTAGGGCAGGTCCTGTGGCCAAAGCACTGAGCAACTGCCTTCACTGACACAGGATCTGCAAGCTCCTAGGCTAAAATCACTTCTTCCCACAGGTGTGCTTCAGGAATAAGCAGGGATGATCCCATTGCCCTGCTTCTGCAGCAGCTGCCCATGCTGATGACCAGCCTGTATGAAGCCAGGTTTCTAGGACAGGGCTTCCTGCCCACTGCCCCTGCCTTGCCACACAGGAGCTGCATGGGGTGGCAGCATTGCATGAAGCAGTAAATCACAGCACAGTTGTTTAGGAGCAATTGCTTCACAATGTGTGCTGAGTCAGCCAGCTTGGCATCTGACAGATTAAAAATAAAGAAACAGGAGCAGGCATGAGTTCCTCTGGCTTATGAAAAGCACCCAAGAGGGCCCACCAGCAGATGCAAACAAACCTTTGTACAGTGTCCATCTCAGAGAACTCTGGCATGTTCTTCATCTTCTGCTTTGGTTCAGAGGCTTCATGTACCACAAGACTGAGCTTCAGCAGCAGAAAGGGTTAACCAAAACATGTATTGGATACCTCACCCAAACCAATGGCAGCTGCTGTTGAACCAGAATCCTTGTCCCTGGGTTTGCTTTGCTGCTGTTACATCCAGTGAGTGTGAGGCTACAGGATGAGTCAGACCACTTCACTGTGCTCATGGTCTTTACTTTTGGTGTTGTTTTTCCACTGCAGAGGAGGGAGTGGAAGTGGGGAGGCTTTTAGAAATAGACAGCAGTTAGGTAGGTTGGATTATGCCTATTGAGAACCTGCAGTGTTTTTTCCCCTCACTGTTTTCATCAAAACAAAGGCTGAAGTAGGGGGGCAGAGCACAAGTTCATTGGTCTGGCATTTCCCAGATGGGTCTCACCCACATGTAGCTTTCCCATACTGGCTGCAGAGCACCACACTTGCCCTAAGAAACACAATAGGAAAGAGCATGGTAGGTTTCTGTTCCCAGCTGAGATGCCTTTGCTGTGAGTAGTAGCCTGAGGTATTATGCTAATGATGTCTCTTGTTATATTACAGATTGAAAAAATAGAGACTGAGTGATAATAGAGATGCTCAGGAAAGTTAAAATGCATTCATTACAACTGCGATGCTGATAATCTGTAAGATAAAAATATACTCTGTGCTTATGTGGATATTTCTTGTTCAGAAATAATGTGGACTTTGCTCACTGTAGCTTACAAGTGCACCACAAGAATTCATAAATGGGTGTCTAACAGTAGCCTAGACCCATAGCTCCCAGCCTTTCCATAAGGGCCAGGGGGGAAAGGAGGCATGGATGATACAGGTCACAACTGAGAAGACTCAAAACCACTCTCATGGCCAGCATACCTCAGAGCTATCAGCCTCACCCTGTGATTCTTATCTCGGACCTTGATTCTCTCTCTAGAAAATTTGAATAGGAAGTGATGCTATTGCACAACCATTTCCTTTCCTGGCCTCAAAATGGACTTAAGTTGTAATTCTTGGCCGTTGTCACCACGAAACATTCAGTGCTGCATATAGTGGGTTGCAGTTTTTGAATCATTCTCTTGCCATAGGCCCAAATTAGGCCAATGTTAACAAAGGGCTCTGGCACATGATGGAGGGACCATCCCAGCAGTCTGGCCATGCTTGTGAGATAGCTCTGTCAGCAGCCAGCCTTCACAGACATGTCTAATAGGATTTTCACTGGGTGTGATATGCTGTGATCTTGGGATGCAGCCTTAGCTACATTTAGAGCACAAGGACACCCCGTGGTTCTCACTCTTCCTTGAAAGAGAAGAGACCTGTGCCAAGCCTTGCCTACACCACAGGTGTTCTCCAAGTGATAACCCTGGTGCGCAACAAGCCTGCACTGTAGTAACCTCCAGAGCTGCTCTGGGAAAGCTGGATGTTCCACCATCTTGGAGGAAGTGTGGATTAGCTTTTTTGTAAGCAGTTCAAAAGCAGACGTAAATTCTGCCTCCTTTTGATGCTGGTATTGATGTTCTTCTCATGTTCTGATGCTTCAGCCCTCCTTTCTGTGCAAGGGGCACTGCAGATCAGTGACAGGCGCTGCCTCCGTCCTGCTCACTGTCCTCAATTTCCCATTTCACTGGGAGATGCTGAACAATACGCTCCAATGGCTTTTGTGTCCTGATTCCTAGAAGAAAGCATCCTCCGGAGAGCAGCTCAGTCGGCCTGAGACGCTCAGCACAGCGGCAGCTGCAGCCTACATGGAGCAGGCAGGGTATAAATAGCTTGCAAGAAGAGAGGCAGGAAAAGTTACATGGCATGGCACTATGGCCAGAGCTGCAGCATTCAGGTTCTGCCATAAGCTTTGTTTGAGCCAGCATCAGAGTTATGCTGGGAGGGGGAGTCCTAAAATTTCTAGTTTTTCTCATTTGGTAAAATTTATATTTTCTGAATATTTTGCAGAAATTTTACTGTGGTATCAGTGACCATGAGTTTTTGGAGCTTTATCTTAGTTACTGACTTACAAACAAGAAAAATGCCTATGTACTCTGCAAGTCAGGGACTCTCCTTGTTGAGCTTCAATCACTAGGCAGCTGGCAAGGGCCTTACTCTGCATGCCAGGCAGTCTTTGGGAACCTTGTCTTCCTCTTTGCAGGACATCTGGTTCCAAATGGGAGGGAAGGAGAGGGTGTTTTTCCTTAATTCCCCTCCTTATCCTGCCTGCCTTTGTGCCATGGGAGCTGTGGGTCCAAGTGCTCCCCGCCTGGATGAAACAAGGCCTGAACTATCTTATTTGACTGGGTGGAGGCTGTAATTTCTGAGCTGTAGCTTGACGGGCATGGTCTGGGCACATTTGCACACCAAGCCCAAGGAGACTGCAGCAAAACAGTGCTTTGAAGTTTTTGGTGTAGGAATCAGATGTCTAATGGGCCAAACTTGAGCATCCCTAGCTGTATGTGGTGCTTGGATTATAGCACAAACTTCCTTGCTGACCAGGAGGTCCTCAGTGATTTTTCCTGCTTCAAGCCTGAAGACCCCTGGAAGTACAGGTTGCTCTTCTGAATGGTCACCTGCATTCAGTGGGTGTTCCTAATGGGTTCAGCTGGGTGGCACCACAGATGCCTGCATTAACACCAGAATACTATCCGGGGAGAGGAGGATTAGTTAACTAAACCCTAAACCTTGGGCCGGGAGCAGAAGTGGCACTGAAGGTCACAGTCTGCCTGGAGCAAAACCACAGGCTGACAGACGTGAGAGGTTTCATATGTTACCATTGGATATGAACAATAGTAACCTTCTTTCATCATCCCAGCATGGAAATGGCAGCAAACACTTGGTTGAAGCCTCACTTGTGCCTCCACGGGGAGGTACGTGCTAAGCTGAGCTGCATCACTCACCACCACCAGCAGCTCACTGCTCCAGGACAAGCTTCTGGGGAGCTGCAACCCACTGGTAGCTGGTGATGACTTGTGCCTGTCACTGCTCTGTGCAGATCACTGTGTCAGAGAGGCATGCGGCTTTCACAGTGAGGACTCATGCTGAGGCCATCCCTTAGCAACAAAGCTCTTACAGTGCTTTTACTGTGCAATGCCTGGAGACTGGGCACCTTCTCTCCCACCAGAGCTGCAAAGTGGTGCACAGCAAAGCTGTCCTCCCACAGAGGGCACCTGCAGCAAGGCACTGCACCAGGAATCCTGCTGGAGGTGAGCTGACCCTGCTGTTGTGACTTTTTTAGGTGTCACTCTATACATACACTTACCCTTAAAACAGTGTTCTACAAGACACATCTGTGGCCTTCTTGGTTGGCACAGCTTAGCTGCTGGCTGACCCCTGCCTTGGAAAAGCAAGCTTGGTAATCTTGAGAAGCACAATAACTAGTCAGCATCCTACAGAAACCAGTGTGCCACAGCACACAAGCCCTTCAACCTCCTAGATGAATATTGTCTCCATAAATTAATATAATCTTAGGCAGAAATAAACTTAGCTAAAAGGCCCAGCAAAACTGGCAAACTGGATAAAGAGCATGTTATGATGGTTCCAGTAACTGTCTTCTGATAGTTTCTGATGTGCTCAAGTCTGGAGCAGCCTGAAAGAATACCACCACAGTGATTCAGTTATTCTGCTCCAGCAGGACTGAGAAAGTCTTCACCCATGAGATGCGACAAGCACCTAGATTTAAATACTGACTACACACGTACACCCAGTTGCTGCACCACTCAGTGAAATACAAGCCAGGGAGCCTGAGGAAATTTTTTAAAAGTGACAAATATGGTACTTCAGCTGTATGAACTATGTCTTGCACACATGCAAACTCCTGTTTCACTGCTATTAGCACAGCTCTGAGACCTTTACATGCTTGGTATTTATGGTTTTCTTGTCTCTAACTGGAAGCATTATAGGATAAGATAAAAGACACTAACAACCACCTTTGATCACCTGTGACTGCCTTTGTATATCCATGGACAATTCCCTGAGGGAGCAAACGCACAGTGAGCAGGCTAACATCCCCATGTGCTTGCTGCAGCTCGCTGCCTGTGGATAGAAAATCACCTGCAATCACCAAGCAAGGAACTTGCAAGTGCATTAAGCCACTTTCCAGACAAAAAGCTTAAATTTCATTATCCATGTAGTGTGCAAGTGTGCTGCACCTGGTGCACTGTAAACTCTGCACCTATAGCTTGGTAGTGAAAAGCATCCCTGAGCAAAGACAGTGTAATCAGTCCTCCTAATAAATGCAGTGAGATTCAAGAGGCCTGCCAGGGAGCTCCCCGCTTGCACAGTGCCTGCCATCACCCCCCAGCACTTCCAACTGCTCTGCAGGCAGAGGCACTTTCTGCAGTGGCTGTCCTTACAGGAGGCCCTGAATATGCATGTTGCCCTCTCTGCTGACAGCTGAGTATCGCATGTAGCAAAATGCAGAACATCTGTCAGAGGAGCAAGTCCTCCTGAATAAATTATCATCCACCCGGGATATGAGCTTGGACCGCTTGACAGGCTGAGATCAGCTGAGGGACCAGCAAGGGGACACGGGGGCATCAATGCCTCACTTCACTAGTCTGCAGAAGGCTGGTGAAAGCCAAAACCCTGCTGCACACAGGAAGCACAGGCAGCCCCAGGGCCTTACCCATGTTTTGTGGCAGCCTGGGACTTGTTCATGGCAATTCCCAGGTGATCACAGGAAGTAAAAGACACACCGAAGGAGGGAGGAAGGGAGGGAGGGAGGAAGGCTGTGTAGTGGTTTCCTGGGCTGGAAAACACAATTTCTCCTGCACATCATGGAAAGCCCACAATTAGTAGCAGGCACACTGCTGGGAGCAGCCTCTCTGTGTGCCCTCCCATGCTCATGCCACGCTCCTCTGCATCACAGGAGGATGGGAATAACTGAGAAACAAGCATCCCCTGTCCATGGTCTGCACTGAAAAGCTGAGCAGCTCCTGGCCCCACAGGTGATCAGCAGAAGCCCTTAGGCACACAATGAAGGCCTTTCAAGAGAGTGGAGGCAGGGTCAGCAGAGACATAGCTGCCTCTTTTTCAGCCCGTCCTCTCCTGAAGCTGGGAATCTGCTGCTGGAAGAGACCTCGGGATATCGCATCCCTTTTGTCCATTGTGGGGCAGCACTGCCTTTTCCTTGCTGCAGTAATGCAGTGGGGTCCTGCGAGCAACAGGCTCTGCAGACCTTCCCAGGGAACCGGCCCTTCCCACAGGTTTGCATCTTCCTTTGCAGGATGCTTTGCCCAGGCTGCGGCTCGGATCGCAGCCGTGGCCAGTGCCTGCCTCTGCTGGCTCAGTGGGAATGCTCACTGCCAGGGAAGGGAGGACTGCTGAATTTTAATCACATTTTGGCTGCCACTGTAATGGCCAGGAAAATACTTGTTTGCGTGATTAGAAACAAGATGTATTACATACACACGGTCTCATCAGCAATTAGTGCCCGAAGCAATAACCTGGCTGAACACAATGCAAATCCCTCGGTTGTGACCTCCTGGAGTGACTTTACCGCTAGGATCCTGATGTTCCCAGAGCCTGCAGGAGGGACTGGCACCTCAGGCAGGTTCCTGATGTCCTGGGGAGCTCACAAGCCCTCCGCAGTAAAGGCAGCTGGCAGGAAGAGGGAGCCCCTGTGCGCCAGGAATAGCCGGGTTTGGGGAGGGACAGTTTTGGGTCTCCCTCCATCAGGAGCAGCTCGGGGCGAGTCGGGATTGCTCGCTGAGGAGGTCAGAATGCAGCTCGCTGGTGGGTCAGGCCAGAGAAGGGAACGGTGCTTAGGGGGGTCGGGAAAGGAGCTGGTTTCACCTGGCTGCCTGTAACAAGGGCAAACCCTCAGTGGCAAGACTCCTGCTGCTACATCCCCTCCAGGTCTATGGGATCTTTGCAAAGGATAGAGTACAACTTCCGTCTTATGGGAGGGTTTGGAAGTGCAAAACAGCTGTACAGCTGTGTCTCAATTCATTAGTTTCTGAGCGGTTACACAACCTGTGACCCCCATCCACAGAACCACACGTGTTGGGTCTCTGTGCCACTCTCTGTGTGTCTCTCTTTGACATTTGGGAGACAAGTCCTTCACCTTTTACTTGAAAAATCTTTAAGGCAGCAGTCTGAAACCAGCCTCCCTTAAGGATGCTGCCTATTTAGGTATCTTTTGCAGCTCATCATCTGTCACAAGAAATGCAGTACGTTTGGGTTTTTATACTGCAAGAACTGGCAACACCCTCTGCTTCCTAAATTTTCCAAAATAAGTTGCATGCATCTCTGGATAACTTGCAGAAAAGCTAAAAATAGGAAAAGTTAACCTCTGTACTTAATTTTTTGCCTTTCCTTTTTTTTTCTTGGATATGCTCCCTATTTTGAGCAGTTATACTTCCCGTTAGGTCAGGCATGAAACAATAGTTTTCCAAGAGCCTGGAAATGAGAGAAACCCATAAAACAATTCCTCATCTACCAGCACAGAACTGCTGGCACTCACTGAAGGGTCTGCCCTGGAAATGGCCTGGGTTGTCTCTCTCCTGTCTGCCTTCTTTATACTGATATTTCTCTTCCAAAAAAATCTTCCAAGCTGTCTGCTTTTATCTTGCTCCTGCTACTTACTAAGCCTCCCCTTTTTTTTTCAGGCTGCACATCCCTCAGTGTCTTGCTCCCACTCACTGCTGAGATTAATGCTGCGTAATATTCCAGAGCTATCACATTCTGGTACTTGGAGCTCATCTCGTTCTTTCTCAAAATCAAATTTAACTTAAAATTAAAAAGCCCCACACAATCGAAAGCCTGTCTATCTAAGTGGATACACAGATCTAGAAGCAAGTAATGATTGTGGGTAATGAAGGGGAGGCCATGTCAGACAAAATGGGTGGTCTTTTTCATGTGAAGAAGGTTCTTTATTTAGGTGTAGGTATGCAGTGTTGTTTGAGCCAACACTCCCTAGTATGCAGTGAAAAGCCCACCTAATTCGGAGTATGCAGAAGCTTTGGATTGTCCTCTGCAGGCTTTCTGACCAGGTCAGCAGTGTGGCAAGCACTGCACCAGCCCAGAGTCTGAGGGATGGTGGGAGGAGCAGCGAGGGAGCCATCCCGCTTCATGGACTCGCTGTTGGCAAGGAGTGATGGGCTGAGGGCAAGCCTGGCTGCAGGACAGTGGTACTGTGATTCACCCCCGTGGGCTGGAAGCCAGCTAGGAAACAGTCAGGAAATAAGATTTTCACACTTCTCAGGACACAGGCAGGAGGTGGGTGAGAAACCAGGCAAATCTCAGCACTGCGGACTCAACTGCAGAGTCTCTTGGCCCATCTGTCTCCAGCGCTGGCAGAGCCAGTGGAAAATGGGCCCCCTGCTCATGTCTGTTTGCAAAGGGGCTGGATCTACCCTTCCTGTGCCCCACAAATGAACCAGGGGATTCACCTCCCTCTGCCCAAGTCAAGGGCCAGCTCCAGAGCACAGCAGCTGACTTCACCGTGCATGGGTACAGGGGGCCCTTTATACCCACACTTGCACTTCCCTTTGAAACAGATGTTGCTCCTTTGCCTTTCAATGCAATAAATGCCATGAAGCACCACAATGGTAGTTAAAAATGTACTCGCATGCTACGTCATGGAAGAGTGGGCTAATAAGGTAAAGATGACTAACTCAAGTGTTTCAAATTGGGGGAAGTGAGTTCCTTGGAAGAGTAAATTAGCGGGCCTGCTGCTTCTGAAAGTTCCTACAGCAGCCCGTTTGGGTCTATGGCAGACTGGTCTCCTGACCCACAGAGCAAAATGCCCATTTACATGGTGCGGTATGATGTTTTTCCTCCTAGGATGGGCACCCTCTGTGGGCTGGAGTGGGTGAAATCTACTCTGCTTCATACCTTTTGTGGGCTGTGCTTGGCTGGAAAAGCCTCTCTTCTGTGCCTTTCTGGAGAAAGAAGAAACCACCTTATTCCTGCATGTATCGAACTCAGGTGCCAGCCATTTTCCATTTATTGCAATAAACTTAGAGTTTCTAAACTCTGGCTGTGTTAAAGTCCAACAGCAATGAGGTCAAAAAGGAGAGAAGCATTCTGCACCTAGAAGAGAACTGGGATATTTGCCAAGATCAAGCACAGTTTTTTTCTTTAGCCAGTCAAGGGACACAGAAGCTTTTCCAGACAGTGTTGTTCAATTCAGAGAAGTCTGGCCAAAAGCAATATTCCGGAGGAATCCACTCATGGCCGAATTTGGACATTATTTTTAGGCAAACGGTCTGTCCTTCATTGCAAGGAGGAAAACACCATGCAGTCTTTGTTCAGACATCCTCAGAAATACTGCTTTGAGACATACTGCAGTACGATCAACCCCACCACTGACTCTCTTTCATTCTGGAGTATTGACATGGGGCCTTTCATCAACTTGATTGTGTCCAAGCCATCCCAGGGTGCAGAACCATCAATGTGCTGTCAGTGGGGCTCAATCCCCAGCACTCTTTCCCCAAGCCTGACTCCTGCCTAAAGTCTTTTATGCCACCAGGGCTTCAGGTCAGGGACAGGCAGCAGCAAACAGTGGGTTCTGCCCTTTGCTGTCATGGTCCAGATGCCCAGCCTTGGCCACTGGCTCCAGACTTCTCTGCAGAAACACCTGCTCATTATGGCGAGCAGTTTTGCAGTAAGGCCCCACCACCCATTCCACACTGCAGCCATTTCTGCTGCATGCCTGTGATTAACATCTCCATAGTAGTGAAAATAATGAATGGGCTCAGACAAACAGTAAGGGGAAACCAGAAACACATCTCAGTTTTCTGTGTGAAGTCTTCTGGGACATGTCACATCATTCCAATAAAGCCTGCAAAACCAGGACTCCCTGGTGACCAAGGATTTACGCCAATGCAACATCACATCCTGGCGTGGATCCTGTTCCATTTCCACCTGCATTCACAATTTGGTCTTTCTTCTTTCTCCCCTCTGCCCTCAGTGCCCTGTTCAAGAGTCACTAGACCCTGAGCTTATGTCTCTCAAGACACTGTTATGAAAATCATCTTCTGGCTGACAGCAGTCCCTGGCTGCCCAAGGCTGCCCTGAAAGACTGACACATTAGGCCAGCTCAGTGTCATTTGACTACATAATGAGGTCTCCTCAGAAATGCAGTTTCAAAAGATTACCTCTGGTCACAAACTAATCCTGCTTAGAGGACATCTGGGCAAACAGCAGCACAAGGGATGTTTCTGCTTAAAACTACAGTAAAATCTGGTCTGAGAATTTTGTCTTTGACACCTTTTCTAGATACTGGCTTGCTATTTACTTTCTCATTATAGAAGATCCTATCATACGTAGACAACATAGAGAATGACAAACTTTTTGTAATTCCCTTACAGAGACATCCAGTTGACAATTGCAGAGTAGCCACTGACCATGCTTGGTGATGCTCAGTGGCAGCTCTCTGTGCCCATTGCTCTCAGAGACACTTGGCAGAGCAGACCACATACAAATGAATAAAAGAAGAGATTTCAGAAGAAGGACATCAAGTGTCCCCTGGATTTTTTGCCCAAAACTTGTGTTACACCCAATCCTTCAGAATGCAAAAGTGATATAGTTGATAATAGTTTTAATTTTCCTTCAAAATAAGAATTTGGAGCCTCCTCTTTCATCCCTAATAATACACTAACTGCAGGGACGCACGTTTGTAGACAATAATAGTCGTTCTGCTTTTCTGTCGCAATGCAATACAATAATGCAAAGGTTTAGCTAGGAGGAGAGTTTTTCTCCATGTAAAAGTTGTCACAGTGAAAATAAACATGAATTCAGCAAACAACATGGCTGAACGAACCCACACTGCCTCAGCTGCAGCAGGGGGAGTTGGTTCCCTGTGATGGCATTTGGGCTCCAGCAGATGCAGCACTGCCATGTGTACAGCAAGGAGCTGCCAGCATTTGCCAGAGCCACCCCATTTTCCACAGCTGTCTGCTGTCCACCCTGTGCCTGAGGGGCTGGAGCACCAGGGCCATCACCTCACCAGGATGTGAGGCACAAGGCCGCTTCTAACAAAGTAAGAATGAACATCTGCAGCTGGTGTTATCAAAGCTCTCTGCTGGCCCTGCATAACTGTGTCCTGCAAACACAAGAAGCAAAATCCAGTTTTGTTCCCTTCCCACATCAGTTTATAGGACCACTGGTGTTTCAGCATTATCCTGGTCTTAGCTAGTGTAGAGTTAAATATGTCTAATGTTATTATTTATTATTATTATAGAATATTTGTTATGCTATTTATATTAGAATAGAATATAAAAATGAACATGGTTTTAAATTTTTTATTAAAAATGAAGTTATATAATCATATGAAACTCATTCCTTATTATTATCTACATCCTTCTAGAAGGCATCAGTTGAGTCAAGGATGAAGACAGATTTGGGAACTTTGTATGAAAGGCAGAATACAAGGAATTGGGTCTGGCAACCAAAAAACTAAGTGAGGGGTATTGATATGTCCAAGGCAATGAAGACAAACGTTTCTGAAGTGGAGATCTCTCAGGTGTCCTCTAAATCAGGAGGAGCTCCACATCCTGTCTTTCCATCCCACCTTGACAAGGCAGTGCATGCCCAGCAGTGGTTTTGTTATTACCACAGCAGCTAAACCCTTTCTCCTCATCCAGGGTCTCTCCTCAGCCAGGCACAGCGTTCAAGCAGTGATGCCATCTCTCAGCTGTGCAGTGGTGATCCCCCCGGGAGCTCCCCGTGCTCTCCCCAGCGGCACGTACCGAGTCACATCCTTGTGAGCAGCACTGCCTCCCACCCTCTGCTAGCCCTGCAGAGTTTCCTTCCTCCCCGTGCTGGGGGGAGGCAGTGCTGCCCCCAGTGCTGTTCAAGGAGCACACACACATCCTGCTGTGCTAACATCAAAGTGTCCTCAGCCGTTTCCTGCCCCACAACCCAGGATTGGCCCACTTCTTCATGCAGGTCTTTGCCACATCCCTTTGTGGTGTCACAGGAACAAGCCCAAACTTTCCCCATTTGCAAAATGGAGTTAAATCACGGTTGCCTTGTATTGTGCACCAATTTACTAGGCAGTAAACACTCAGCTAGCAGCAAACCCAATAATAATTATTGCTGACAAGGTCCTTTGGTCAGGTGGCCATTGGTCAGCCCTGGTGAGCAGCAGGAAGAGGTGCTAACAGCAGGGCAGGGCAGTGGGGAGCTCTGCACCACCCTCTGGACCCTCAGCCTGGCCCCCCACAGCTGGGACTACCTTATTGCTCACTTCTCTGGAACCCGGGACACACACAGTGCAGGATGGGCACACAGCTGAGAGCAGCCAAGAGTTCACACAAAACCTTGGTGGCACCCTGCACTCCTGGGGTTTGGGAGAGGCCGTTTTTAGGAGCGTTTCACAGGTTCCTGAGGGAGCTGGGGCAGGTTTCACTCAGCAGGCAGCTCGGTGACAGAAAGGCAGGAGGGAGAGGATTACCAAGATCTTCTGGAAAGAGGCAGGAAGGAAGTGGGAGTGCAACTTCCTACTCAGGACAGTGAGACTTGACCCATGCTCAATTTTCCTATGACTCAAATGGTATTTCTTAAAGCAGCCCTCCTTCCAATGACTAAAAAATAGCAACTGCTGAAGCAGAGGAGAGTGCTGACTAATGCTGTGCGAGAGAGAATAAGTTGGTACAAGCACCAGTTTTCAGATGAGCTAGGCAGGACTGCCAGGGTTACCCTGTGACAGCTGACCTACCGTTCCCATGGAGACTGTCTTCTAAAGTACAGGAAACATGAATAAACAGGGCAACTTCAATAAAACAACTTCAGTAACAGCTGTATTACAATCCACATAAATGACATTTCTAAGGGATCTACCTTTTCTCTGGCAAAAATTTACAGAGTTCTCAGACAAAAAGGACATGAAAACTAACACCAGAGACCAGAGGCCTTCCTTGAACCAATTGCAATTGAACATCAGCACATCATTTGGAAAAATGCCCTGTCCTGATTTTGTGTGCCCAGTGACCACCACCTTTGGCAAGCTGTGGCAAGGAGAGCTTCCCCTGACTGTGAAAAACCTGGACTTTATTTCCAGACCTTCCCAGCTTTTGCTGTTCCTGTCCTCTCATTTGCCAGCCTGAGGAGCCCTACAGTGGCATGTTTGTGACCAGAGTACCTGCAGAGAGAAGGCTCCATTTAACCCAAGAGACAAGGCTCCCAGCAGTGCCCACCATGGGGCATTTGCCAAGCAGATGTGCCCTGTTGTGCCCACCCTGCTAAGCAGCCTCAGATGGACCGTGTCAGCAAGCAGATCTCCCCCTTCTTCACCAGACTCCAGCTTTTGTATTGCACACAAATGTGATCCGTGCAGGGTTCATGTTTTTGCCCTTCAGACTATTGATAAAAGCCATTAGAGATGTACACAGGTGCAAACCCAGCAGAAAAAGAGATACACAAGCACATATGTGCATGCACACAGGAGCACACACATGCAGATCACATGCCACAGTTAAAGCAGGAGAAGAGGCAAGACTCCTCCTCCTGCAGAGGACCCAACTGGAAACAGGCCCACTGAAACAATTCCCCAGTTATGATTACACAGGAGCTCTGGCAGTGAGTCACTTTCCAACCCACTGAACATTCTCCACTTTGAATTATGCATCATTTTTGGGTTTTTTAATCATAACATTGTGTTTTCTCAAAGAAAATGCCTGGCTCAAAACTGAATTTAAACACATAAGTATTTTCACCTTTATCTACCAAATATTATCTCAGAAAAGAAAGAGATTCCAGTTAGTTAGTTTTGCACTGATTGGCACTTATTAGCCCACTCTCCCTTCATTTTTAATAAATAATTCCATTCAGCTGTTCCATTATTTTGCCTGGACTCAAAGGTCATGGAACAACTTCTCATTTATATTTCTTAAGTATTAGTAAAAACATCACCCTTCTTCCACTTTTCTGCCATATCCCTAGTGCTCCCAGCAACACTGCAAATGAACAGCTTCAGTAGTTTCTGCTCAAAAAGCTTTTGAGTGACTTTTAGGCAAAAACCCCCACATTTCCTTGTTCTCATGCAACACTTGGATCCTCATCTAGCTTTCTCCACAGTTCTTGCCCTGAGCAGGTACTCTGTAGAGTATTGGTCAAATACCAGTGATAAAACTGGTTTTGTCCTGAAATATATTTAAAAAAACCCAAACAAACGAAAACAACACTTTTTTTTTTTTATGCTTGGGTCTTACAGAATCACAGAATCATTTTTGTTGGAAAAGATCGTTAAGAGCATTGAGTCCAACAGCTAACCTAACGCTGCCAAGTCCACCACTAAACCATGTCCCTAAGTGCCACATCTATGCCTCGTTTAAATACCTCCAGGGATGGTGACTCAACCACTTCCCTGGGTAGCCTGTTCCTATGAAGAAACCCTTTCTGTGAAGAAATCTTTCCCACTATCCAATCTAAACCTCCTCTGATGTAACTCGAGGCCATTTTCTCTTGTCCTATCACTTATTACTTGGGAGAGAAGGCCAATCCCCACCTCACCACAACCACAACCTCCTTTCAGGTAGTTGTACAGAAAGACAAGGTCTCTCCTCAGCCTCCTTTTCTCAACACTAACTGAATAACAGAATTACGGCTCAGACTGGTTTTCCTCTGTTGAATTTCTTTATTTACCATCATGCTGCTTTTAAAGGATGCATGTTTACCACATTTCAGCTGTTGCAGGAGACTCCAGGTGCCATCTGTGCATTGGTCTCTTCCCCAGTCCCCCATCCAGCACTTCAGAGATCAACAGGCAAGGGAGATGTCTGCACTGGGGTCATTCCAGGAAAGGGAGAAGCCCAGGCTAAGAAAGAGTCAGGCTGAGTCAGCATCCCTCTGTGGAAAAACAGTCTTCTGGTTAAAAAGAAGCAGACCTCCCTAGGGAAAGCAAATTAGCAACCCGTACCTGACACTGTTTGTCTATTCCCTGATAGATGAGCCATTTTTTCCTCTCTTTCAGAGTAATACTTGGCTGTACTTTCCTTTTAATGAGCTTTTGGACCAAAGCCTGAAATGGATCAAAGCCATCGGAGGGAGGGGTGGGGAAACACATGACCCTAACCTTTGCCTTTTCTCTCTTTTTCTTTACAAACAGAAGTTGCACCTTTCATTATTGACGTTAATGTCAACAAAGGGGCTCGGTGCTTTGGTTCTGGAGCAGCGGGTGACCCGTCTGGCAGCTTACCAGTGATGGACATCAAGCAGGAGGCTGTTGCAGCCTCCCCATGGGGAGAGCCCTCTGGAGAGGGGCAGAGAAAGGGTGTCCACTGCCAATGGGCAGCACTCTCCTTTCCAAGCAGATGCATCCCTGCCTGAGCAAACACAGCAGCTCCTGGGGGGAAAAACAGAAGGAGGATTAATGGATGATTTTCTCCTTCTTGTGTGACACAAGGGCTCTAGTCTCAAGGTGGCAAGAAATTGCAGCTGTCGGGAGAGACAGGAGCAAGGCAGGGCAGGCAGAAGATCATGTCACGTCTCTGTTCTTCCTTCCTGGTGTCCCTGAAGTGTGATTAGTTAGAGTCTACTGCTCTCAGCAGACAACTTTGAGATCACTGGGTGGAAAGCACCCCCATGGCCAGGAGCTGCTGCTGCTCTGACAGCTCAGTACAGAGCCTAAAAATGGGAGATAAATAGTCCTGCGTGCTTACAGCCATCAGGGCTTGGCTGCACTTTTTGAGCCATTTTTTCCTTTTTCCAATAGAGTGCTTTTCCAGGAGTCAGGAAATTTCACATGCCTGCCATAAATGAGAGCTGAGCACAATTAGGGTGCTGATGAAACTGGGAAAGAGCAGGAGAGACAAAATTTATCCTGCAGAAACAGAAACAACCATAGCTGTAAAGAGTCTGCATAGCCCCCACCAAAAGGCTTGTGGCTGCTGATGAGTGGGGGGCAATGGTGCTTGGATGAGCGAGACACAGCCCCCTGGTTTGGCAGAGGTGAGGGAAATGCCACGGGGCTCTCCAGATGGGCTGCTGGGGCTCTGCCAGCTGCCCTGCACCAACACATAGGGCGATGGGGGTGCCACGGTGCTGCTGTCTGGGATGAGCAGTTGGCAGAGACTGGGTGTGATGGGGAGCAATGTGCACTGTGGGTGACTGCGAGGCAGGTAACGGGGCAGCCACCAGCTGCCACACAGCCTCCACCTGGCCTTCAGACAGGAGGAAGGCCACTCCTAGCACAGTGGGGACCAAGCATCCTCTCATCAGATTTCAGCACTTTTTCCTTGCTGTCGATATTTCTCCTGCCCTCTGAAAGGCCACCAGACACAGTGGTGCTCCAAGCGCTGTGCTGAGGGCCACCCTGCTCACGGACTGAGGGGAAATACTGCTGACACGACACAGGCTGTTATTTCCAGGAGACCTCTCCCAAGAGGTGGTTGCCCTTCACTGAGTGCAGAGCAAGCAGAGCCCGTGGCTGCTGGCAGGCCCTCGGTGCACTGCCCGGCGTGTCGCAGACTTGCAACAGCCCTGCTACACAGCCCTGCTCGTGGCATACTCCAGATGGCAACTCAGGATGAGGGGATTACCTGCACGGAGCACACTCCTTCAGTCAGTGAGGATGCTGCCAGGCTTACGTGTTGGTGACTGTGTGCACAACTCTGGAACATACACACTTTGTCATCCCTGTTTCCTACCTTTGAAATGTCTCTTCTCAGCAGAAGAGAACCACCGTGCCTTGCTTGGATTCAGTGCTCCTCTTGGAGGGGGCAGGGAGCTGCACAGAGTCATATACATAATTCTCTTCCTCTTCACTTAGTTTTCTTTTTCTTAGGGCAAAATAAGAGCCGTTTGAGCTGGAAGCATAGAGCTGCTTCTCATCTGCAAATCTTCTCCCTCTACACAAAAACACAGCAATTTAAGGGATTTTTTTAAAAAATGCTAAAACTGTCTATCTGTCTTCCTCAAATATTCACTATGTTGAGCATCTAAATACAAAAGAAACATAATGAGGTTCCATAAGATTCAGTGTG
The DNA here is from genome assembly GCA_013400415.1 of Scytalopus superciliaris. Classification (NCBI taxonomy): domain Eukaryota; kingdom Metazoa; phylum Chordata; class Aves; order Passeriformes; family Rhinocryptidae; genus Scytalopus; species Scytalopus superciliaris. Next base: position 791,158 of record VXBX01006519.1, on the reverse strand, counting down.
AAACACACCCAAGAGAAACCCAGTGCACACTAATGGGCATTCCCCAGAGTTTCTGACTCATGAATGTGTTTGGTACTATTTCAGTAGGGAAAGTAGCAAGAGGAGGAAGACAGCCACTAGCAGAGGTGTCTGCAAGCTGACTGCAGAAGTCAGTAATGCCAGAAGACTGGAGAGTGGCTAATGAAGCATCTCATTTCAGAAATGACAAGGGGAGACTTCAGGGAAGTGCAGTAGTGACCTACATAGAGCAGAAGGACACAACAGAAAGGCCTGGCGAGGTGAGGACAGCCAAGAGGAGGCAGAGAAACTGTCGGGGCAACACAGAAAGACTCTGCATAAAATAAGGCATAATGAAGCAAAGGAAGGTATCTATTCTGCTCTGAGACAAACAGGCAAGATGCACTCTGAGATGTGCTAATAAATGATGTTTTGATTCTTTCATGTAAGAAAAAAAAAAAAGGATTAATAAAATTGAATCTATGTTGGGAATTCAGGTCAGGTCAACACAGTGAAAAAACACAGACATTTTGTGCAACCCAAAATGTGGGGGGATTTTTTTTTTTTAATCTATCCAGAGAAACAGAAAAATGACCCAGAATGTTTTGCCTGAGCCGTCAAAACAGTAAGGAAAATTTCTAAATAAAATATTACTGCAAATTAAAAGAACATTTGAAAGCATCTCAACAAAATACTTTTATGATTTGAAAGATTTTTTCAGGATTCCTTCTCGCAGAAGAAATGTAGTAAAATTGAGATTAGTTTACAAATCATGCTGCTTTACCTTACTCTTACATGGTCCAGGGGATGGGAGAATGGAAAAAAATTAATTCAGCTGCAGCCACCAGCTGTTTCTAGAGTTGACATGGCCTAATGCAGCTCCCAAAGGAAAACAAACATATCTTGTCTCTTTTATTATTGTTAAAAACAAAACAAAAAAAAAAAGCCCTACTTATTTCTGAGCAAAGACCACATCTGCATGTGTGATACTGTTTCCTGATGAACACAGAAAACTGGAAGGAGATCTTGTGGCACACCAAGCACGTGTTCTGTGGCGGGGGCAGAAGGAGTGGCCCTGTGTCAGTGTGACCACTGCCTCAACTTTCAGAGCTGGCTTAAGCTGATGAGGGGAATGAGGAGCGAGTTAAGGTGGGAGCAAGTACTCCTCTTCCACTGTGAAATACCAAGTCCTAGAAAAGAGGGAGTTGCATATGGCAAAGCCTTAAATTGCCATGGTGAGCTCTGCTGGAGAGTGTCTGATTCACAGAAGGTCGCACCTGCTAGTCCTGCCCAGCTCCCCAGTCTACTCATCTAGTCAGCACAGCTGATGGGTGAAAGAGCGGAGCTGGTTGGAAACATCTGATGTGGCTCTAGACAGGCAAACTGATTTGCAAATTCAAAGCACAGGGGAGACTGAGAGCTATTGCAATGGATTACAAATGAGCTTGGAAACACAGGTGTGAGGCACAAGGAGGGAACGTGGCTGGAGCTAAGTGGTTGAATACCCTGACAAGCTGTTCAACCCTCTCTACCCCTTCATCCTAACTTTCCCTTTGCCAGGCAGGTCTCTCCTTCCTGAAAACCATATTTATCTGTCACGGAGCTAGGGAAGCCAGGGGACTGGGAGGGGTGCTGAATGAGAAGTCCCCACTGTTACCAAAACCAGTGAAGTGTGGGTAAGTAGGCCAGCTGCAATAGAGTAGCAAGAAAACTATCTTATAGTTTGTTAGAAATCCCTAAAATATGGTTACAAAACACATCAGTGTAGAGAGGAAATCACAGTGAAATGTGAACTATGTGGTTCAGTTTTGTGTGACACTGTGCAGAAAACACAGCACGACCTTTGTTACAGTGGCAAATCATGGGCATGTTTCCCTTAAGACTTCATGCTGTTGTTGCCATGAATTTCTGCCCAAGGCTATCAGGACTGTAACATCTATAGACATGCTTAACACTGTGGGTGGTAAGTCCAACACATAACCACAGATAGGGTCTGACTACAGGTCTGTCTACTGTCTGTCCCTTACAGACTCAGCAGCTGTCAGGAGAAGATGCTCAGGGAAGAGCCAAGCAAGGTGAGGACAGGGCAATCCCTTTGCAGCAGCAGCAGCCTCCCAGCTTCAGTGGTGAGCAGTTCGGGAACCTTTGGAGCTTCAGGCTGCTGCCAGGCTTTGATATCTGATATGGCCTGACAGACCTACCCTTCCTGAAGTTGTCTTACCGCTTTCTGAACTTTTGCCCTCCCCAACTGTTCACAGCAATGAGTCTCATGGTTTTAATAATGGAACTATTGCGGGGGCGGGGAAGCAGACTTCATGTTGTTTGTTTTATATCTGCCAATGGATAACATCATTAGCTACCTTGTATTGCTGGGGCTAGTGAGTAATCATTTCCCATTCACTTTTTCCACAACACCTGTGATAGCACTAAATCTATCACCTCCACCCCAGTCATCCCTGTTTAAAAACAGTAGAGCAGAGGCTGTTTGAGTCTCCATGCAGAGAGCTGTTCCTCATGTATCATCACCCCAGTTACCCTTGTTAGTGTGCCTCTGAATCCCACAATCCCCCTTGCCAGGCTGAAGGACCACGGCTGCAAGTCGACACTGCTCCAGACACCAGCAACCTATGGATTTATGCAATGGCTATTCAGAGGCAGTTTTAAGAGAAATAACCAGTGTGACCCAAAGATCTCTTTTCTGCATTGCACTTGTTAATTTAAAGGTCATCACTGTGCATGTAAGGCTGAGATTATTGTTGCAGATACAGTCCTTTTAAACTACCTGATGTTAATCTCCTTTACCATGAAAGGTAAATGTTCCTATTGGTAAGCTGATGTGAGAAATTGATTCTTAAAGATAATAGCTAGAAAATTTGGTATGAAATCTCTCTTTGGCATTAAAATGGCATTCTTAAGCAGAACATAGTAAATCTTGGAAGAAAATGCTTTCTTTAACCTTTTCTTTTATGGGAATTTCTAATACATCCAAATCCTTTCTCTTCTATCAGCTCCATATCAAAATGCAGCTTAGGCTGATGGCTGAAAGTCATCACTGTTGGTTGTGAAATTAGTTGCTATTTTCAGTCCATTTCAAAACTTCGATTAGTCCAGCTGAGACACGTGCCAAAGACCTCAAAGAAAGAAAAAAAAAAAATTGAACTGGCAGAGAGAAGAAATTGTTCCTGCTATGCTGAGGTTAAATCTCTGAATAAAGGAACCTCAAGAAGACTGCATACATGCTGCACCTGCTCCCTTTGTGGGTAAAGGGAGAATAGCCTCGAATTTCTACAACTTCTCATGGGTAACTTATCCACCAAAACCCATGAAGAGTAGAGTTGAGGTACCTGAATACCTTACAGATGCTCCTAAATCCCAGCAACCCATTTTTTTTCAAAGCTATGGGCAACTTGAGAAATCATGTTTTTTCTTTGAAAAATCAAGCCATCATCTTCCTAGGTATTAATACCAAGCTCAGATTTTCCTCTCAGCTTCTGTCCCAGCAGGAATAACATAATCTTCATTGGTTTGCAAATTGCAGACAGCTCCCCTGCACCTACTCGAGCTTCTCAGCTCTCTGGGGAAGGGATAGGGAGGGGCTTGTTTCCCCAGGAGAAAAATAAGAAAATGTTTGCATGACAAAACTGTTGCCTGTTGCATGGTAGTTTAAACAAAAGAACCCTACTGTGGGCATTTTCTTCTGTAGTGCAGAGGAGTTTGGAAAGCTGTATAATGTGTCTTGACAGCGGTACAAATCACTAAAGGTCAAGGGCTTGGGGATTAACCACATCCCCTTACAATAGGCTGATATAGAAAGGGCAGGACCATGAGGGTTCAGGTTTGGAATGAAAGGTTTTGAATAGGGCTGATGAAAACAGATTTGTGGAAAGGGAGGACTACTCACACCCTTCCAGCACTCAGGCAGGCTAATAAGATCACAGTGCAGAAACAAATATGGTGCTCTGCCCATTCTTTTTTTAATGCAATAAACATCTGGCTGTGGGCACCCTACTCCTGAGATATCTTCTGCCTTTCTCCTCAAGTTTTCTCTAGCTGCAGGTGCTCATCAAGTCCAACCACTCTGCTCACGATGGGTCAGCTACTGTAGCTTGTTCAGGACTGTGTCTGGTTGAGTTTTGAATACCTCCACAGACAGAGCAACCTGTGCCAGTGTCTGATCACCCTCACAGTAAAAAAAATAAATGTTTTTTTTTTTGTGTTCAGAACATCTCATGCCGTTTCTACTTGTGCCCATTGCCTCTTGAACTGTCAGTGGTCACTACTGAAATGAGTCGGGATCCCTCATTTTCATTCCCTTCCATCAGATATCTATACATGCTGGTAAGATTCCCACAAGACTTCTTCAGTCTTTGTATTTCAAAGCCTGATTTAAAAGCATTGAGTTATTCATCTAAGATAAGCTCTTGGACTGGAAAACTCCTTGCTTCAGATGCTTGATCTGAGAAGTGTATGAACTAGTGCTTCCACAGTCACATTAATATTTAGGAGGGTTTCAAAAGGGAGGTTTTTAGGTTCTTTTACTTCAACTTTGTGATTGTGACATGTGTCAACTGCATCGTCTGAGTTTTCTGTGGCATGCGTGCAGAATGGTCACAATACACCTCAGTTCAAGCCTTTCCTCTTCTACACGAAGAGAAAACATCAGAGATTGTTTCCTGTATTAGATATCAACTGAAAAGAGTCTGCACCAGAAAAGCCTTTTGAAATTACTGTTCCTCCTCCCACTGACAGAAGTATTTTTCCCTGGAATCAGCATTGATGACATTATTGAGCATCATCAGAGCATGGAAAGGACAATGAAGCTTTCAGAGGACACTTTTTTAGCTGTACCCACTGGACAATGAAAAAGTTAGTGTTTTTTGCCAAAGGGCAGACCATATTTTGCAGCTCTCATTTCAGTAATTCTGCCATGATACTTGTATTCATTCATTAAAAAAAAAAGACAAGTAAAAATATTATGTACTACATAAGCCTGATGAGTGCATTGACAAGAAAGGTGTCACTGAATGCCACTATTTATTAGCAGCATGGCTCCCTGAAAGAATTATTGTGTAGTATTTTTGTTCACTAATTATGTGCTAAATTACATTAAATTATCACAGTAGTGCCTCATAATTACAGTTATTATGACAAACAGCAAACAAATGAGTAAAGAAGTGACCTCTTTCCTTTGAAAACAGGCAACAGAAGTCTCTCACCAATGCCAGCTTTCTGAATATGCAGCATTAGTGTCAATTTTCAGTTGTGATTTGCAATTGGAATGGCTTCTTTGATTAGCTTTTTTAAAACCCACTACTCAGTGAAGGTCTCTCCTGTTTAGCTTAGACAGGAATGGATAAAATTGTTCCCACAGGCTGTTAGTAATTTTTCTCTCTACTTTCTGGGTGGCCTCCCCTTGCCTACAAAGTCCATGGTGCAGCATTCCATAAGCCTTCTGGAGACGGCTCTCAGAATTGGAAATTTAAAAGTCATACTAAAGTTAATATTAAAAATATTATATATGTGTATGTGTGTGTGTGTATTTAAATGTGATGTTATATATATATATATTTATATTTAAATGTGATGTTAAATATAAACAAAGAAATGTGTAAAAAAGGCAAAGCTAGGACGATTATGGACTTTTTTAAATTTAATTCTCGCTTTACCTTTGATGCCAATAACTTACTACTGCAAATCAATATTAGAATTAAACTCCTGTTTGCCTGAAGTGCCTTTCTCACACCTTCACCTTTATCCAGAATGCCTGATACATGAATTTGTCAAAAATAGGATGCTAGCTTAGAAAGACTGAAAATACAATCTATTTTGGTAATTTTCATGTTCCTCTGTTCCTTCAAAACATGTCAACAAGGTTCTCTCATTCCATACCTTATTCACAGAAGAGCTGACAAGTCACACTTACAAAAAATCAAGGAGGAACCAGCCATCATTTCAATGCAACTTCTAACGTGGGCTGCAGCACAGAGCACTTTACATTTCCATTCCACTGAATGACCATTAATAACCCAGTGAGTAATTTACTGCCAGATTTGTTTCAAGGAGTTGTGAAATTCCAGTGAATGTGTATTCTTTATTTCAAATACCCAAACACACACACACTGAAAGGGCAGTCCTTATATATTCTTTTAGTGTGGAATTGCTGTTGCTGGATTGACCATCATTACCAAACACTTGCAACTTCAGCTATCTGGATTGACTAAGAACCAACCTGGAAGAAACAGACTCAGCACAAGCTAAAGAAGAGGGGACCTAAACTCATCAGATCAACTAGATAAAAATCTAGCCAGACTGAGTGATATGCTTGGAAATAATACATACCTTACATGGTAGGTCTGTTTTGTGTATCAGCTGGGGGGTTTTTTTGAGAATCAAAAATGGGATGCCATGTTGTGGCTGCTTTGGGATTTTGAAATCCATCAACCAAGTCTTTTCAACAAATACCACAAAGTCACAGAGTCACAGAATGGTTGGGGTTAGAAGGAACCTGGAGATCACCTAGTCCAACCCCCACTGACAAAGCAGGGTCACCGAGAGCAGGTTGCACAGAATCACCTCCAGGAGGGTTTTGAATATCTCCAGAGAAGGTTCCAGCACTTTGTCACCCTCAAAGTAAGTAAGTTTTCCTTACATTCCTCTCATCTAATTCCAGAGACCACAACTATCCTCAATAAATTTTTAAGGCCATAGCTTCCAGTTACAGGACAGCTTTTATAATCTATATGCCCATAGGTGTGATTTCATTCATTCTTAAACTATGTCTCCCTTTTAGCTGAATATGCTGGCTACTCAGACAGCACAAGTGTTGAGCCTGTGAAACAAGTCTGGCACATAACAGTATACATTGGTATTTGATGAAGATTCTGTGGCTATGGATACCATACAGAGATCTTAAGTAGAACTCTGGCTACTTGTACTCTCAGAGAGGAACACTGGTACTTACATTTTATTTTTTATGTGCTTCAGTATTTGTCAAAAACACAGTAATTCCTGAATGACACTGACTCTTAAAAGCATGTTGAGCTGAATCAAAGGAAAGAAGATCCAGTACTGTTTCCCTCAGTGCCTGATTTACCCATTCATGACTCATTTAGCTACAGATCTGACTAATTTTGCTTAATCTGTCAAGAACAGAATCCTATTCTAATGGCTCCAATCTATTTTGTTCTATTATTAACAGAAAAAAGAAACCTCCTTCTTTCCTGTCCCCTTCCCCTGTACAATATTAAAGGTAATTTGTAGTCATATTCTTCAAGTCATAAGTATGTGTGGTTTTGTTTGTTTTTACAAAGATATGTCTGATGCAGAATAAATATCAAGTGACCTAGAGGTGAGCAGGTAGGGAATTTGCCAGAGTAGGTGATACTGTTCCTAGCACAGAAGTTTTACTATGTTTATCAGTCTGTCTGAGCTACTTATTTTAGCTGTGTATTTTATCATCCTCGCACAGTCCCAGTTGCTACATGTTAAGTATACATTCCTGAGGCAATAAGGTATTTTGAGCTCTTGAGGGATAGAGGCAAGGGAATTAGACTTGTATGTAACAGCCCAATCAAAGAGCATGCTTCACAGGTATGCTGTAAGGTGGTACACAGCACTTCTGAGGAACCTGCACATTGGTTTTCTGCTTGCTTATCTTATGGGTAGTGCCTCACTGCACTGAGCTTGGCATGCCAAACCACTTCTCCTTCCAGAGACAGCCACTGTAATTTCCCACTCAGAGAGATGTTATTCTTGTAATGAAAGACGCTACTGAAAACACACCTAATATTTCATTATCATAATCATGTCATGACCCAGTCATAACCCTCCTAAACTCCGCCTGACTCATCACTTGCTTAATTGGTTTCATCTATTCCAGTGCTATATCAACAACTTTTTATGAAGCATGGGTCAGAGTTACCATGTCTTTCAACACCGTACTGCTACTGTATCCTGATCTAAACACGAATAGGTTCATCCTTCATAGCCTCATCAGTCTACCTGCTTATTTTCAGGTCATAATCAGATTACTCCAGCATTTTGTACTGCATAACTTCTTCCAGTCTGGAGTCCTGGGTAACTATTCTGCTAACAGTCACCTGGAACAGCTTTACAAAGGGCTTGTCCTCAAGCATTTATAATTTGCACTTCCCGGTTGGAAGAATGTTATGAGTTAGGAAAATAGCCTCAAACCTATCTTTTTTCAGCTTGCTGCTGCCTACATCAATTTATCTGCTCAACTTCAGGAAGTAAGAAACTCTAAAAACTTTTAGAGGAGTTCTTTTTCTACTTCCTCTGGGGGTTTTTTCTGGTAATCAACCTTAGACCATTCTGTTTACTATCAGATTTTTTCTAAATTTCTCCTTTCAATCCCCGACTTTGGTCACAGGTCACAGCCTGCACTGCACTTGTCCACATGTGCTAACTTACTGTCAAATATTTATTTGCTGAGAATGACCCATCACTAATCTCATAAAGAAAGTGGTTTACTGTTTGAAACATGTCTTTCTGACAATCCATTTTGCAAAGCCCACAAAAGGCACTATAGCTTCAAAGGCAGGTCCACTGGTACTTGGTGGCTGCAGAGACTTAACAATGGGAAACCAGCTCTCTCATGCAGCAGTAGCAACCCCATTAAGTGACTCAACAGGGTGTGCAACACCCACTGATGGGGTAACCTGGAAATACCACAAAGCAAGTTTGCTGATAAAGGTCAGCCCCTTTCTGTCATTCACTACCTTTCAGAAGAGTTGCCTGCTCTTGTTTCTTAGCCATTATCCCCATTGGCAGATGTTTTAGGATAAAAGATTTCATTTCAGCTTACTAGAGAAAGACATTTCTATGCACCAGGAACCCTCAAAGAAATGCCACAGAATAGGGACAGTCCATTTCCAGTGATTTTGAGAAACATATAAGTAGTACTATATACATATACCTAGTATGTATAACTGTGAAGTCAAGGACAATTGAAAGCTTAGGAAGCAAAACATGAGGGCATTGTCTGAAAGTAGTGCACTGACAGCTTGTCAGCTGAAGCATGCTGATGTGTCTGTACTGGTGGACTGACTGATGTTTTCATAGCAGAAAGGATGTCAGAGTTGGTATTGTCCACAACTCCAGGCCTCACAGCCACAGCATCAGTTCAAATGGCTTTAACTGCTGTTGAAACACCCTTCTCTGTTCCATTGAGGAAGACACTGATCTGCATTTAGCCAGTTGGTTTTTAGGCTACTGTTACAGTGTATTCAGAGTTGTTTGGGCTTTTCTTAATCAACAGTTCAACATTTGCTGGCTTGGAAATTTTCTTGTAGTTCTTATAAATAATATAATTACATGAAGTAAGAAAATATAATTTAAAAAAAAAAGGAAGAAAAGCCCCCTTGAGAATTAGACTCTTGGATAGACTTTTAATTTCCAATTCCCTGCTAAATGTCCAAAGCAGGTTGAAGGCAACCTCCCTACCCACTGACAAGTGGTGAATTACACAGTAACAGATACATTTAAAGTCTGAGGTCTCTAGAACATCCCTGTCTACAGTGAAACACACAGAAGATTACTATCACAGTTTGGGGGAGGCAATTAAAGAAAAAAGTTTTCTTCCAATTAAAACTGGTAAGGAGAGTAGACAGGAAAACAAAATAAAACCACTCTTCAGCTTGTCTGGGACACAAGGCCTATTGGTTTGTAGCCTGTACCTTAGCAGGTACAAGCAGTCAAAACACCTATTTCATTACTTCTTTGGTCTTGCATGAAATGCCAGGGCAGCCGTAAAGCAGTGTCAAAGGACAAAGAGGGGTACTCAGCCCTTGCACATCCTGGCCTGTGGAGGAAGCACAGGCTTTGACACTAAGGAGAGGGGACTACTCCACATGTAGAAATATTTAGTATTTCTCATTAGTTCTTGTCTCTTCATTCTGCAGGTCTTTTTCCTCCTGTGTTCTTGTAGCTTACTCTCTCTCAGTTGGACTGATTCCCAAGGAGTGACCCTTCTGCAGGTACAGTGTTGTAATAGCTCTGAAATGTTAGTCACCATTTTATCAGGGTTAAAACATTCTCAAGACAATCTTTTGAAGAGAACTGTCACTCAACACACTCTCCAGTAATTCTTTGTGTCACAGAAGATTAAATAAAACCAGAAGATTAAATAAAACCTTCCATTCATGTTGCTTATCTCGTGTTGTTCTGTACCCAGGACTGGGGTGAGTCTGAGGGAACATGCCCCAGTTGTAAGGTGTTCGTGTTGACATTGCAACAGTTCAGTAAATCCAATAAGAACCACCTTTGTTTATGGCTTTTTTACAACACTCTGAATAACGCTCAAAGCACTCCACAGAGACATTTTTGAGAAATTCACTTCTGCTTTAACTGATGCCATTGTAAATCAAGAATAGCTCCACTAAGTTGATTTTATATAAGATCTACACCCCATTTGTATGCAGGAGTGATGGGAGCCTTATGAGTACTTTGATAGAGGAGTTAAGACACAAGTCCTATACAAATACGATCATTCATTGATTGGAGATGCTGATGCCCAAATCATCTTGACTAAACTGAGTAGTCCAGATTAGATTCTAACTCCCTCAAAATCTCTACAGATATTGCCATCAACACAACCAACTCAGGATTTCACAGAATACTTGTTTACTAGGGACTTCTTGCTAAGAGAATTCACAGGTATTTAAAATCATTCTGCAGTGGTGAATAATTAATACTCAGAAAAGGTTTGGTATTTCTTTCCGCAAGGAGGCTGTGAGAAGCCTACTAGATCTGAAGATGCTGCTCAAATATGAGCAATCTCTTGTTGCAGAAGCATTCCCTGCACCTGCAGCAGTGGAGTCCACACTCCCTCTCCCTTCCTTGCCTTTGCGGTTTCCTTTATCAGGAGAAGAGTTTATACTTAATAATGTCACTAAAAACAGGAGTTGCAGATAACATATCTGTCTATACCAGAGGCTGCTGCTGTCAGAGTGGAAGGGGGAGATGGAAAGGAGGGGATGAGATCCCGCACTGCCCCGCAGAACATGGGTGCCAGCAGGGAATTTTTATCTGGGGCAGTTCTTCAAAGAGAGAAATGGGTATGGGAAATGAGTAAGGCAAATATTAGGAACACTTGAGAGAGACAAGACAATACATTAATTCAAGCCAAATTCCCGGTAAATACTTTGCATTTATAACTGTTGATTACACATATCCTCTTTCTCTGTCATAGAGATAACGTGTGAGTGAGAAGAGAAATAAACTGCATGACTGTGAGCAGAGGCAAGCTGTAATAGTGCCAGTTCGGATGAGCTTTGTCTTCTGAAACTGAGTAGGGAACCCTTCCTTCATTGAGGAATCTTTTTCAATTAGCCCCTCCCATTTAGGCCACTGACAGCTAGCTTTGATCCTTAAGGTTCAGCAGTAGTGTCTAAAGCTCCATGTTGCTCTGTAAAGTTAAACACACGCTGAAAACATGGTAAAAAGTCCAGTAAAAAAGTCATTGACTGATTTTTCGTAGGACTGGAAAATGCAATTGTAGAGAATCCATGTGTGATCCAAGGAGACTGCCAAGCTGCCTTGTAACTGAGGGATCCTTCACAAGAGTTTATCCTGTTATGAGGCACAATTTAATTGACATCTGTGTCTTATTGAAGGCACTGCCTTTCTGATAGGCTATATTACACACAGCAATGTGATGCTCCTTTTGGAACAGTTCACTGAGACTTGAAATACATGTTTTCAAGATATCCAGTTGTTTTTCTTCCACTTGTGGCTCAAACAAAATACCAACTTCAGTATTTCTAAAAAAACCAAACATTACACGATTGTGTTCAATGGCATAGGAGACTAATTACACGTAAGAAGACAGAAAGGACAACCTGCCAGGGAAATCTTTTTACCGCTATTGAAAATGACAGTACAGCACAAAATATTAGTCACCTTTCAGTGTGACAGTTCAACAGTGGATAAATGGCCATGAATGTGCCAGAGCTGGCTCACCCTGACAAACTAGACTGTTTGGGTACTGAGTTAGGTGAGTGACTGAGGTATGTGCTTATGGGAGGCAGGTTTTCCAGTTGCAGCAAGAACATAAATCAGTTTGAATAGCAACCAGAAAAGTAGTGAGTGAGGTTGAAGAACTAATGTTCAACAGCATATTATGAATATAAAATTAGCAAAATAATTTTGTCTTTCAAACCACAAGATATCAGACTATTAAAATGGAATATACATATTTCTTCACACAGAATTGTCATATAAGTTGTTGTCCCTTAGACATTCCAGATCACAATCACTAGATTTAAACATCCAATTTACTTTGAATGCTTTTAAATCAGAAATTCCACAGGACACAGGTCTGCATTTTGTACAGATACCTTAATGAATTTGCCTATATATATTGCTTGTCTGCTTAATTTGTTCTGTTTTTCTATTGTGTCTAAACCACAAAACTAGACTGCTCACTTCTTCTTCCTTGTGCTCATTTGTTACTATATAGTCATTGTTGAAGCTGACAATACTTCAGATATTAAAAAGCCACAAAAGCAGATTTGGTTATTGTCCATCTAGAGGGGACAACTTGAAGCATTTGATACCACCCAGGCCCCTCCTGCCTTGTATGCCTGGTATTACCTTTTCAGGTCCATGACAGTTTGCTGAGGCAACATCCTTTGGGACACAGTGAGATGCCCACTTAGTGCTACAAACAGTCTGAGTGGCAATGAACAAATTTCCAAGTAAGGAAATGTTCATTTGGTTTGCAACTTATAGATTCTTGACAAAACTTGAACAATTAAAACATCTCCACCCTCTCTATGGTAAATATTTTCCATTAAAAACGTGTATTAAAGCAAAATTGAAACTTAGAAAAGAAAGAAGCAAAATGAATCTATGAAGCAGTTTAGTTTATGTGCTCCAAAGCATTAAACTGAAGTAAAATTCGGCAGGGAACAGTAACTGACAGAACTGTATTTTTCAATTACTAAATGCACTGACACACTGACTATGTGAGCCTCAAGTGTATTCAGGTTGCCCTGGCTGTTTGGAGTTCACTGCTACTTAACTTGCAGATTCAGTGAGAAAAAGAAGGTGTTTCTTTCTGAAGCAGGTGATAAAGTTCTAGTAAATTTAGATCTTTCTGTACATAAGGTGAGAGCAAATTCCAAGAAAAAGGGAGCAAAGTGTGACATTAAATTTGGCCAAGCTTTGCAATGGGAAGTTAGCACAATGATAGAGAAGTGTATTTTGCCCCAGGTAAATAACAGTCAGTATATTAAAAATTTAAAACTTATGATTCAGAGCTACGTAATGATTTCCTCCAAAATCACTAGAGTTATGCTGGTTGTATGTAACTATATTTCAGGCAGGATCTGTCTTCTGAATGCTTTGCCTAGACCCCTCATGCCCTTAAGTACCTGTCAGTCAAGTAATTTAGCAGGTGTCAACTCTCAGCTCTGCGGATCCCTCAGATCCCAACTTATCCTTGCCCGGACATTGACTCTCCCTCTGTCCCCATCTCTGCCTCTCCAGCAAGAATCCCTGAGGGCTTTCTCACTGTGTTGCCCAGGCAAATAATGCCTCACTCTGCTCACACATCCATGGCATCCTTCCCCAGAAAGGTGAATATATGATACAGGGAACTTGAATTCACAGAAACGCCTGTCACACAATTCATGCCTCTGGGGTGATGCACTGCTAAAAAGGCAGTGCTGTGTGTGCTGAAGTTCGCTGCTTGAGTTTGTCAGCCAAGCACCGCTTTGGAAGCAGCAGTCTCCTGTCGGCAAAAGTGGGGAGAGGATCAAAAAGAACACAAGCTGTCCCATTCCTTGGCAATTCTTCTATAGAAGCCAAATCCTCACCTGATCCTGCACAGGAAACAGGTCAGCCAGTGAAGCGACAAGGGCTCCTCAAACAGTTGGAAGAAATAGCTGATGACTAGTGCAAATGATCACAAGGGCATGCAAAATGAATTTTAGTAGTAATCTAAATATGAACTGACATATTTACATGGTATTTCACACACTCCCACAGAAATGACTCTGACAATTATAATGCTAAGAAAGCATCCGTGATAGAGTTAGACCAAGGACGTTCAATTATAAGGCCAGAATAGAAGGGTCTAACTGCCCCAAATTCACTTTGCTCTGAAGGGGATTCCATGAACACATTATCTCCTACAGTTCAGAGATATCAGCAACATCTGAGAAGCATAATGCAGTGAATTAGGCCAAAGGAAATTATTTTTTCTTGAATTTCCTTATTATCCTAATTTGATACATTCATTTATTTTTCCACCTGACTTTGCTGAAATTCTGGCGAAACTCCAGCTGAGAAATTCCCTTTTGTGTTTCTGATTTCTTTCTCTAGAAACTGAAACAGGTGCAGATTTCTACTAGGCAGAAAACTACAGTACTAAGAATATAACTTAAAGATGTGTCGTAAGAAAATTACATTGGTAAAGAAGAAACATCAGGGTAAAAAAAAAATCACAATATATACTATTTTTAAATTTTTTTTTTAAGCTTAAATGCATCTAGTTTAGGTGGTCTTGATTACTGCTATCATATGACCAATTACCTTCTTTCCTACTTTATGGTGTTGTTTTAGTGCCTTTCAAACTTACAAGTAGTCCATAATCCTATATTAGCTTACTTGGAACTGGTCTACTGAAACATATTAAACAACAAAACATGATGATCTACCTCAAAAACCTTGCCTAAGGTGAATGTTATCAAACAAAAACTGGTATTGATTCAGGGACCAGAAAGTCTGGAGAACTGTATTTCAGTAAAACTCTGGCAGGTTCAACAGGATGCTCTTGTTTTATGCTGGAATAAATTGAAAATTAATTAACTCTCCAATTTATCACCTGAACAAAGAAGAAATAAATCATCTTGAAATTCACAATTCATTGTATTTTGAATCGGAGAAGTCCCTGGATTAATCCAGTCTGCAGCAAAGCTGAACCTTAGCACAGCATTATAAAAGCAAAATCACCCCTACATTGCAGGCCATATGTTATTCCAGGGTGTCTTTCCTGTTGAAGCACAACTTACATTGCTATTGCAGGGTCACTAGTTATGTGGCTGCTGATATATAGAGAATTTTCAGGAAAAGAATTAACAAGAAAAACTACAAGATCTCACTATATTAATTCTTCAATAGCAAGTAAGAAGCATGCACAGGTCACAACATGAGTAGGCCACATGCAGTTGCCTGTACCCACTGCCTTGGAGCAGGTCTCTGTTAGTGCTTTGACCTCACTGTGGTGAGATGTGTCTCCTTCTGCCAGCTGAAAGCTCTCTGGTCGTATGAGCATTGCAAGGTCAAGCACAAGGGGTGTGGGAGCAGTGGCACACCAAGATGTCCTGCATTTCATCTAAAGACCCCCTCCTCTTTCACAGAGAAAGAGCAGCTCTTGCAGAAGGCGTTTTTCTGCACGTGGCTAAGGAGCTGCTGGGAGCTCCATGGAACCCCTTCAGCCTGGGGCTGCCTCCCCACCTGGCAGTGCTCTGCTGGGCATTCAGCTTCTCCCGTGCTCATTGCACAGCTGGCAGCAGTGGAAAGAACTGAATGCTGCCTTGTACTGAATGGTGAGCACTGGAGTGGTGTTTTTTTCCAAAATTAGGATTTCCCCTGCATAAGCTGCCTGCTTGATTTTCTGGTTCATATCAGTCGTTCAGCTTGCTTCCTCAAACAGGTTCTGCAAGGGCTTTCTAGCAAAAATAAAAAGTGTGTATATATGTATTTTTATGTATATATACACACGATTATAGTGAGAGTGTGGAGCGGGGCTGACATGCACCCACGCATTGGCCGCTCCCTTCAGACACTGCTGCCAAGAAAAGAGCCTGAAACGGGGCCTGTTTCCCCATCACCATGGCAACGAGGAGTGGGAAGCAGCATTTCCTACAAGGCATCGCACTGAGGCTCTGTGAGATGCTGCCAGGCTGCGGGTGACCCGGGAGCAGGGGTAGTGCCCATCATGTGCTGCCAGCACCACTCAGCCTCCCACGGCTGCCCTGCGTGCCAGACGCTGCCGTGGCTTCTCCAGGAGGTCCATGGGCTATGGCACTGGCAGATGCCCCAGGCCTGCCCCAGTGTGGGGCTGGAGGCAAGCGTGGCAGCTGCTTGTGAAGGCTGGTGGGGATAGAGGGCATGGAGGGAGGGGCCCCAAGCAGCTGTCCTGCTGCCTCCTGCCTGCACTGCCTTCACCCTGACCCACCTCGAGGGGGTTTATGGTATGGGGAACAGCTTACCTGAAAAAAACCCAACCACATATAAAAACCCAGACCTTGCTAAGCTTCTGATCCCACGTTCCCAGGCTAAGCAAGACCAGACTTTCTCTGAACTAAATGGTTTCCTTGCTGCAACTCTGGCAACTAAGACTAACTAATCTCAGGGCAAGCCTTTCCTGACCCGTCTGGTAGCCTTCTATGATGGGGTGACTTCAACAGTCAGCAAAAAAAGACTGACCTGTGTCATCTACCTAAACTTCTGTAAGATCTGTGACACAGTCCCACATGACATCCTTATCTCCTAGCTGGAGAGATACGGATTTATTTGATGGATGGACTATTCAGTGGATAAGGAATTGGCTGGATGGATGCAGCACATCCATGGCTCCACGTCCATGTGGAGGCTGGTGATGAGTGGTTTTCCTCAGGGCTCTGTCTTGGGACTGGTGCTCTTTAATATATTTATCAATATCATAGAGAGCAAGGCTGAGTGTACCCTCAGCAAGTTTGCAGACAGCAGGAGGAAGGGATGCCATCCAGGAGGACCTGCATAGCTTTGGAAGTGGGCCTACAAGAATCTCATGAAGTTCAACAAGCCTAAATGCAAGGTGCTGCCCCTGGGCCAGAGCAACCCCAAGCACAAATACAAACTGGGAAATGAACTCACTGAGAGCAGCCCTGCAGGAAAGGACTTCTCGATTCTGGTGCATAAAGAGCTGGACACAACCCAGCAATGTGCACTCCAAGCCCAGAAAATCAACAGCATCCTGGGCTGCATCAAAGGCTCTGGGGCACCTTCCAGTACCTAAAGGGTGTATACAAGAACGTTTGGAGAAGGATTTCTCACACAGGCAAATAGTGATAGGACAAGGGGGAATGGTTTTAAACTAAAAGAGGAGAGATTTAGGTTAGACAATAGGGGGAAATTCTTTACTGTATGAAGGTGGTAAAATACTGGAACGGGTTGCCCAGAGAAGTTGTGGATGCCCTGTCCCTTGAAATGTTCAAGGCCACTTGGGTGGCGCCCTGGGCAACCTAACCTAGTGGAACTAGATGATCTTTAGGGTCCCTTCCAAGCCAAACCATTCTGTGACTGTATGACAATGCATTTTAAGCAGTATGTAGGTTCACTGAAGTTATTTTTTACTTCCTCCTCTTACTTCTGAGTAACATCTAACCACAGTAATGGAAATTTAAAACCTTATATTTGCTTTGAGGCATGTGCACAAGTTTAAAATCTGGGTAAACAATTAATAAAAGCTCACCCACTCTCTATCATATCAACCCATGTCTGTGGCCTTGACAGCC
Organism: Scytalopus superciliaris; assembly: GCA_013400415.1. NCBI lineage: Eukaryota > Metazoa > Chordata > Aves > Passeriformes > Rhinocryptidae > Scytalopus > Scytalopus superciliaris. Next base: position 773,636 of record VXBX01006519.1, on the reverse strand, counting down.
TGATGATTACTGTAACAGTCTAAGACTTTAGCTCACTGTGACTCAGGTATAAATACCTTTATAAAAATACAGATATTTCTTCCTTGTGTGAACACATCTTGTGTGTATGATCTGGTATTAGCAAGCAAAATGAGTGGTGAAATGAGAAAATGCATAAATGCAATCTCATATCTACCTTAGGCATTACTGTAGAGAAAGCCTGCATAATGTAAATTGTGGTCTACAGAAAAATGTCCAAGACATCCAGGGACTAAATATAAATTACCTCCTCCAAGCAAACCAGTACTAATGTACTATCTGTTCCTATCAATCCCTTGTTAAACCTTGTTAGTTCTCCCACAGAAGAGTGCTGAAACTCAGCCCTTATTCAGACTCACTGAATCCACTCAAGGAAGGCATGCTGTGGATTCCCAGCTGCTGGGAAAAAAAGGTGGTTAAGAGGTTGCACTGGAAAATTTGGTACCAGAGAACTCTGCTGTAGAACACAGATTGAAAGGATTTCATTAGCTCTGTCACTTTGCAGAATATTTTGTTTCTTTCCTCAGGCCTCTATATTTATTCCTTATTTTATTGAAGTCATTACCTCAATTTCTTGCCTTTCCTTTTCTATGTTCTTCCATCTCTTTCTGGAAAGGTCCTTCAGCACTGTCCTGATAGCTGTGCAGCCCAGGCTCTCATCTCCCCTGGGCTTCTTGCCCACATCCTGCTCTTTTTACACAAGCAACCACTCTCTCCTCAAACAGAGCTTTGCAACCATTATCTGAAACAGCTCCTTAGTTAGAGGAGGAGAACACAACTGCAGTCTTTGCTTTACTGCTCAAAACTAACAGAGTAGTTCTATAACACAAAAGCTATGGAAACAAAATTTCCTAGGAATTTGTGCCTTATTGTTGATGTAATATGGTTGATGCAACTCCTGCCTAACAGGCATAAATTCTGAGCAAAGCTGGCTTCGATTGCAGGAAATTCACAGTTGCTTTTTCCTGTGTGAATTCTCTGTTGCATAAAATCAGGGGCTTCTCAATGCAACCCTCCTTCTCATTGGAGACCTTACCAGTGTCTCTCCCCTCTACTTGTATGACAAATCACATAAAGAACTCATTTTATTTAAATTCAATGTCAACCATGTCATACTGACTGCAGTTGGATGTGGATTAAAAAGCCAAACAAGGTGAATCAAGAGACAGACACCTACCTGCCTCAACCTTCTTTTACTTCAGAAATCCAGCTGACATCTAAGTTTTTCAGCTTGCCTAATGCATTCTCTAATAGCAAAAGCAAAACTTACCAGAGTTTGATGAAGGGGCTGGAGTAATGGCATTCTTGTGCTGAACTTCACTGATGCCAGAATTGTTACTCTCCAACCAAAACTTAAGCTATATTGTTCCCAACTATTATGGATATTCCTTAGAAAAAGGTACAAAAGTGTGGTTTGTAATAGCATAAAGGGCCCCAAAATAATCACAATAATTTCTGGTCAACTTGGTCAACATTCAGTTCCTAATACTATATTTGATCCTAAACTTCAAAGGGGGAGAAAGGAGTTAATCATTAACGGGGCTCACAATTTACCTTACAATCATGGCATTCAGCAAACAATGCTAATATTTTTATGTTACTTTCTGGGTTCTGAGACTTGGGCTTTTAGCTTTTGTTTTTCCATTTTCCCTCTCTATAACTATGGAAGCTAAATCTTTGTCTTAAAAGAGAAAAATTCACCAGCATTGTAATCCCAAGGATTTCATAGACGGCTTTGCCTAGTGTACTTGAAAAAGTCATCCTCTCAGATGTCTAGATAACCAGAAGACTCCAGAATCAGAAAGTGATTTTCTGATCAAAGATCCTTCAGCCACCTCTGAAAACAGACAGGTTATAAACTATCCTTTGACAATCATACTAACTTCCAGCTTCTTTCTCAAGCTGGACAGACAGCTACAAACTGACTCTTTAGTAATTTTCAGAAACCTAAGTTTTAAATATTTAATCTTTGGCTTCCTATCAGAGAAGATTTAGTCTCACAAATCAGGAGATTCTGGCTTCAGTGAGTACTAATCATCCCCTGCCACTTTACAACTGTATTTCTGTTCTTCTCTTTGGGAGGACTGGTTTTCCTCATATATTTCAGTTCACTTCACGTCTTTGCCAAATAGGGAAGTTCAGGTTGCACAGAGTCAGAGTAATTCTTTCATTACAAGACAGTTTTGCACCTTTTGTTTTAGATATAAAAGACAATAAAACCTAGACAAGGACCATTGACTACTATATTTCACCAAGGTACCTGTGCTGTAAATACCAAACGTATACATATTTTTTCCTTAACTTGAGGATTGCTTGCATCCTTTTTTTTTTTCTTTTAAACTGGTAAAACTTTGAAATGCTAGATCCCATCTCTTGGCACTAGACAAAAGCTCAGTACAGTTAACAGTCCATCACATCTTACCAGCAGCCAAACCCCAGCTTCTTCAGTGAAGAGTGCCTATTTGCTGATTTCTACCCTAGTCCATCATCTTTCAATTATTTTCATGAGTGAACAAAAAAGCCAAAATAAAATATTTAAAGGCAGAGAACTGTTTGGTCATAGCTGGTGGCTGCTTCTCAGGCAGAGGAACAATTCTGGCATGCATTTAGGCACATGATTTGCCACTCATGACTTACACAAGGCTCATCACAGAAATCACAGAAGGAATCACAAAATTTTTAAAGGCCAATGAGATAATTAGAGCTATTTAAATTTGTGTCCTGAGCAGCACAGCTGATGGAATTCCACCTAGGTTGCATTCAGGTTAGTAGTCCACAGCTGTATGATGTTAAAAACACATTAGGTTATCACTGGGAATGTCTCCATCAGGTATATTTGCCATGCCTAGCTGTTTCCCAATTCTTCCCAAAAATCACAGATCCCAAGCTGCATTCTTGCATGGTGCCATGTTGAGAGCAAATTGCCCTGTTTTTCAGACCCCTCTCTGTACTGAGGTTAGGCCTTTTGCCTTAGCTCTTTATAGGAAACCACACTTAGTTGGATATCAGTAATGACTCCTAAGGGCCTTTTAATAATCAGAGCTCAGGTTTCAGTCCTTCTTTTTCTAATCATGGCCTTGCATTTGAAAGCAGCGGCAAAAGATACTAGAGCAGTTGCCTGCTCACACCTCTGGATATTTAGGGATTAAGGGTAATCCTTTGCACCCCAATAGAAGTTCATATTTATTTAAGCTACAAAAATAAACACTTAAACATGTTAAAAGTCTTTTCTTGTATAAAAAGGCTTCCTATCTTGCTCAGTGCAATATTGAGAAACATTGATAACATGCAGTGGTTAGAACAATACAGACTGATGAAAAGAGTATCAGAAATCTACTTAATTTTGTTGGTTGAGTGCAAGAGCACAGACCCTTAAAGAGGTTTGCAAGTCATCAAGCTGTCACCCCACTTTCAAGCAACTGTATCCTTTCAGATGCCACAGTGGAAAGGATTCATGTTTAAAGGGGGGAGTTGTTGTAACAGGGATTTGCTGTAAAGGGAATTGTGCAAGTAGGTCAGTCCAGCAGGTCTGACAAAGGAAACAACACACTTATTTTTCTAGCAAATAAGGCTCCACTTGTAGAACTGACTGGTGACAGAAGAGCCATCCCTGTGGCATTACAGTAGTCCAACAGCCACGGCTCATGTGGCAACCCCCAGTGGCAGCTGGACTAGCACAGTAGCCTGCTGCAATGGCTTCAGTCTTTCCTGCATACTGGGCACAGGCAAGCAAAGCTGGTAATATTGAAGTTTCACCCCCCTTCCCTTCTCCTTCCCCTCCTCTGCTGCAGAGCCCTGATAAACAGGACTCAGGCCAAAGGAAAGACATCTGTATTCAGCAGTAACAAGGACAAACCTTGTCTCCTTCTGCTGACACAGAGTGTGACCAAAAACAGCAGTGAGCTTAAGAAAAATCCCCATGAAAGCTGCATAGATTCAAGCAGAAAAATGAAGAGCATTTTTCATCTAGCATGCATTCAGCTCCTTCAGGAGCATAACACCACACTGATGTGTTGTCAAGAGTGTGGCAGCTCCTCTGCAGAGATATTTGAGTGAGCTGAATCAGTAAATTTTATTTAACTGTCAGCCCTTCCTACAACACTGTATCGAAGTCAAGAAATGAGGCTTCATCCTCATCTGACTCTCAACAAATACTGCTTGATGGGGTATTTCAGGCAGGGAGAACCTGAGCCAGGGTTTGGAGGAGCACTAACAAAATTAGTAGTGTATCGATGATGTCTGGTTTTCAGAAAGAGCTGAGAACATTCTAAGAAAGCGAAGCCCCTCCATGGAGCTGGGCAGGAACAATTAGTGGCAGAAACTTTTGGAATTTTTCTGTCTAGAGGTTTGTGTACTGCCAACTGAATTCTCAGTGTTTAAATTTGGTCTTTGAGGCCAAAATATGAACTCACTTCAACTAACTCAGTCTGAACTTGCAACCCATTGAGACTCTCTGCTTCAAGACAGAATACAGGACAGTGATAGTCCTGCATATAGCCAGGTTGTCCTGCTGAGAGGTAGAAAAATAGACTGAACTGTCGCACCAGCACTTGAATCTATTTCGAGCGATTTATTTATAGGCAAAAAAGCAGGAAAACTGTACTCCTAGCTCCATTCAAAAATACCAATTGGCTATAAATGTTTCCAGCTTTCCATCAAGGGATTTTTTCCCTCCTTCCAACGGCTCTGCAGTTAATGCTATCGTGCACTGTCTCTCTGGATGTACCCAATGCAAACATATGTTGTCAACCATGAAGAAAGCAAAGGCTCTGACAGGCTGTTCTCCACCCCTTTCCTCTGTTAGGAGAGAAATGCTGGTTATAGAGGGGTTGATTATTACACTCAGTGTTATCCTTTTGGGAAGCAATGACAGGTTACTTTCAAGACTGTTATTGCAGATAAACCCTTAGGGCTCTTTCTTTTACCCTACAGCTAGAAATCCTTGAGTAGCTCCCTCCTGAGCAGCCTTTCTGAAGAATCTTTCAAACATAAATTCCTTCATTTTGGTGAAATCCTTTTCTTTTGGGACAGGAAAGTTTTGAGTTTGCTTTAGTTCATTACTTGTGTTTAGTTGTTTTATGCCTCTGAACTGATGGCATACCTCTGAATGGTGCCATTTTTGAGACTAGATTCACATGACACCTTGCAAAACATGGACTGTCTTCTTCTGAAAATTGTTCCTGCTCATGTGTTATTTCTCTTTAGCCAAAAAATAAAGTAATTCATCCCACAAATCTGAATTTTTTTTATATACATGAGACACAGAACTGATCTTGGCATGTTTCAGCATCTGGATATGAATAACTTGCCTACCTCAAAGGATTTTTGAGGCAGAATATAATCATATGCATTACCAACATTAAAATCCATTTTAACTTAAACTGTCTCCAACCCATCCGAGTAGACCATTATCACAACTAAACCACTCAGACACGGTCATTTCTTGCCTTCTGCTCCAGCATCCTAAGTGATCTCTAGGAGATGGTTTTGGAGAAAGAGAAAAGCTAACAATTTAAAGCAATTTTAAGTGCCTGTCTATTGATTTGGCACAAGTTCAGTGGTATTTTCCTTAAGACTGACCCAGAACAAAGTGATTATATAAAGAATAATGTATTACTAATAATCATATGCTTTTCTTAATTTTACCTCAAGCAGCTATTGGGAATATGTGCCAGCTTTACCTTCCAAGGTGCAGAAGGGTGGAAAAAAAACCATTCTGCACCTTAAATGACTCCATTTCCAGTAACACTTCACCCAGAGGGGTGACAAATTGCCCAGATCGTGCCAATGAGCTGCTGCACAAGACCCTGCCTGCCCACGGCTAGACATGTCCCAGTGCTGGGGGGGCAGAGCGGCAGTGTGGGGCCAGGCTCCCCAGAGGGGGCAGAGGGAGGCAGGAGCCAGGCAGGGCGGTCGAGCTGAGCATGGTGGTGGGGATGAGGGATGTGGCGGGTCCCCTCTGTGGCTGCTGCCGCTGCCTGCTCTGAGTCACTGCATCCCACCCCTGCACCGACACATCTCTTAAATAGATCACTGGCAGTGTATGATTTCCATACCGATGAGCCTCCCTGACGCAGCCTGCCCCAGCTCCTCTTTCCCCCCACATTAGCAGGAAACTCACATGAAATGGGTTACTAAAACCTGTGTTACAAACACCTTAGGAAGGACTGACTCCTCTGCCTGAAGCAAACATGGATGCAGTGAGGTAAAGGCATGGCTGGGTGCTCTGCAGCTTTTCCACAGCCTCATGGCTGGCAGAAGCATGGCACTGCTTACCAGGTTTATTTTAGGTAAATCAGAAAATGCTTTTCCTCCTTAGTCCATTTGCTTTTTCAGCCCAGCTCCTATGAGCTCAGCCTACAGGGCAGACAGCCCCTCCAGAGACAGCCCCTCCACTGACTTCCCATCCCAGCCCCACAGATTCCTCTGCCTTGGCATAACTCCCTGTCATCTTTTTAATTTCTCTTTTTCTTTCTCTTTCTTTTTTTATATTTTTTTTCCTTTTTTGAGATGTATCAGCTAAATACCAGCTTCTTAACACCTACCTGATGTTTTTTGACAAGAATTTTCATGCATTTTGGTTGTATGTTGTCCATGGAAACTGAGTTTTACAGATTCCTGTTTGGCTACAAAGGATGTCCACAAAACCCACAATCACATTACGATTTAATAAAAAGTCAGTTTTCTCATTTTTCTTGAACAAAAAGCTTCAGCATGCTCCTGGCTTTTTGCCATAGCTAACCATTAATTTGAATTTTTCCACTGCTTACAGTAAATATTCTTGCTCACAGAAATCAAATTCTTGGTCATTTTCCCCTTAGACACTGCTCCGGGCAATTGCTTCAGCTGCTTAAATAATTTTGCTCAACAAAGGGGCTTTGATGTCAAATGTCAGATAAATAAAAAGACAGAGGACAATATTGTAAAAAATACTCAGGTTCTTGCAGATGTGAAGCAGCATCAAGCAGAATTTCAAAGAGAAAATGGTTTGAGAGGAGCCTTGTTCCTCCATGTAGAAAGCTCAAGCACTTTGGTGGGACACAGAGGTCAGGTGAAGGTCTTCACATCCTGCTAGAGTAGGCAAAATTATTCAAAAAAGGTTTCTGGTGTAGTTTTGACAGTTATGAGTAGGAAATTCACTTCTGTGAATATTCTGTATCACTTAATTAAAGCAAGCTATTTTTGTGAACGCTTTTGACCATGAACCTTTTTCTTGAATATTCATTGCTGATGGGAGGAAAGGCATGAACAGAATTTATGGAAATTCATTTATAATCTGAATGACTGTGCTTGAGCATTTTTTATTTTATTCATTGCCTATTTGTTATATATATTTTTATTTCTAATGTTGGTTTGATTACCTAAAGATAGAAACAGATGCACAGCAATTGTTCAGTTATGGCTGTAACTAATTATTCATGTTACATGAAATCCCTCTAGATTTTTTCTTTAGTGAGTTTGCATCCATTGATTTGAAAATAATTGGAAATCCAGCCAACAGTGGCAGATTCTGCCCTAGATGTGGTCCTGGTGTACATTTCTAAAGGCACACGTGGACCAGAGCTGAGTAACTAAGAGACAAGAACAATTCCTGCTGTGCCTCCAATATTGATGCTTTATGAGGCCTAGAAAAGATGGCAGGGATGAAAGGAAAAGCACTAAAAGCAGAGAATATTGTGCAGCGTATGCTGCTCTGGAGGCTGGGGGCTGATTCAGGCTGTGGAAACTACTCTGATGTATGCCAGTAGCTTTTCTGGTCCCTGATACATCTTGAAATCCTCAGGCACAATGATGCCTTAAACTTCCCCCAAATCCCTAGACAATGAAATGATTACCCTAAAGCTTCTTTGCCTCTGGAGATGAAGCGTGGTCCCAGTTCAAGAGTCTTCTGTTACAGCACTGGAATAATGCTCACGAGAACTAAGCAGAAATCCCAGGGCATTTGAGCAGATCCTAGAGGACTCAGACATCAAGTTAGGACAAAGACAAAGCTTTCTGATCTTCTCACTCTATTAAACTGCACTCTTTCAGAGCCTGAAATAGCAGAGCAATGCCTAAGGGTACAATGGTGAGGCCTCTACTGGGATTACAATGCATCAGTTATTTCAATATTTCTAAAAATATNAAAAGATTTATATTTGTGTTTTTATCTTATATTTCTATATTGAATATATCATTATATGTGTTGTCTATATATCACTTATTTCATTATCCAGAGACAACACTATTTAGGGCTGGTTACATGAGCATCAGACCTGGGTTTGTATGAGACAGTCCAAGGATGGCACAGAGTGCTAGCATTACATTAGCTGTAATAGCATGGAAATAGCAGTCAAAGGGAGCTCATCTTGGTCTTTGTTAATTTACTTCATTTCCAGAAAAGACTTTTCCTACAGAACAAGGAATTCAATACAAAACTAATAGACCACAGTAAAATACAGGACCGGATGGGGACGTCATCTGAGAGTATCTGTCTCAGTTGACTTCTCTCTGCTGGTTTCTTTACCTTATAAAGGGATAGTAGCACCTGCTCTCCCAGGGCCTGATGAGGTGGCCAAAGCCATTAGAGACTGGCATGTGTCTGAGAGAGGTGCAGTGGCAGGGCAAGGCATGCTGCAGCGTGTCCCTGCCCTGGTAATTCTGTGCCAGAGTCTACACATGGGATAGGAATGGACTAAGCTGGGCCTGTGGTGTTACTGCCACTTCAATTCCCTTCCAGACTTTGGCCACTCCTGGTCCCATTCCCATGCCAAGAGTAGCTCTCCCCCTGCAGCAAGAAGTCATGTAGTCAGACAGTCAGGCTCTGGGCTTTAGGTTCTCAAGGTGGAAGGAAAGGAACATGGTACATCAAGAATGAGCCGTTGAACACAGTGTGATGGCCCACATTTTCTGAAGGACAGACAGTGGCATTAACTGTAATACCAGAGGTAGAATTTTCATCCTGAAAGGACAGAGAAGATTAATTACATTCTGATATGAATGACAAAAATATCCACAATTCTATTAGACAAGATTAAAAACATTTTAAAGGGCAATTCCTTACCATGTTTCTAGTCTATGCTAAATGAAACACCTCTTCCCCTATTGGCAGATTATTCTATAGCCATTCAATGCATTTTCCTATGGCTCCCCCACAAAGGAACTGATCTTTGACTGGGGAAAGTCCCAGAAGCAGGGTACTGGCTAACACCAGCTCTGCAGGAGAGTAAAATCTTTATTTCTAAAACCAAAGAGGGTCTCATTATTTACCTACTATTTCTGTCTGTTTTGTTCTGTTCCAAGGTCAAACCACCCAGTTCATCAGGCTGGTGGGCATGCAGTCCCATGGGCATTTGGTCACTACTTAAAGACCTCCAGTACCCAAGCATGAACTGAACCCATATACCAAGGCTGATGGCTCTGACTGCTTTCAGTCTGTCTCCAACATTACAGGATTGCAAAAAATGCAGAAAGAATATTTTTATGTATTCTAGCACCCCGGCTATATATACATGTATTCCCAGGCTCACTAGAGGTTCTCACAGATGGAAGCATACAAGTAGCAACACACAGAAATTTGGAGTATCTTGAATTCAGTTCCTGCTTTGCACATCTGCAGTTCTAGAGAGAAAAGAGACTGAACTGTGAGTGATTTTGGGTCTGCAGCTCCTGCCCTCCTGTAACTGCAGCCTGTGACAGGAGCCTCTGGGCACTAAGGGCACACCTCAGAGCTCCCTAGACACTGAAGCATCCAAGATGTGTAGTCACTTGTAAAAATCCTAGCAGCAAAGGAACCAGGAATGCAGCAAGACATAAAAGCAGAAAAGGAATAGACACTAGGAGCCCCAGCTGCCATATGGAAACCTTCTGGTTCTGAACTACAAGGTCCTTTTCTGTCAAGATACTCTTCAAAACAAGAATGGTTGGGACAACTTACTGTATTCTCAATAAAATTATGTAGAACACTTGTAATCAGCTCCCTGATTGTTCCAGCATTTGTCTGATTAGGCAAACCAAATAAAGTCACCCAAGACCCATACTTTGTCAATACAAAAATAGCTATCTTAAATGCATATTGTCCACTGCAGCACAGTGAGTGGTTTACAATCTTTTATATTCTTATTCTAACAAAACCTTACAATGGAAAGATGTCTTTTAGTAATGTATGGTGGTTAAGTAACATGTCCAAGGTCACACAGCTCCATATCTGGCCAGGAGCATTTTGAGTATCCAAGTTAATGCTCTAATCAACAAGCAGTTTTTGCAGAAAACCGTATAGCCTCCTAAGCTGTGCAAAACCAGATTTTTAAAACGTAAGAATCTGCAAATACCTCTAGTTGCTGTTCTCTTTCACCAGTAATGAAAGGAGGTAAAATAGATAGGAATTCCCTACAGCTAACTTTCCCAAAAAAATCTGTTTTAGGAAAAAGAAGAGCTGTCCAAAGGAAAATGAGGCCTATGCAACTTCTAGAGATTCTGGAAGCTATGGTTGCATGCTTACATTATGTGTTGCTATAGTAATGTCTGTTTCCCATTCAAAATTCACCCTGTGCTGAAATCAACAGCACAGTAATGGGTTTTGTGAATTCTAGCCCTTTGCCTTTCCATTCTAGAAATAATCAGGTAGTCCTCTGCCCCATGTACTGCACCTGTCATCATACTAAGACCATACTGAAGATAAAGGGAAGCTATTTCCTTCACAAACACTGTATTTGAAAACTAGAGATTTTAAGGAAGGGGAGGGAACACCCAAGGATCACTGGCCACTTACAGGCTCACTCTACCCAGTCAGTCCTTTGGGGTGATTTCCATTTCTGGACAACTCAACTTCTGTCTATGACAGGGATACAATCAGGGATACTCCAAATCTCTGTAGCTGCCTGGCACTGCCAGCATGTTCTTACTCATCCTACTTGCATAATGCGTTGCTCTGGTGTTGCCAGTGAGCTCTGTAATAACTGGCAGGAACAGCCTCTGCTTTGCTGAGCTGCTCTGAGCTGACAGGGAAGAAGTTGTCTCCCCAGACCAGAATGGAGTCGAATGTAGCAGATCCTCTGATGCAGGATTTCCACTATGACTTTGATCCTGTTGCAGGCATTTCTACCATATCTTTTTTATTATTTGAGTCCTGCCTGGGGACTGTGTTTGGCCCTTTTGACTGATGGGCATCCCTGCCAAGGGGTACTGTGCAGGCACAGTGCTTCTCCCCCCTCCTGGTGCACACTTCTCAGCGTGGTGAGATGTGGTGCTGGGCTCAGTGCTGTCCTCACGTAGGATATGGCACACATAGGAAGTTTCACATCACTCTGGTGAGGAGGAACCCCACCATTCCCAAATTCAGCTGTACCTGGTGGGTAAACATGCAGGTTACAGTACAGAGATTGGCTTACGACAGAAAATGGTACCTCCAAGAAGGTCAGGACAATTAGTAACTGGGAGCTTATAGGTTTCATGTACTTTCCATCTAAAAAATCCTAACCTTTTGGGTTCCTTTTGTCTGTGGATAGGTTTAGCCTGGATCTCTTGTGAACAGCTTGTATCAACAGGGAGCCTGGCATGGAGTGCTAAGAGAAGTATTTATATCACTTAGTGGCACTGTGCGTACACTGTCTGTGCACTTTGAAGTTGCTGTGTTAGCTGCAGGATGTATCATGTCCCTTCTATGGCTTCTGAAAGACTGGTCAACACTTGAATTCAGAAGGATTACATTATTATTGTTATTGTTAGATTTTCCTCAGTGGGATACCCAGCTTTCTCACTAATCCTGTCATTGGCAAAAAGCTGCAAATATAGGGTTTATTTTCTCATGGAGACACCAGGACGAAATGGTTTCTGCTGGTGCAGGCCACGAACAGACTTGTCGGTCCTTGGTGCTAGAGGGTCACAGAACTTCCAGCCCATGAGGGCTCATGAATTGCATCAAGCCCCAGAAGATCCCATCCTCTTCAGAGAAAAGGTTGTATTTATATGTTTCTGTTCATCACAAATATTTCCTCGTCACATTGAGTTCAGCATATTGGTATTTCTGTCCACTGAGAGACTGTAACATCTCTGCCAAAAAGCCAGAGTTTTTTGTCAGTGAAGAGTATGCCATGCTGTGACTTGGGACACAATGTAATAGTAAAACTGCCATAGGTAGATTTTTTTTGAAATGTGACCTCTTTGAAATGTGATCTGTACACCAAAACCAATGGCTAGACTTAGAAAACTCACTGGATATTTAATATTCTTGCGTGGTCATAGCCTCTATTGTGCATTTCATAGGTTATGAGGCTTTACTGCTGCCCAAATGTTCCTTGCAACTTCAGGGATTCGATAGTAATCGCAAGCTCAGACTCTACTGATTACCTACAACTCAGTCTTTCAAAGCAGTGTTCCCTGCGAACCCCATGCAGTGAAGCACATCTTTGAGAAGATGAGTAAGAACTGGAGGATCTAGTATTACAATGGTTTACTTAACAGCACTGGAATTGTCTTTTACGGGTAGGAGGAACCAGTTCATTGGGTCTCTACTCTATCATGGATGTCTTACTAGTTTTTCCTCTTTCTCAGAGCCTCTTCTACAAGCCATTTGTCTTGTGATTCTGCCTGTTGTTGAGAATAAAGTCTGGGTAGGACAATCTAATATTTTCGGATACTTCGGTGTTTAAAAATTCTAGTTTACAGCAAGGACACTTCAATAAATTAAAATAAAAGAAAAAAATACTTCCAACCCCCTTTAATATGACTATGTATGTCCCTTTCAACATATTTCTTTCTACTTTTCATCTGGACGGGATAAAATACAGAGGGTTTTTTTATTTGACACAAAATAGGCTCTGAGTGACTTGTGTAAATTACTTTTCCTTTAAATTCAGCTTTGGAGTGAATAAAGATTAAGTAACTATTTAAATGAATACAGAAGTTTACAGGCTTGTGGGAAACACTATTCAATGAATAAGATCCCACTAGGAGAGAGAATATAGTATGGTGCAGGAGCTTACCAGAAATCTGACCAGAAAGTCAATCTGTGTCATGTATTTTTAATTAAAAAAACATGAAACTTGGAGTGTAACAGAAAAAAAAAAAAAGTCTTCTTTCAAAAACTAAAGCCTCAGATCCCACAGTCCAACCGCAATAAATTAAGCTAACAGCTTTAGAGATATCTCTGAGTCTTTCATAAGGCTGTGTTACTAATAGGTTGTTGAGACAGTCTTTTTCTGAAAAATCTTTCATGAACCTGCTGCACAAGCCCTTTTTGCAGTAAGAAAGCCTGCTTCCCTGAGGACACAGGCATTAGACAGCACTGCAAAACTGCACATTTTGCTCAGCATTATCNTGCTGCCTTGTGCCTGCTTAACACCCTCCCCCGGCTGTCTGTGCTGAGGGCGGAGGATGAGGGAGGCAGGCAGGGCTGGGGTGCAGGGCATGCCCCGAATTTGCTGGTGTTTCCCCCCAGAGGTTCATTTGATGTTTACTCCCAGGTGGTGCTGTGTATGTGAGGCTTTACCGTGTAGAGTAGATAAAGCTACTGGTAAGAGCAACCGGCAGAGATTTAGTACCATTAATCATAACCCAATGTCAGTGATAAGACTCCTTCTGACCTCAGTGGAGCCAAGATTTAATTCAGACAGTCTAAGCCTGATCAAAACAAGTCTACATGAGACAATGCGCAAATCATCAGCAGAATCCTTCTTGAACAGATGAAAGAAATATTGAAAATATTTGGATCAATGCCTGCACTCTGCAAACAGGGAATTCATGAATTCCCACTCAATTCTGCAAAAAGAATCATTGGCTGGCATTAGGTAGATTATTTAACCTGCATCTAATACAAATTTTCCACATGTAAAGTAGGAATTGTCAAATCTGAGCACATAATTTACAGTTCTGAGGACACAGCTTGAACCAGGTCTGGTGTAGGTGAAGGGCTACACAGGATTTCTTCAAGCCTTGTCTTTAGTCAGTACCACACTGTTGAGATGCAAATTCTGCAGAAGGTATATAAACACCTGCAGATTTCAATTTGTAGAGAAGGCAGCTCTGCATATACCCAATATTGGAATAGAATTCAGGCACCATTATATTAGTATCACTAGCTAATCCAGTCTCCACTTAGCAGTTAATAAAAAGTCATGCTGGAAAGCTCCCCTTTCACTACTATTTACTTTCAGATTCTTTTTGGTTCATTTTGCCAGCATAGTCTAAATGTTTGAGACTGTGTATGCAGAAAGGAATTGCAGATGAGAAAAATATTAAAAACACCTTGACAAGCCCTGACTCATTTTTCTTTTCCTACAGAATTGTCAAAAATGGAAAAAGACTAGAAGCTAAAGTTATGGCTTTAAACCTCAATTTCTGTTTTTATTAACACACCAGGTACAGATCTTTGCACAACAGTGGTCCATGGTCCATTGAAATGAAAGCTTTAATGGGGTTCAGCTGAATCCCTAAACTATGTATTTTCCATGCTTTACAATGAATATTTACTGCTCAAAAGCAGACAGCACTCGTCTTCCCATCTGGTTTTGTTTATCAATAACGCCCTCCCCTTTGATAGTTTAAGAATGACTGTGAATTCCATGTTTTCCTTGTCATTTGTTTTTTGGTCTGAAAGAGGTATTTAATCTGGCATAAAATAAACAGACTCGGTTGCTCTCAGTTATTTACTAGAATAAATTCTCCATATCTCACTGAAGTCAAGGGCTGTTTTTTTCCTGCACTTACAACAGTGTGATTTTACTGATATAAGTGGAGAGCTGCAGCTGGATCACCAGGAGCTCTGCAGGCTCAGGTATCACGTGTGAAGGGTTTGTCTCTGATCTAAATCCAATGCAGAGCCAGATTAACACCACTGACAGTAGCTAGATTATACATGCACAGTGACACCCCAGTCAGTCACTCCGATCTACACCCTACACATAACAATTCATCTCTGTCAATTATATTTCAGTAATGTATTATTAAAATACTTTCTATAGTATACAAAGCAGGAATGAAAACAGTATGATGTGCAAGAGAAGAAAACTGTTAAATATTTTAATTATTGGAATATTATCATGAATAATCTTGATCCTAGAAAGTCATGGAAAGATTCCTTTTTTCCCCCTCACAGCTTTAAGCCCTCCATCTTACTCCTCCTTTGTCAACAGCACTAAAAGAGTGAGTGAATACCGAGAAGTAGGTCAGGATTGTTAATATCCAAGGATACCATGTTTCTGTGGTTACCTTAGCTCTCCCTCCCTTTCTCCCCCTCCCTCCCTCTCTCAAACCAAAGCACAGCCCCCACATCGCCACTCCACACCAATGCTGCATCACCCACTTCAGAACTGCTGCTCTCAATTTACACCCACGTTGCCACACAGGGTCTGCACCGCAGCTCCGGGCTCAGATCCAAACCTGTGATGCCTGTGGAAAGAGGAGCTCTGAGCCGCCGGCTGTGGGGCAGGTGCCACACCGTGTCGGTCAGGCTGTCTGTCCCCTGCCACGCTGCATCAGCACCTTCCTTGGATGATGGGCAGGAGGCAGCAGAAGACCTGCCAGAGATCGGAACCCCAGGACCCATGGTGCAGAAGCACCTGGTGTGGTGCTGGGTGGGAACAGGCAGGCTGGCAGGTACGAGGACACCCCATCACCCATGACACCACCTGGAGTCAGTCAGAGGAATGAGGTGCAATTCTTCGGCGTCGCTGCAGCCCCGATGCCCTCACGTGTGACCGAAGGGGATGTTTCTCTCGCA
Source organism: Scytalopus superciliaris (assembly GCA_013400415.1). NCBI lineage: Eukaryota > Metazoa > Chordata > Aves > Passeriformes > Rhinocryptidae > Scytalopus > Scytalopus superciliaris. The sequence goes on along the minus strand of VXBX01006519.1, from coordinate 757,921 downwards.
CGCGTTCCAGATAGAATGACATCAAATAGACTGAGGCTGCGGACATGGAAACAGAGAGGCAAAGCTTGAGGCATAAACACAAAGCAAATCACACCGTGGCAGCTGTGTACAAAACGGGCCGGCTGTGCATTTGAAAGCGTGAGAAAGGAGCAAGCAGGCTGTGCTCAGAAAGACAGGCTTGTGAGATGTGACAATTTTAGCACTGATTCATCATGGGGTAAATTTGCCACAAGTGGGGCTAGGCCATGGTGATTTAAGGGCTCTGCATTGATTCACATTTGGGCAGGCTTCACACCAAGCTTTTGTTTGACTGGGATGTTCTTTCCCTGTTTATTGACAGGACCCTTGGGGTGGTAGATATTGTGAGACAAACAGCCTGGCAGCTGCGGTTCATTTTCAGCAGTCCTATGAAGTGCTGTGTCTATTAAACTTGCTGGCTCTAAATTTGGGACATATTTGCCCTTATTTGTTGTTGATCCCAAGGTTCAGACCAACCAGCTCCCTTGTTAGACTACTCAAGGAGCACCCTCAGCAATGGGAGACACACGGGGCCAAACAAACATGTTTGCAGGATTTGGATTAGAGCTCCTGCTGTTGCATACCAGCACAGCCCAGAAGCGGGTGGTTTAGGACCATATGACTCAAAGTAAGTGAATTACTGAATCTAGTCATGATTGCAGGCTTCATCTAATACTTGTTTAATCCAGAAGAGTCCAAACAGCATCTACTCTACACCAAGCAGTTTCCAGCACCCTATCAGCCACCCTCTGACAGTACTTGCCAAGAACTGTGTGTCAATTTTAACCATTTTAGGTACCTGCTGAGTGCCAGATTTAAGGAACTTTCTACTTTGACAAATTAACACTTCTCTTCTGTCCAATTTTCCCTCAACTCATATAACCTTCATATCTGCCTTCCTGTTGCTGTCAACCCAAAGGAATATCCTTAGAAGTCAGTCTTGACTGAAACAGGGGCCGTAAGCATGTTAAATTTTAATTACAGTTATTTAGCACATGAATGGGATGATCTCCAGGATTTGGGCTAATTGCTATGCAAAGGTGTACAGATCCATCAGGTTTCTACTTATAAACTAGGAACAAAGAAACTGATCAGATAAAGTGCGTGGAATAAAAAAGCTTTTAGCTCTTGTGGATACATAGGCTGTTCACGGAGTTCTAGGCAAAAAACACCACCAAATTATAACACAAACCACCACCTTTCACCCAATATCATCTGCAGTGAATCACAAACATAGTGTGACTGAATCTTTATGAAAGGAGTTTAGTTCTCATCTGACATACAGAGGTGAATTAATATTTGTTCATTCAGAAATCATCCCTACCATAAAAAGGCAAATTATTCTTAATTTCTGGTTTAAATTTGTCTGGTCAGCTTCAATTTGGAACTATTGTTTCTCATTATGCTTTTCTACACTGAATTAAAGAGTTCTTTAATACCTAATGTTTTCTCACCATGAAGGTACTCACACTGTAATCAAAACACTTCTCCATCTTCTTTTTGATAAACATGACAAGTTAAGCACTCTGAGTTTTTTACTAGGAAGTATTACCTGAAATTATAATTCTGTTTTTCTAAACCTTTTTGGAACATCCTAATTTTTTCAATATTCTGCTAAAAACACGGACACTCGAGCATTATACGGTAGTCCACTAGACATGCCACCAATGCCATTTGCAATGGAAAAATCTGCAAGTTATTATTCCTCTCTTTACTCAACCAAAGAGTCATATTCAGGCCTCTTTTTATATTAACATCTGTTACCTAATGAGTTGCCAAGCCAATTCTTGGTGAAGTTTTATCTGTAAATTGTCCAGATACACCGATTTAAATTGTTAGCTAAGTCACATACACCATTTGGCATCTCCAGCTTCTGGAAGTCCAGTAGTCACTTCAAGGGCTCACTTTTCCATCCATATGCCCAAAACATACAGGAATGCAATTGTACATGCCTGCCTGTCCTTTCTCAGGTCCTACAGTCCATTTCCCCCACCATGCTCCAGAACATCCCAGATCTCTGTTTTCCAAACCTGAACATACAATCTTTAGTGCTAATGCAGTTTTTCAGTTTGCATGGTTCTGGCATTACACTCAGTCTCTGCAACTCAGCCAAGATTTCCAGAGAGAAGGCTAAAAGCTGTCCATACAAATAGTGTGGGGTAATCCTCTGAGTCCAGGAGGACACAGCGAGCAAAGGAGGAGGCACCTTTCAGACAGAGAAGCACTGCGGGGGAATTGGACAGAGGGCCAAAATGTGCAGCAGCAGCAGCAGACAAAATGGGCAGGAGACATTCAGACAGGGAGGATCTGCTGCACAGGCTGCCTTTTTGAGTAAACTTGTCTTTTTTCCCCACCATCAACCTCTGTTCTTCAGCTTGTCACTTATTATATTACCTTTTCCTCCACCCTACTTTCCTCTACAATGTCCTTTCTCCTGCTGCCTTTTATTTCCAGTTGGCTCATTTTGGCTTAGATTCACTCTCCCCTGCCAAAGCTCTTCATGGAAACAACATTTCTCCTGCTGCTTTCACACCCCTCTTTCGGGTCCTGTGTGTCACCCTTTTGTCCCTTGTACTCCTCCTCCAGAGATTAGAATGTTTCTGGGGCAGGGACCACCTGGAGCTGTGTTTACCCAGTCCCTTGTGCAACTGGGCCCCCTGTACTTGCTAATTTTATTTTAGCAGCTATCCTAATAAATGTGACTAATCGCAATAGCACTGTGATGTCTAGTAGGAGAGACTGATGAAATAATTGTGTAGCAGGGATGAAACAGCCAGGCTGATGGTGAAGCAGAGCAGGCATTAGCTGTACCAGCCTTACATAACATTGCAGGCTGAGTGAGAAGCACCCAGAAGGAACTCACTTATTATCTCACCCCTTCCTCCCCTCTTATTGTAAAATAGGAAAAAAAAAAAAGGAAAAAAGAATAGCAATAATAATAATAAAAAAGTATTTTAAAAGAAGGTTTTATTTCCTCTGCTGCTGCCGCATGCCTGGGTGCAGGTCCCTGGGCTCTCAGTGGGGAGGGAGGGACAGCTGCCGCCCTGCGCCAGCTCAGGACTCACTCCAGCTCTGATCCCACACGGTTTGCTGGGCACAGAGTCAGGTGTCACTGTTAAAAAACAGTTCTCTGCCTTCTGATTCATGATGGGTTTTTTCCTATCTTGCAGTGGATGTGAAATATTATTGGAGTTTCAATATATGGCTGTGGGGGGGTTTCTTCTCTTGTTAATTAGTTATAGCCCTTGCCTGGTACTGACGCTTATGTCACTTTAGATGGCTGATATTTGCTAACCACGTTTCTGAAAGATTACAAAAGACCCATGGAAATGAGAACAGGGAGATGGACGGACGGATGGATGGATGGATGGATGGATGAGGGATGCCTCTGTTACAAGGAACGAGCACAGAAAGCTTGGATTAGGATGAACAGCTGGTGCGGATTCAATAATCAACTGCTCTGAAAGAAAAGCCTATTTTTTCTCATCCCATGGCATTAGAGAACAGGATACCAGAGCTGCCAACCTTACAATTGAGATCTGCCCACACAGAATAGCAAATTCCCCTTGGCTTGCATTTAAATGCTCCTGGCTCAATTATAACTCCATACAGTCTTTAATACATACATGTGGTCTGCATATTATCCTGCAAACAGAGCACTGCATTGCTTCTCTCAGCATGTCTCTGCCTTCATTTAACAGCAAAGGGAGGGACTGGGCGGGGGGAGAGAAAGGAGGACAGCGAGCTTATCGAGTTTACAGCTGCTGCTGAGAATATTAGTTTGATTCTCACTGCTGGTCAGGATTCATTTCCACAACAGGCAGCAGGTTGGGGCGGTGAGCGTTGGTTTAGCAGACTTAGGAGATCATTCTTCAGGACAGCCCTTTGGGAGTAACACACCAAAGGTGCCAGCGTGCAGCTGGGAGCCATCCTGGTGGGACACGGCGTGGGGAAGGGCTGCAGCACTTTTGGCTGCCGGTATCCAGAGGAGAACGGCAGTGCCGGCACAGGAATCTCTGAATGGGGAGGCTAGTTGGCTGTTGGTTTTCACAGGTATTTTCGTGATGCTAAACACGGCATGTTACCAAGGCTTTCTCTGACCCTACTGGCAGCAGCAGCAGCTACAGTTCAGCCTTCTTTCCCTTCATCTGAGCCTGACAGCCAGTCCTAGGAGGCCAACATAAAGCCCCTCGCTTTGTTCATGTGACACCTGAGCCCTCTGCTCAGGCTGCACACCTGCCCAGGTGCCAGGCGTTCGGCTATGAGCTAGAGAGCAGACATCCACCTGAACATGATGGTGACAAATGGGACAGCAAACAGCTGCCAAGCGGGGCCATTTTTCTCTTCATTCTTCCAGATGTGAATAAGAGGTTAACAGCTCAATATATCACACTTGATCCCATCAGCCAGTGTCTTGTCTTTCCAGAAAAGTAAAAGAAATACTTCAGTTTTAATACTCTCTCTATTTTGAAAGATCAGGATAACAACAGTGACCAGAACTGTTGTTACCACGCAATTTTGATCCATACTGAGTATTCAAAGGGAGACAGTCCAAAAGCTTGGGCTGCAGGTTTGCAGCCGACCCTATTAATAACCACAACATATTCCTGTTTATTCAGTGGCCTTTTTTTTTAAGGGAAAACACAGCCCCAAATACAAGGAGAGGAATGGAAGGGGCTGCATGAAAATGTGTCAGCCTGGGTCCCTCCTGTGCTTCTTGCAGAAAGGAAAGGGAGATATTAATGCAGATGATTTTGTTACATAAATACATGTTGTATCAGGGCCATTTTTAGCGTTTGTGGGGGTGTGAAGAACTTCTCCAAGCTGCGTATCTATTTCATAGGATTCAGCTGAACTGAGGAAAAGGACAGAGAGTTTTAAGGTAAACTATCAAGATACATTTTATTTAAGCCCACACAATTCTGTACAGAGCTTCACACAACAGAAACAATATTTCACTAACACCTCTCTGGCCTTGTAGTGCTTTTTAATGCTTTGTAACAGAAAGAGCTCTTAATATAATTGGATAAAATTAAGGATAAATTCGTCATCAATTTTCAAAAAATGTGTCTGCCATTTGTCTTCAGAGAGTTTCAGTTTCTGTAAATTCCAAAGGACTTCAACACTTAATTAAAATGAAATTTTAAAATCCAGAAATCTAGTTTTTAATTTAATCTCAAAGTCATTTAAACTTCAAACAGATAATTTTCTAGTCAGGAAGGAGATTTATTTTTGAATGAAAAACAAAATCTGTTGGCAATTTCACAAATCAGGTTCATAAGATACAGAAATTATCTTGATTTCTGAGCAGTTTTCTATCAACCCTTTCACTTTAGCCCCATGCCCCATGGTTAGAGCAGGGTGCTGATAACATCAGGGCTCTGGGTTTGATCGCCATGTGGGTCATTCACTTCAGAGCTGGACTCAATGGTCTGCCTGGGTCCCTTCCAACTCAGAATATCCTGTGATATCTCTGTGATCTGCCCACACTTGTTTCTCAGAGCTCACAGATTCTAGCTGGGTCACTGGTAGCTACAAGGTGCTCAAAACTAGAGAGAAGAGAAGAAGGTTAAGGAGGAGAAGGGTTACCTAAATAAGTCTAACTCAATACTTTGTGCATCCATGGCAGCCTTGTTCCAGAGTATTTTAAAAACATGGGAAAGAATGTTAGTTTCATTTAATAAAATCAGGCAGAGATAGAAGTCCATATTTTGGGCACTCACAGTTTTGGAACTCATCTTTTCTGCCACAGGGGTCAGGTTTCTCAAACCAGTTTTAAATTCACCCTGAATGTGCTGCCACCTGTGAATTACTGCTCTAAGAGATTAGTTTAAAGCCACCCTCTGAACTGCTGGTTTAAGTAGAAAAGGAGTCAAGAATTGGTTTCACTGGTTACAATGGTTCTTGGTGGTATAATGACAAGGAAGGCTCAGACCCCCACTGTGGCCCCATATTTGCTCCTCAATGCTCCATTCACTCATTCTGTTGATTGCTTTATCTTTAATTTAATTTGAAGACACTAAAGTCCAGATGCAAATCTACCCTGCTGGGAAGGAAAGAAAGGTTTAATGTTATTGCTCAGCATTCATCAAAGGAGACAAGATAAACACAATATAATGTAATGATAAGGATTCTTAGGTGACTCCTTAGACTCTAGAGCCCAGCTTTGGTCACAGTGTAGGAGGAAATTCAGGAGTTCAGAGAGACTTCAGAGTGGTCATAATCTTTGGGGAACAATAAAACTGCAAAACTGTGCTTTACACAGGCTGACTGCCCAAAGCCATGTTTTTCCTTTTTGGAGAAGGAAATAAAATTATTTGGGATGTGCATCTTGAGCAAAGAGTAGAATTCATTTGCAGTAACAATGCATTCAACATGAAAGAAAATAAAACAAGGAAAGTCTCATCATTAGGAACACTCGAACCACATTCAAAATAAGATATACAGTGGAAAGAGGCATCCAGCAGCAACTACAAGGACATCCGAATAGAGAGAATAATATAGAGACAGCCCTTTCCTACTTTTTGTTTCTATTAGAAACACAGACTATCTCTGAAACATTCATTTACTCTAACTGCTTGCCACACAATAACACAACAAAAGCACTTTTCAGTGTGTAACAGCTGAGACTTAGGAGAAGTTCCAAAACCTACACCTCACCAAACAAGTCTCTGTGGCAAGTAGGTTAAAAATTAACAAGGCCCGTAAACAATAAAACCAACGAAATCATCCTCTTAGACTGATAGTCTGCATTACAAAAGAGAAAGAAAGGAAAACATAGAAAATACAGAACTGAAGGAAAATGCAATGTCTTCAGCATGCAGGTAGGAAGCAGGAAGAGATCAACATGGGATTCTGTGAAGATTTCACCGAATTCAGTATCTGTATCAGCAGTCCCAGCCCAGAGACAATGCTCCTGGGAAAGCTGGGAGCCACTGGCACCAGGCACCTCACCAAAGTGTTCTTCTGCATCACAGCAGTAATGGACATTTCTGAAGGGTCAATCAACACAGCTAAATTTTGTACATAACTGTGTATGTGCCTATTCTCTTCCAATTAACTAAGGTGCTTAAATTAAGGCCTTTGAGGAGGTTGTGTCCCTCTCTACGTAAGAAAGAGAAATAGGATACTTTAGGAGGTGGCTCTGGCTTTGTTCCTAGGGCAATTTTTGCTGGCAGCTAAAGCAATGCAACCAGGCATCATCACCTCCTCTTGTCCCCACCCATGTCATCACAGGTAGGTAGCTGACAGTGGAGCACTAGGGTGAACTGGGTTAAACCTCAAAAAAAAACCCCAACCAGCCAACCAACACACCAACCAAATAAAACCCATGAAAATCAGATAAACCTAAACAGTTTAGTGGAGGAAACAAGCAGTCACCTGATTGTTTGCATTTGTTCTCTGAAGACATAAATCATCCTCATGGTATGGTTTAAGAATACAGAATTAAATTCAGAATACAGGTGGGCATGACAGGTATTGAACCTGTTTCACAGAGCCTTTTCTCAGGGACCATGAGAGTTTGAAGGATGGCATGAACAGACACAAAAGGGAAAAAATAAAACCAGGTAAATCACAAATTCATAGTACATGTATGAGAAGTGGAATAACCTTTACTCTTCTTCCCTCATCTCTCATCTTTACAAGGAGAGAGAAGAAAAAGTTGATGTGACAGTGTTATATTAGCTCTTTTTCAACAGACACAATGGACTGTGTTCTGTTCCTGTAAAGCTATTGCCAACAATGTGCTGCTTTGTTCACAGTGTTATACAAAAAATTACATTATACGGACATGGACACAGTGTTTATTTAATCACTGTAATACATTACATTCCTACTCAAGGATTTTTCAATGTACTCACAAAGGAGTTTAGAACTGAAAGTTTCCTTAGATAAATGTCTTCCTATTTTTTTTTTCTCATGTAACTGTACCAGACCATTACCCTAGATCATTTTATATATATATATATATATACATACATATATATATATATATATATATGTATGTA